>JAQGDG010000129.1:0-337215 GCA_029844215.1 Przewalskia tangutica
TCAATTCCTTATAATTATACTTCGTGCCTCTCCTTCTTCTCGATGATTAAGCTATTTCTCTGACATGTAATTTCCAGATTACAAGTAGGGGGCATGAATCGTGCCTCGATAAGCCAAGGTATCCAAGATTATAAGTGATCACGAGCAACGTTTGGCTCAATTCACGGCGCTACAACCCGCTCCAAGCGGCATTGAAGAAGTTTCCAAATAACCTGTAACAACTAAATCTAAAGTATGAAGATTTTTTAAACTTTTGTTTTAAATAAAAAGGAATAAAGTAAATTTTAGATACTAGAAGTATTGAAATAACAGTTATCAGAGATGCTAAGACAAAGTGTTATAGGATTCTCTCATCAAACACTTGAAGAATTTTCCTACACGAGGGGGTGGTGGGAACCTCGTGAGGAGTATTTGGCAGATCAAAGTGTGGATGAGCCAGAATCTGAAACAATGGGGTATTTATGGAAAATCAATGGCTGAAGATCTGAGCAAGTGTGTGGTGGGGATAAGAGTACGTGTGTGTGTGGTAGTTGGCACCGTTTGGCTACCGTAAAAATGCGACAAGTGGCACTTCCTGAGCGATGCTGTCACATGGCGTCTCAGCTTGGCCTTACACCGATTATTGACGCTGTTGTGGTGACACGTGTCGCCCCTGCTAAATCAAAATATTTCATCTTAGAAAATATCCATGATACCAAAATCAAAAATCAGTGACATGCGTAAATTCTCGTGATTGTATTGACCAATTCGGAAATAAAAATTCCATAATTCTCAAATATTCCAAAAGATCAAGATACGAATCTGGGAATCAATTGTTCATGAAGTTATTTTCTTATAAGTCTTGGAAACTTTTAAAATTAAAATCTTCTTTGCATTGACGTTTTAATCAACAAATGTTTTGCGATCGTCGATCTGGTATACCGCGGAACTGAGTTAGCAGTGCTTGATATACCGTGTTTCAAATATATCACGTGTGTCTGTCTAATTTAGCCTTAAAGTAAGCGATAGGGCGTTTTTAGACACTGACTCGCCAAAAGTAGTTTCCAATAAAGCGTTTACACAACTACGCGTAGGATAAATTAGGCTATGTCATTTCTAATTTTTGCGGATTTTTAGAAACAAAACCACTTTGGACTTGTGAGATGCGTACCATACCGTTGATGGATGTCGGCGAGTGGTGAAATGGATCATTATTTTGTCAAGTAAATGGGCGGATATTTCATGTAAGTGCGAAGTTAGCTGTTACACTTGCCCTAATCTTGACCTTTACACTTGCCCTTTGCACTTGGCATAATCTTGGCCATTGGTTGGCCATCCGCACATTGACTCTATAAATACTCCAGCTTAAGATGAAGTAGTTCTTCATCCACAAATTCCTTTCAAGTCTTGAAAATCCTTCCCTCGCATGTAGCCTTTTCAGTCCAAATACACCGCCTTGGCTGGAGTGAGCTTGGCCGAGGCAACCCCCTCCCCTAGCCTGGCAGAAATCTACCCCACTTCCGCTTGTGTAGAAAGTTGCCTTCAAGTATTGTTATATTGCCAAAAATAAGCCCTAGCCCGAAATCCATAGTACTTAGTAGAAGTTGTGAAGAACTTACAGGTTTCTCTTGGAGCTATGGGCGTGCAACAGGAGCTAAGCCTTGCTCCGGATCGACTTATATCTAGGATATTATTGTGCCTTACGAGAGTAAACTATCCTAACCCTATCTTTTTGTATTAGAGAATCACATAAGTAGAAGTATAAGAATAAGTATTAATACTTAGAAGAAGATTACGTAATAGAAGATTGAGCCGCATTATCACAGGTAGAAGGGTTTTAAAGAAGTAATAATCAAATCCCACTTGTGCCCACATGAGATTTGTTATTTCGCGATGAACGAGTAGCTCACGGGGTAGGAAGTCTTTGCCACGATTTTAGTAGAATGAATAACCTCGCTAGAATCGCTGTTTATAGAAGTAGTCTGAGCGTTGATAGGCGTGTCGACTAATATAGGATTGATTCTCTGTGTGCCGGACATATTCTGACTTGGCGGTGTGGTTTTCGCTTAGAAGGTATGTGGATTCTTCCTAAGTAGCATGATGTTTTAAAATATATATATAATCACGGTGAAGCGTCATTATTATTCATTGCGAATAATAATTACGGCGATGTCTTTGTACTCTAAGCGAATAATACTTACTGATAATGTCTTTTGACTTAAGCCTAAATAATAAAGTCTTGATGCATTTCAAAAGAAATCTTGAATCATTTTTAATGAAGAAGAACTAATTGGTTTTAAAGCGAGAAAGCTTAAGAGTTATACTAGCTTTACTAGGAAGTTAGGTATAACTGAAAGCTTAGAAATGATCAAAGAGCAGGTTTACCATTATGTGTTTATACTTAGATTTACATTGATCTATAGAAAAGAATAATAAAGTGGTTTGATAAGTAGACATGATGTGATGTTATGTGTGTTATTGTAATGGCACATAACGTTTTAGTAAAAGAGGTATTCTTGTTGTAACGCATGTGTTTTGCGATAATACCGCATTTATCATTAGTATTATATCACGCTCAGCATCTCTTGACATCAAATCACGGGTTAATTTGCCGCTCACGATCTGAAGGTATACTGCCGAGGCGATGCAATGTGTGACTATGATGCGAGGACACCTCATGCGGTGCAGGTGACCTATGCGGAGTGCGAGAGTTCGTGTTAGTGTGCGGGGTTATACCTCATGCGGTGCATGTGGCCATGCGACTCACGAGTCGGGGCGATGCCGAAGTAGCTACCCTCGATGCGGGGTTATGCCACATGCGAACTACGTGAGTGGCCTATGCGGACCACGGAGTCGTGATTAGGCTTGCTTAATGATACTATGGGCAATTAGCTGCTTCGATCATTCGCAACTGAAAGGACACATTGCTATTTACCTATTGTTGCTCTTGTTTATGATGTGGCACTATGCGCTACCTTAGTTGTTTCATACATATATGTAAACGATTTTAAAATGATATCTTTCGTTTAAGTACTTTGATTTCGCATACTTAGTACCGTTATCTTGACCTCCTTCGAGGCTGCGTTCATGCCTTAAGTAAGGGCAAGCGGTGCTAGATCCACATCCAACCAGATCTTTGCGTTGGTGTCGTGAGCTCCATCTTCTCGGAGGCTCTACTAGGTATGATCTCCGCATTGTAGATAGTTTTATACATTCGTATTGCCGGCGGGACTGTCCCGCCATAGTTATTACTTCCTTAAGTGCAGAATCTTTTATGCAGATTGGGATGTAATCGCAAAACTATGTTTATGTATATATGCGAAAAGCGACATTTTCTCACGTAAAGCGTGTCTCTTTTACAAGCTGTTTCATGTCTTGTTTTATATTCGATTACTCGATGTATGACTACTTGGGTGCCGGGTAAGGCAACGATACGGGCCGGGCGAATTCGTGACAAAAGTGGTATCGAAGCGATTAATCCTCGGAAGTGTCTGAACCGTGCTCATAATAGAGTCTGATTATCGATTGTGTTGTGCGCCACACCAATAATCGAGGCTATAGGATATTTAGGATTGGTTTCCATTCTTCTCACTCTGAGATCGTGATTTAGAGTCGTGTTAAGTTGGACCTCTAACGTATTCCTTTTACATGCAGATTATGCTTTTTCCACGTAGGCACGGCCGAGAAGGCCGCAAAGGCCAGGAGGCGCCGATCGGACACAGGAGTTACGAGGGCTCGGGCCCGCCTATACCTCGGATAGGCGGGTTCTATGGCGCCGAGCCGACCGCGAACCACAGTGCCCGCTCATCCCCGGCTGGGCGGAGGTTAGTACAAGGAGATGCCTGACTATTGGCGGGATCGTGGCGGACATTTATGCGAGCCAGTGCAACTGCTCCAGTTCCACCCAGCTCGGTCGTACCGTGGTTCACCAGGGCGTAGTTTGAGGCTACGATTTCTGAGTCAGGAGCCCGCGAGTTTTTGGTCGGTAGGCTTTGAGGATGATCGCAGGAGTTCATCCGTCGGCCTGAAGGATTATGAGAGTGATCAGGCGTGGAGACCGAGTCAGTGATCTTTGGTTCGCATAGGCTACGTGATACCACACTGTGATCGATTGGTTTGATTAATGGGAGTTATCGGGAGAGCACGCGTCCCATTCTGCAGGATGAGTTCTCGAGGCTTTCTCGCTCACTTCTTGCCTCCACGGATGAGGAGGCGCGGTGACATATTTTTATCGAGAGGCAGCGAGGCGCCTGATTAGAGAGTACAATGTCGAGTTTGATTCATTGGCTCGATATGTCCCAGCGTTGGTAGCGAATATGGAGGATAGGGTGCCGCTACGCCACGGCTAGATGATTATATGGCCGAAGTCATGCGGGTGTTTCTCTTCTGCCGTATGGACATTACCCGCATGCGAGCTCATGCACTTGGATGCGAGGCGTAAGGACACGCCCGCGCGGACCACGTTGACAGCGGCAGAAGAGAGGCGTGACTGTCCGCAAAGGTCTTTGGTAGTTATCGTGGTGGACGGCTTTCAGCCCGGGTTCTAGGTGATTCGCACTACGGCTACCACCGTAGCACTCCTGCCCGCACCGGCCCTCTCAAAGATGATGTTTAGTATTCCGCGGGCGTGGTATGCAGGCCCCGTGACTTGAACTTTTAGGTGGCAGAGTAGTGCTGGCGGTGGCCACCACTTACCACCTCGCATGGCCGCGCAGCAGATCCTATTTCGGAATTGTGGTACTCTCCGAGGGTTTGTTACTGAGCGCGAACGACGGTCATATTGCGAGGGCTTGTCGTCGGGCGGATAGCCAGCGGGCGGTAGGCTCGAATTACGAGTCTGTTTCCTGCTCATCATCTCCTTCGCCATTCTCGCCTGGGCGAGTACTCATGGACCAGCAGTCGCGTGCAGGTCGTGGGCTCGTCCCGGCCTAGCGGTCCTCGTAACCGATTATGCCTCGTCGGTACGGCAGATCGTGAGGTGCCCCTCACGATGCCGTGCGCACCTTATCGGCCTCCTGCTATGACGTATGCCGTGATAGATCCGGTTCTACTCCCTATATATCTCCCTTGTTGCTAGTAGGATAGATAGAGCCCGAGTCCATAGACCCTTTCGAGGTAGCTACGCGATGGGTGATTCGCGGTAGCTCGACTGTATATAGAGCTTGTCTGGACCATTTACGGTCGTCGAACCTAGCCGACTTGATGAGTTCGATATGATTGATTTCGACGTGATCATGGGTATGGATTGGCTAGCTTATTGCTACGCCAATGTAGACTGCAGAGAGCGAGTAGAGCGGTTCCAGCCTTCGAGCCGATCGTTGAGCGGGAGGAGCATCGACGGGGGTAGGTTTATTTCCTACCTCAAGGCTGTGGAAGATGGTGCGTAGGGTATATCTACCATCTCGCTCGGGTGTTTGATATCGAGGTCCGCGGTACCAGATTTTCACCGGCCTGAGTCGAGAGTTCCGCACGTGTTTCCGACGACCTCCGTATCCTCCCGAGAGGAGATTGAGTTTTGTATAGATGTGTTGCGGACACTGGCTTATTTCCATTCCGCCATATAGAATGGCACTGCCGAGTTGAGAGAGTTGAAGGATCAACTTAGAGACTTGCCGGAGAAGGGCTTCATCGGATCTAGTGTTTCTCCCGGGAGCCGCATTGTTTCGGAAGAAGAAGGACGGGGCCGCGCGCAATGTGTTGACAAAATGAACAAGGTGACCATTAAGAACGTATACCCTTTCCGTGATTGATGATTTGTTCGACGATTGCAGGGTGCAGATGTTTCTCCAAGATTGATCTACTGGTCGCTATCATCAGTGCAGTCAGAGCCTGACATCCCTAGATCGCATTCCTGACCCTGCAGGCATTACGAAGTTTAGGGTTATGTCGCTTGGTTTGACCAACGCCCGCGGTATTCATGGATTTGATGAACCGAGTGTTCAAACCATTTTTGGACACGCTTGTGATAGTGTTCATTGATGATATCTTGGTTTATTCTCGCCAGAGCGAGAGCACGCGGAGCATTCGGCGACTCAGGCCGACAGCTTCTCGACCAAAGCTTATACGCCAAGTTTTCCAAACGTGAGTTTTGGTTAATTTCGTGGCTTTTCTTCGCATATTATCTGGCCGATGGTATTCGAGAGCGATACGGCCAAGATCGAGACATACAGACTTGGCCTAGACGCTACTCGGCAGAGGTTCGCAGCTTCGGGCCTTGCAGTTATTATCGGCGGTTCGTGGAGAAGTTTGCTTCTCTCTCGCACTATTGACTAGGGCTGACTCGTATGCGGCAAAATGGAGTTTCAGTGGACCGATTCTTGGAGCGTGGTTTCCGGTCGAGCAGGACCGACGACCGCCTCATTCTTACTCCTCCGTAGGTCCAGACGGCTATGTTGTGTATCAGGATACGTCAGAATCGGGCTGGGACGTGGTTGACGCAGCATGGAAAGGTTATAGCGTATGCATCCCGACACCAAGAAACACGGAGGAACTACCCCACCCATGATTTGGAGTCGCGCGCGATTCACGCCGAAGATCCGGAGGCACTATTTGTAATGGGTTCACGTGGATATTTATACAGCATCACAAGAGCCTCCAAAGATATCTTCACCGCAGGAGCCGAACTCACGGCGAGACGGTGGTTAGAGTTGCCAAGGATTACGATGTTGATATCCTGCACCACCCGGGAAGGCCAACGTTGGCGCGTATGCCTAGTCGAGGTCACGGGGAGCCTATCGACGTGCGGCTAGAGAGCAGGACACGGTTCGTGATTTGCATCGCTAGCGAGCCTTGCGTCCGCTTGATTGATTCCGATAGCGCTGGGTTCGAGTTCGCGAGGTTGCCGTAGTCTTCCATCGTCAAGAGGTGAAGAGGCAACATGAGGATCCAGTTTTGACACGTTATCGTGATACGACTCTTCGTGAGGAAGTGTCCTTGAGGTAGACCGGATGGGGTGCTAAGGTTTGGCGGTTGTGTGTCCAGATGTTTCGTGACTTTGGAAAGAGTTCTTGGGAAGCACATGTACGTTATCCATCCATCCGTGCACCAAGATGTACCACGACCTTAGATCTATGTATTGTGGGATGGCTTAAGAGGACGCGCAAAGTTCGTAGCTCGCCCGTGTTGTCGGCGGCGAAGGTAGAGCACCGCAGGCCCGTGGTTTGTTACGCATTTATAGAGATCCCGACCGAAGTGGGAGGTAATCAACACGGACTTCATCACAGGATTACCTCGCACTCGTAGGAGACATGATTCTATATGGGTTATCGCGACGGTGACTAAATCAGCCCACTTTCTTCCCGTTAGGGCGACTTTTCTACTGAGGATTATGCCGCACTTTACATCCGAGATCGCCGATCGCATGAGTCCCTATTTCGATCATATCGCATGCATGAACCCGCTTTACGCCTAACTACCGGAGGTCCTTCCGTATGGGTTTAGGGACGCAGTGAGCCCGAGTAATCGCATTCCATCCATGCATCATCGGACAGCAGAGCGCACTATCCGCACTCTCGAGGATATGCCGCGAGCTCGTGTTATTGACTTCGCGGTAGCGGGAGGATCATTTGCCTCTGGTTGAGTTCGCTGTGATAATAATAGCTACCACCCAAGATTCGATGGCGCCTTATGAGGCCTTGTATGGGAGGAAGTGCGTATCACCCATAGGCTGGTTCGATGGGCGAGGTACGCTTAGTGGGACCGCACTTGGCGCAGTGCTGGATAAGGTGGCTTATCCGGCGGCTATCGACAATACCGTAGTCGGCAAAGTCGATACAGATCATCGTCGCAGATCCGGAGTTCGCAGCTGATGATTGGGTTTTCTCATGTCACCCACGGCGGTGTGATGAGATTCGGAAGCAGGAAACTCACCTCGGCGTACATTGGCCGATCATTGTCCGCAGGTAAATAAGGTTGCTTACGAGTTGATCTGCCGTCCGATCCGGAGCGCATCCGTGTTTCACGTTTCTATGTCGAGGAGATGTATCGGATCCATCTAGGGTACACCCGATTGACGATGTCCAGTGATCGGCGGGTTATCGCGCAGGAGATTCCTATGGGCTACAGCGATAGTCGATCGTCAAAGTTAGGCGTCTGGACTAAGGACGTGGCTCACAAAGTCTTGTGGCGGAACGAGCTCAGAGGAGATGACGGGAAGTCGAGAGACATGAGGAAGAAGTATCCTCACCATTCCCCACACCTCCGTGTAATTCACTTTCCTATTTATAAATTTTCAACGCCATATTTTGCCTAAGTGTTGTTCCGTGGCCGTGTGTGGCATTTGAATCGCTTAAGTTATGAAGAACCTTATCGTTAATCACTAGGAAGGAACATTCGACGCATGTTTCTAAGGAGGAGAATGTTATACCCGATTTAGTATGTACGCGAGGGCGCATACGTAAAAGTTTAGCCTTAAAGTAGGCAATGGGACGTTTTTTGGGCACAACTCCTTAAAAGAATCGCTTTCCGACGTAAACGCTTACACAACTCAGTAGATAAATTCGCCATGTCATTTCTAATTTTTGCGGATTTTTCCGAGAGACGAACACTTTGATCAACGAGAGGCGACACTTGTCACCTCTCATTGATGGACGGAGGCGAATTGGACCGAAATGGATTGGCTATTTTGTCAAGTAGTTGGTAGGATATTTTGTGCGCAAGTCGCTAGGTACACTTGCCCTAATCTCGACCTTACACTTGCCTTGCACTTGGTATAATCTTGGCCATTGGTTGGCCATCCCTGACCTATAAATACTCCCTTAAGATGAAGAGTTCTTCATCCACAAATTCCTTCCAAGTCTTGAAAATCCTTCCCTCTCCTCGTAGTCTTTTCGTCCCAACACACCCCTTTGAGTGAGCTTGGCCGAGGCAACCCCCTCAGCCTAGCCGAAATCTACCCTCCCTTGGTAGAAAAGTTGCCTTCTAGTATTGTTATAATGCCAAAATTCCTAGCCCAAATCCTTAGTACTTAGTGAAGCTGTGAAGAACTTCTAAGGTTTCTCGAGCCATCTGAGCGCACAACTTGGTGAGCTAAGCCTTGCTCGATCGACTTATATCTGTGATATTATTGGGCTTAGAGGTAAATTATCCTAACCCTCTTTGTATTGTAGAATACATCGTAGAAGTATAAGAATAAGTATTAATACTTAGAAGAAGATTACATAATAGAATTGATCTGCTATCACAAAGTAGGCGGGTTTAAAAGAAGAATAATCAAACTGCATTTACATGGATCAAGCACAAGAGACTCGGTAGCTCACCGTAGGGAAGTCGCCCAATTTTCTCGTAATAGAGAACCTCCGCTTAGAATCACATGCAGTAGTCCAACGCCGATAGACGTGTCCGACTATTATAGGTTGATTCTCACGCGACATATTCAACTTCAAGGCGTGGTTTTCACGAGCCGGTATGTGATTCTTCCTAAGCATGATATTTTAAAATATATATATAGTACGGTAGACGCCATATGTGTTAACCTAATAATAATTACGGCAATGTCTTTTGACTTAAGCCTGAATAATACTTACGACAATGTCTTTGACTTAAGCCTAAATAATAAGAGTCTGATGCATTTCAAAAGAATATCAATCATTTTTATCAAGAGAACTAATCGTTTTAAATGGAAAGCTAAGAGTTATACTAGCTTTATGAGAAGTTAGGTATAACAACTTAAGAATGATAAAAGGAACTTTACTTCTATGTGTTTATAACAGACTTACATCGATCTATGAAAAGAATAATAAAATGGTTTGATAAGTAGACACGATGTGATGTTATGTGTGTTAGCGTCTTGTAACGCTTGTAAAAAGTATTCTTGTTGTGCTTATGTGTTTAACGATAAGTCATATGTTAGTATTATATCACTCACCTCTTGACATAAATACCGGGGTTAAGCGCCTCCACGCGGTATACCTCAAAAATTGTGACTATGATGCGAGGACACCTCACGCGGTCCTGTGACTCCATGCGAGTCGCGAGAGTTCCGTGTTAGTGTACGGGTTATACCTCACGCGGTCTACGTGGCTACGCGACTACGAGTCCAGACGATGCCGAGGAGTAGCCACCCTCGACGCCGGGTTATGCCCTACGCAGCCTACGTGAGTGGCCTACGCGACTACTGAGTTCAGTGATTAGGCTTGCTTAATGATACTACGGGCAATTGGCCCGCCGATCATTCGCAGCCTAGAAAGGACTCTGCTTACCTATCGTTGCTCTTGTTTATGATGTACTATGTGCGCATACCTTCGTTGTTTCATACATATATGTAAACTGATTTTAAAATGATATGCTTTCATTTAAGTACTTTACGCTTCGCATACTTAGTACCGTTGATCGACTCCTTGGGGCCGCGCTCATGCCGCAGTAAGGCAGTGCTAGATCCACATCCTAGATCTTTGCGTTGGTGTCAGGAGCTCCATCTTCTCCGGAGGCTCTACTTTTGGGTATGATCTCCCTGTATTGTAGATAGTTTTGTACATTCAGGGTATGGCGGGGCCCTGTCCCGCCATAGTTGTTTACTTCCTTAGAGGTTTGTAGTCCTTTTGTACAGTTGGGATGTAACTGCAAAACTATGTTTATGTATATATGCCGAAAGGCGACATTTTCTCACATAAAACTGTGTCTCTTTTTACAACTGTTTCATGTCTTGTTTTATATTCGATTACTCGATGTATGACTACTTGGGTGCGGGTAAGGAACCCACACGGCCCGAACGGTCGTGACAATTCTCCTCCTAGAAACATTCGTCGAATGTTCCTTCTCAAGATGATAACGCATCAAGTTCTCATAGCTTAACCGCTTGTAAACGCCACACACGGCCACGTAAAACACCCGCAAATACTTACATCAAAGTCCACGAGGAATCACCTCTAACATCACAAAACTCCCACCCAAGGGCTAAAAGATACTCCCTTCAGACCTTCACTTTACAAACGAAATGATCACAACTATGTTCTTAACACATGCTCGCTTCTTCCCTTACTGTCGCACTCCTTCTCGTACACTCAACTCTTTCTCACAACTTACTACATTCGCTCGCCCAGCTTTCCAAATCTCGCCATACCCTTTCCGGTGGTACCTTCAAGAAGGCCCACCACAACCTCAACTCTAAGTGTCGTCGCCGACTATCCGCACGACTTCGCTGACTCAGCCGCCAAAAATCTCTTCCTGATAAGCTTCACCTTATCCACATCCTGCCGAAACAAGTATGAACCAACTATCTGAACCTTGCCAACATCGAACCAATCGACCGGTAACTTATACTTCCGCCCCTACAAGGCGTCATAAGGCGATATCTGAATACTGAAATGGTAGCTATAAAACACTCCCTCAACAGGAGGCAACAATCCTCAGCCTACCCTCAAATCCAAACACCGGCCCGGTGGCGAACGCGATACTAAGACTCACTCGAAGTTCCTAACCCGCCGTAAAACCTCCGAAAGAAAACACCGTAAACTAGGCTCCATCGTCATAAGGTGAAAGTAGGCACCTCGTGCAACCTTACAACCTTCCCGATATAACATCTCGCATAACCTCCGCCGAGTAAACGGCCCCGAAAGACAAGACGGGCTGACCTCGCCGGCCCGACATCGGTCGAACGCTCCACGAACTCGCGATGGTTAACTAAACACGGGCCTAACACCCTCGTGACCTTATCATCTAGCTGACCACCTCAAATCGACTCTTACCACTTTCCGGCCCGCGGTTGACTCGCGATATGGCTCAACCCACCCACTTCAGACTAAACTCGCTCCCGATCCGAACAATATTACATTCACGCCATGAAAGCTACCACTTTCATCTCACACTACCCATGGAATTATCCCATAAATACACCACGATACCGAGTACTCGGCAAAGACCAACCGTGAAATCATCCACTCAGACGGCCTTTGCATCCAAGGTCCCAATCGTTATAAATTCTAAGGCTCCCATTTTCTCGTCCCTGCACTTACCCTTTACAACTACCCATGTTTTCTAATAACAATTAACACAATGCTATCGTAACATAATACTTAAGGTATACTCATCTTATCACACATACAAATCTTTGTAGGTTGGGGATATACTCGCATCTACTTTCACTTCTTTGTCGTCTAATCAATCCTGCCTGCTGGGCGATAGCTATAAGATGATGAATTAGCCACCGATCTCGGCGATGAGTCTCACATCCGCGCCACATCCGGTCCGACAATTTCGCAAGATGGCCCCGCCGGCCGAGAGCAAAACAAGCCGTCGAAGAAGACGACACTCTCCACAATGTCACTTACTACAACGGCCACATCGAGGCGGTGGCCTCTCGCTAACACCCCTTCCTCTCGAACCATCAACCAAGAATCGACTCGTAGGCTAAGTCATCCCACCAGATCCCTCCTACTAGGACATTCTTCTCTCACATGGCCCCGACGGCCACCGTAAAACAAGATTAGTAAAAAGACGACATTTCCGGGACGACGCCTACTACATAGTGAACATAGAGGAAAACCGAATCGGCCGGCCGAACCTATATAAATCGTGAACTAAACCCCGAGTTCACCAACTCCTAAATACCCGAACGCCCCCAAGTCCGTGGAGGACCACTCAGATCGGGCGAGGCGCATAACCACCCTTTCGGTATGTCCGCCCGAAAGTTACCAAAGCGACCGCTATTCTCGCCCTCTTCGCTGATCTTCGTTAGTCCGCCGATCTCTACGCTCTCACCGCAGCCGTAAGCATGTACGCGCAATGTCCATGTCCGATCAAGAGCTACCTTGACAACTCTCTCTAGATAATCGCCATGTCCGTGACATATCGGTGCACTCTATCCTCCATGTCCGCCACTAAAGCCGGGACATAACGAGCCAATAAGTCAAACTCTATATCAGATTCAACCGTCGCCTGCTCGCCTCAACCTCATAAATCTATCTCGCCTGAGCTCTCACGCCGAGGGCAAAAAGTGTGTAAGAAATGCCTCGAGGTTCATGATCCACCGTGAATAAACTCGACGATCTTCTCCCTCCTCAATCCATGTAACTCGGATCAGACTCAAGAAGTCCATGCCTCAAACTATCGGATCTAGGTGAACTATCGGCACTGCTGGAATCCACGGCCCTGTCGCCCTCATTCCCATCCACCGACTAGCTAGTAATCGCCATCTCCTTGTAACTCATATCCTTTGTTCTCGGCCACGGACTGTGAGGCTCAGTATCGCGGGTCTCGTGAGCTACCGCCATCGCTTAAACTCTCTCTAGCGGCGCCGCAACTCCCCGAATGGCGCTGCCTCAGATAATGAACGGGCGTGCCCTGGTAACCTTCGTCACTACTCGCGGCTCCTTCGCTGCCTTGCCTTCGGCTCGCTTGCTTTGGCGTAGAGGCATAACGGGTGAAAAAGAATACGCCGTAGGAGTCCAACTTATAACATGCCTCTAAGGCACGATCTCGAGTGAGAAGAATGGAAACCATTCCTAAATATCTCGCGAAATTTCCGATTATAGGTGTGGCGCATAACACACCGATAATCAAGACTTACTAGATACTTGGTCAGAGACACTTTCCGAGGATTAATCGCTCGATACCACTTTTGTCACGCACCGAACCGCCCGTGGATCGTGCCTTACCCTGCACCCCAAGTAGCCATATATCGAGTAATCGGAATATAAAACAAGACATGAATAAAGTGGAAGTGTAAATGGGCTTATCTGAGAAAGTTGCTTTTCGCATAAATATATAACAACTAGAACAATTACATCCCTTTACAATTCTGCCACAACAAGATTACGCACTTCTAAGAATGATATGATAACAATGGACAGGCCCCACCATACCCCGAATGTAAGCACTTACAACGACATACGACTATACCATCGATAAGCCTCCTGAGAAACGGAGCTTCCCAAACGCTGAATCGCGACTCCTAAGAGCGAGGATCAACACTGGTGTACCTCTACCTGCAGATGAACGCAGCCTCGGGAGGTCAAGATAACAGTACCAAGTATGTGGCTAAAATACTGTGAAATGAAATCATAGTAGTCTATATAAAGCAGAGACATGTATGATAACCAAACTACATTCACAATAAATAAGCAATATGTCAAGTCAGAACTCACGCCCTCAAAGTCATCACCAAATACAACTACGGGTCTCACGCCCACAACATCAATCATGCCCGTGGAATATCTTCCTCACCGCAATTCCTGATATAAAAGCACCAAGGAATACATACGAACACCGTGTCCTACCTGTCATAATAAAACCGCACGGTAAGTACGAAGGCATAGCCACTACTAAAACCCACAATACCAACAAGTGTCATAAATCAGATTACGAGATCTGTCAGACCGCCACATGATCAAGCCGCCACACGCCCGCAAGATCTAATGTGCGCGCTCAGTCCGAACTTCCCGCAGCCCGCATAAGCCACTCCACGACCCGCATGCAGGTATTCCCGCATCGAGGGTAGCTACTCCCCGGCAACGCCCCGACTCGCACCGCACGCCACATGCATCGCATGACTATAAAGCCGCACACTAACCCGAACTCTCGTAGCTCGCATAGGTCACACAAACCCGCATGAGGTATTCTCGAATCATAGGTCACACAGACTCCGAAGTCTACCCCGCATCGGAGGCTTAACCCCGTAATCATGTCAAGAGGCGAGTGATATAATACTAACATAACAAATTATCATTAAACAACATAAGCACAACAAGTGGAAACCCCTTTATACAAACATCACAAAGACACTAACACACGTAGCATCCCAACACGTCTACTTATCAAACCATCTTACTACACTTTCCGTAATCAATACAAGACTTTCATAAAAAAATAAGTAAACTGCTCCTTCTATCTTCCTTAAGTCGTTATACCTAACTTCCCATAAAGCTAGTATAACACTTAAGCTTTTAAAACCAAGTATTTCTTTTCTTTCAAAAATGGTTAATAACTCTTTGAAATACTTCCGCATTCTTATTATTTAAACTCAAGTCAAAAGACATCAAAGTAAAACCAAACAATTTCCATACCTTCTTTTAAAACAAAGTGCACTTCTCCTTTAAAAGTCAAGAGCAATATACTTTTAAACCAAGTGTCTTACTCTTTTAAAAACAAGTGAACCTATACCTTTAAATCAAATTACTTCTCCTTTCCCAAAATCAAGTTGTTTATAAGTCAAGTTATCATTTTAAATCCAATGATAAAACCATTCTTATTTTCAAAATCAAGATAACTTTATTCTTTAAAAGACCACTCACCCATTAATCATGAGTGAGATTTTACAACTTTTTAACATAATTCAAGTCCTTAATGTTTCATAACAAGTCACTTAACTTTGGAATCAAGTCAAGGACACAAAAGGAAAATCAACTTCCTTTAAACACACGCCGCTTCACCGCACTAAATATATTTCACAAATATCATGCTAGAAAGGATGTGAAGAGGTTCACATACCTCGCGACGATTATCGACAATTAGCAAAACGCTCCAAAGTACTCTAACCTTGCTCGCTTTTTCCACCCTTCAAGTAGAATACGCCACTCGTAGTACTTCAACCTATAAAGGCCACAAAACGCCTATCAACCTCTAGCCTCTTCAGAGAATAATTCTAGATACAAGATTCCTTATTCTATGGAAAATTCAGCAGCACCTCCCCGCAACCACATAAAACTCCTCCTCAAACGAGGCCTCATACCAAACCAACAATTCCAGTGGTTACACGCCTAACCTGGACGTACAATTACTCCACAATAATACTACAAGTCTACTACAAATATAGTCCAATGTAAATACAACAATTCCTTATAATTATACTTCCAATATATCTTATACTCAATGATTAATTCATTACAACATGTAATTTCCAATTACAATAGGGACATAGATCATTACCTCGATAAGCCCAAAATTATCCAAGATTATAAGTCGATCCCGAGCAACGCTTAGCTCCATTCCCGACGCCCAACCCGCTCCAAGCAACCCTTAGAAGTTTCCAAATAACTTCTCTTAACACTTCATCTAAGCTATGAAGATTTTTCTAGTGGCTTCGTTTTTGCGACTCAAAGGAATAAAGAGAATTTTCTGCTCCTAGTATTGAAAACTTGGAATACAACTAGTGATACTAGGCTAAGGTATTTGGGACTATATCAACACTTGAAGAATTTTTCCTACACCAAGGGGAGAGTAGGACGAGAACCTCAACAAACGGGGAGTATTTTGTGACTTAGAATCTCAAAGTGCTGACGAAATAAGTCTTGAAACAACGGGTATTTATAGGAAAATCAATGGCCAAGATCTGTGCAAGTGTGTGGTGAGGACGGGTACATGTGTGTGGGTAGTTGGCCAACCATTTGGCTACCACAAATGGGACAAGTGGCCACCACAAAACGGGCCACTTGTCCACCTAAAAACGCCCCACTGCCTCTCCACCCGCCAACATGGCCACATGGGGTGACACGGTCGCCCTACTCGCCCAAAAATATTTCATCTTCCAAAATATCCGCAATGCCAAAATCCAAAATAAAGCTGGCCCCACAAAATCAGAATTCTCCCGTGGCCCCACGTGACCAATTTCGGAAATAAAATTCCATAATTCTCAAATATTCCAAAAGTCCGAATACCAAATCTAGGAATCCAATTCCATTAACGAACATTTTTCCTTCTCAAAATTGAAACTTTTCCGTCAAAAATCACATTTTTCTTCCTTTCCAATTTTAATGTCAGATTTACGCACGCACGCCCTCATATATATACACCGAACTACGGGTGTAACAGAGTAATAGTCGCATATAGTATGGTCGCATGCCCTAATCCTCATCGATAAGCATGGCCATGGGTACAAACAACCGAATCTAACCCGCCTCCTCGCACGCCCTAATCCCACATCGTATAAGATGTCCAAGGATCAATCATAATGGAAGCATACCTGCGGAATCCCACATCACCGCTTCTGCACGCCCAAGAAAACTTACAACAAGACAAATGCCTCCAACCGAAAGTCACGACAACGTAAACATATAATACTTGCACTCAAAGCTATCATAAGCAAACATAGGCAAGTTCATTAAACCTTTAGACTTCCATTTTTATAAACTCATGGCACTTTCGTTTCACACATAAAAATCCGGGAATTTAACCCAAAGTACTACGTGCCTCTACTCCTTTAAAATGATTTTCTTTCAAATAAAACTTCCAAGATACTAATAACCGAAGTATCAAGTCATACATACTTTTCAAGACAAGTCACAATACCTTTTTAGAAATACAATTATAGGCTTCTAAATCACGTGACTTATTTCTTTAAAACCTTAAGCAATTGGTACCTTTAAAACAATTTGCCCTTCTTTATTTCAAGTCATTTCTTTGCTTACATTACTGAAGAAAACCATTCTTTTAATCTTCCATAAAGTTGTTATAACCAACTTCCCATAAAGTCGTTATAACTCTTTATGTCTTAGACAAATTCATTCCTTTTATAACCAAGAGACTTATACTTTCAAATCAAATCACATAGCTTTCAAACTTCATAACATACTTCTATACTTGTAAATCAATTCATTTCTTCCTTTAAGAATCAAGTCCCATAACTTGAAAAATAAAGTCCCTTAACTTTTAAGAATCTGAGATCCATAGTCTTAAAACTTCATACGAAATCTTATAAGTTAAGTAACATATACATCAGTGCGTGGATAAGTTATACTTATTTATAACGATCTTATTCAAGTAGCCATGATCTAGAAATGTAATACAATTTTGTCTTATCTTAGTTTCTATGCAGATGGAGAATTCTACTCATTTTAACACAATTGATTGTCTTTACATTTTCCTTTATTAACGCTGCAGTGGCTTGTTCGATACTTATTCTCATTTGTGCCGTAACTTAGCTAAGTCAACTTGGCTCCAAAATACCTCCTAACAACTCTTACCAACATCCCCCATAAGACTTGGTAAGAACTTAGGATAACTTAGGCATAACCCTTACGTAGAGTAAATCAACATACATACCTCTTAACTTCTAAGAGTAGAAGGAATCATGAAATAATACCACATGTATATTCCATACATAGAATCATGTCAAAAGAAGGAAGAGGTTCACATACCTCGCGACGATTATCGACAAATAGCAAAATGTCTATGTACTTCAACCTTGATAGCTATTCCATCCTTCAAGTAGAATCCGCTATACTTAGTACTTCAACCTAAAATGGCCATAATACGTCCATTAACCTCTAGATTCGAACGTAGAATATTCTAAGTGCAAAGTCACTAAATTCTACGGAAAATCGGACAGCACTTCCTTTGTTTCTACATACTTTGCCACCTTTTCAAGGCCGAATACAATATCCAAACACGCCATATTTAAGGCTCAACAATGTAATTATCAATAGGGGATTACACGCCTACAAGACGTGTAAAATTCCGCCCCACAATTGATATCAAACTAGTCCACAATACAATGCCATTTTCGGCCAAAAGGTGCAACAACTTATCAAACTTTCCAATTCCTTTCCAATCCAAGTTCTTAGGTCTAACATGTTATTGTTACACCCCGTAAGTCCAGGATATGTATAACAGAATGTATGTAAGGAATCAAGACTTGGAAATTACTACGAAAGGAAGAATTGTTTTTCCGACTAAAATCTTCCAACGCCGTAAAGGAAAAATATTTGTTGTTGAGAATTGGATTCTCAAAATGCATTATTTCAAGAGTATGGAACTTATTAACATTATGGAAATTTATTTTTACGGATTTGGTCATGGGCCCACGAGAATTTTTACGCTGTGGAGCCCACGAGGTTTACGGAATTTTTATACGGATTTAACGAGAGAGGCGACACGCTGCACCCCACATATGGTCTTGGACGATTTTAGTAAGGGTAAAATGGTCATTGACCATCAAGGAAGATAAGTCTTGCTAGCTTGAGATTGTTGACTAGTCAACTTGTACACTTGGCTTAACATTAATTGTCCTTCATCCTAGCCCACAAGTGTTTTAATCTAAGCCCTCCAATGTGTTTTATATACTACACTAGTGCAAGACAAGCTTGTCACGACCCGACCCCGGGCCCGCGACTGGTGCCCTACCTGGGCACCCTGTTCAGGTATACCTCAGAGAATAGCAGCGGAACATACATGAAACTTATAAAATAAAGTAACGAGAAATTAAACCACAGGTTAGCCGATAAGGCTACCTTCCTGGACACGTATGCATATACATAACAACAGCAGTCACATCACTTTCCTTTTACAAACTGACCCACAATATGTAACTACAGACCTCTAAGAATTACAAGTGGGACGTGGCTCGCCATACCCCGAATGTACATAAGTCTACCACATCGTGGAAACCGCACTAAAAGATAAGCCTCGGAGTGAAAGGAGCTTCTTTCCAAAATCGAACAGATCCTAAGAGCAAGGATCACCAATCGGTACCTATCACCGCGGCATGAGCGCACTTCCGGCCGGGTCAGATAACAAAAATTTAGCATGGAACAGAAATAAAATGCAATAACTAAATCATATATGCATAAAAGAATGTCCTTTTTACTCAAATCAATCATATATTAACCGCTCCTTTCCTCCTTTCAATAAGATTTAACAACATATTCTTACATACCTACTTAAGAGTTTAATCCACTTTTTCACATAACTTACATATCTTACATAACATAATCCGCCCATTTATGGACACTGTATCGATGAATCACGTGACATAACCCGCCCGCACGGGCTCGCACCGTGGAATCATGTAGCATAATCCGCCCGCCGCGGCCTGAAGATGACGTAACCCCGCCTATGTGTAGGCTCTGGTAATATGGCGAATCCCGCCCATGGTAGGCTCTGTATCTCATAACGTAATCCGCCTATTTGCAGGCTCTGCATCTCATAACGCAATCCGCCTATTTGTAGGCTCCTGTATCTCATAACGTAATCCGCCTATTTGTAGGCTCCTGTATCTCATAACGTAATCCGCCTATTTGTAGGCTCTGTGATTTTTCCTTACGTAACATTTTTAAACCATCTTTTCACTTCTTCTTAAGTCGCCATAACAACTTCCCATAAAGCTATTATAACAACCATTCATTTTAGAGAACTTATGTCACTTTTTATTCTTACAACATTTAGGAAAACGGATCCAAAGATACTACGTACATACATACTTAAAAAGAATCGTACGCTTAAAACTTCATAATCCTTAAAAGACAATCAAAGTTCTTAGTCTTCAAACTTCATAACATACTTCCTTTAAAGCTCAATTACTTATACAAAAACATATAAAGTTCCATACCTTCCAAAACCAAGTAATTCATTCCCTTAAAATCATATAACTTCCACTTTTAAAATCAATCCCTTTTCACATATAAATTCAAGTCATTTTCAACATAAAATCCACTTACTTACTTTAAACAAATCAAGACACATAGCCTTTAAATCAAATCTCATAACTTCCTAACCGCTCTACTAACGCCTCCCATAAGACCTAGTAAGGACTTAGGACAATTTAAACATACTCTTAACTTAGATTCAACAATGTAAATACTTCTTAACTTCTAAGAGTAGAAGGAATATTGAAATACTATCACATGGAGATTTCATACGTAGGATCATGCCAAGGAAAAAGAGGTTCACATACCTCGCGACGATTGTCGCATAAAGAGCAAAATGCTCCAAAGTACTTCAACCTCGAGCTATTCCATTCTTCAAGTAGGATACACTATACTTAGTACTTCAACCTATAATGGTCACAAAGACGCCCATTAACCTCTTATTTCAAACGTAGAATATTCTAGTGCTAAGTCGCTAAATTCTCTACGGAAAATCTGACAGACCTCCTTTGTTTCTACTCACTTTGCCACCTTTTCAAGGCCAAATACAATAACCAAACAGCCCCAATTGGCTCACAACAATAAAGAAGGTAGTCCAATACAAATGAATAACTAAACAGCCCCAATTGGCTCACAATTTAGAAAGTAGTCCAACGCAAATGAATAACAAACTAAAAGTCCAAATTCACCACCTAGAGTTCAACCATACCAATACTTATCAAATTTCCATTTCAATCCAAATTGTTAATCATAACATGATATCAAGTCGCATTTGATTAAAACTACCACAATCTTCAAATCAATAACATGCGACGATTCTAATAACGACTAAATTGAAATCCAACTTAACATGGCTTACATTACATTCCGGATTTCCAAGGCTACAATCAATCCACAATCCTTATAAACTTCTACATATCAACTTCATGCTAGCAACACGTAAAGCTAACAACAACAATATAAATATATAATCTTGTAACACATTAAAGGACAAGATTATACCTCAACGAATCTTAATCCAATTCCAACAAGTCGCTTCCTAGTAGTTTAGAACCTCTCCAAGACACTTCAATCCGCCGCTGAGACCCTTAGAACCATACCAACAACTTTCCTTCAACTTCCAATCCAAAACCTAGAAAGACCCTTAGGTTTTCGCTTTACTAACCCGAACTATTTTTTCCAAGATTTTTCTATTGAGATATGCTTACAATACACATAGGAACCTTGGTTTAAAGTGTGGAGCTTAAAGAACAAGAAACGAAATTTTTTCTTCTTGGAAGTGAGCTTGGCCGAGAGCACCTCAAGGTGTAGCACAATATTTGTGGAAATTTTTTCTAAGTATGGAACTAGTCTTGCAATGTGAATGAATATATAAAACATTGGAGGGGTAGATTAGAACACTTGTGAGGTTTGGATGAGTTTCTACTAAATATCAAGTCTATGTGGGGTCATTGACTTAGTCAATGTTATCAAGCTCTAAGGCTAGCAAGACTTGTCTTCCTAACAAGGGTCAAATGACCCTTGTGCCCATGTAAAATTCGTCCAAGACATCACTAAGGGGGGTGACACGTGTCGCCCTCCCATTCGTCACAATATTACGTTTTTCCGACAATTCCAAAATTCCGATAATTTCTTACAAGTCTCAAATCTTAACACTTGTGAGCTCTACGCACTACCTTAAAACATGTCTTGTAAATACTGGTGTAACATTCTTCCCTTAGAAACATTCGTCCCGAATGTTCTTTCTGAGCTCAATCTATCATTCCTGGCATAGTATCATAAACTTGCACTTAGCAAACCTAATTATGCCACACATGGCCCTAATATACCGCACTTGCATATTTATCCATCACAAACCAAACGAGGAAACAATCCATAGTGTGCATCATCACTATATACTCACATTCAAGGCCTAAAAAGATTATCTTTTCGCATTTCCAACTTACTTCTAGATACGACATAATTTCAATATTATTCGCTCTGATACTTAAACATAAAATAACCTTATCATGCATACAGATCCGTAAAGGTCAAGATATACCTGAATTCATATAGGCGCTCAAAGGACCGCTAAAATTGGGAACTTCCACCACGACTTCGCCACGCCGCCACCGTGGATGAACATCCGCCTAGCTATCAAGGCGAAGAACCCGCAATCGATCCGGAGACTTTTCTATCCCTCCGCAACTCTCCTACTAGACAATCCTCAACATATGGCCCCGACACCACAGTAAACAGCACCGTGAGTACGACATTCCCATGGTGATGCCGCCACACTGCGGAACACGAGGGAAGAGGCCCGATCGTTTGTAATCCACATGTGCGTATACGAATCAAGCCCTCGAGCTCGACCGGCTCCGAACTACCGGCCGATCTAACCTCCGCCGTAAAATCGAAGGAGCACTCGTGCCGGCCGAATCAGACCTAGCTCGCCGCAGGCTCTCCGCTTGAAAATCACCTCAACCCGCTGCCCCGGCCTCTCGGGCTGGCTCGCCTGGCCGGTCCTTCTTTCCCCGCCTCAATCCTCAGGTATAAGTCTGCATCTCCGCAATATCCATTCTCGTCAAGGGCTACTCGTGCAAGCGATCATATAACGGCCTAGCCCATAACATAGCGATGAACTCTATCACCATGTTAGCCACAATAGTATGCGCGTATGTCGCCAAGGAGTCAAACTCTAAGCTATACTCGATAGTCCTCCCGCTCGCCTCAAGGTCAAGAATCTGTTTACCCGGCTCTCCTCATCTCGTGAGGCAAAAGTGATCCATGAAGGCCTCAGAAACTCCTTCCAAACACCGGAAGAGCATCATCACCTCTTGAAAGCAACCACGACTCAAACTAGCTCAACGCGATATCGCAGAACCTGTAGGAGGCTAGCGAATGCACTGCCTCTCAAGCCCTAAGAACTCGCGTCCGTCAGAGTCGCCGAACGAACTCCCGCGATCCTCATCGCACTTAACCATAAAACTCGTGGATGACATCCTAGAAAATCCCTAATCCACAAATTGCCGCGGCCGTCGCTTCTCTGCCGTTTGCCCGACTACTATATCGGTCAATAATCGGACCGCTCCGTAGTCTCTATACTCGCGACCGGCCGCGGAACGAGGCTCGTACCGAAACCTCTCGAGCTACCGCCTTGGCTTCTAATACCGCCGCGTGGCTGAACTCACACCCGCCTACTACCTCGTGCATATTCTGTGCTCGACTCGTAACTCTCACGCACTACCGAAGCTCCTGGCCGCTTGCCCTTCTCGGCCCGGTCGCTTTCCGCGAGGCATAGCTGATTCACATACATAAGAATACGCCGAGACGGATCAACCTATTAATACACTTCTACCGCACGATCTCGAGTGAGAAGAATGGAAACTAATCCTAAATGTCCTCGCAGCCTCCCGACATAGACGTGGTGCACAACACACCAATAATCAAGACTCTACTAGACACTATCAGAGACACTTTCCGAGGACTAATCGCTCGATACCACTTTTGTCACGACCCCGGCCCGCGATCGTGCCCTACCGAGCACCCTGCTCGTATACCTCGTAGAATAGCAATGAACATACATGAAACTTATAAAATAAAGTAACGAGAAATTAAACTACGTGTTAGCCGATAAGGCTACCTTCCCGACACGTATGCATATACATAACAAAGAATAGCCACATCACTTTCCTTTTACAAACCGACCCACAATATGTAATTACTGCACTCTAAGAATTGATCATCAAGTGACAGGGCTCCGCCATACCCCGAATGTACATAAGTCTACCACATCGTGGAAACCGCACTAAAAGATAAGCCTCCGAGTGAAAGGAGCTTTTTCAAAAATCAACAGATCCTAAGAGCAAGGATCACCAACCTGTACCTATCACCTCGGGCATAGCGCAGCCTCGAAAGGGTCAAGACAACAAGTACCGAGCATGGAATGTAAATAAAATGCACAACCAAATCATATATGCATAAAAGAATGTCCTTTACTCCCAAATCAATCATATATTAACTGCTCCTTTCCTCCTATCAATAAGATTTAACAACATATTCTTACATACCTACTTAAGAGTTTAATCCACTTTTTCACATAACTTACATATCTTACATAACATAATCCGCCCATTTATGACACTGTAATCATGAATCATGTGACATAACCGCCCGCTGGGCCTGCAATCGTGGAATCATGTAGATAATCCGCCCGCTGCGGCCTTGTAAGACGACGTAACCGCCTATGCGTAGTTCGAGGTAACGTGGCGAATCCGCCTATGTGTAGGCTCAGATATCTCATAACGTAATCCGCCTATTTGCAGGCTCCTGTATCTCATAACGAATCCGCCTATTTGTAGGCTCTGTATCTCATAACGAATCCGCCTATTTGTAGGCTCCTGTATCTCATAACGTAATCCGCCTATTTGTAGGCTCTGCGGTGATTTTTCCTTACGTAACATTTTTAAACCATCTTTTCACTTCTTCTTAAGTCACATAACAACTTCCCATAAAGCTATTATAACAACCATTCATTTTAGAGAACTTATGTCACTTTTATTCTTACAACATTTAGGAAAACGGATCCAAAGATACTACGCATATACATACTTAAAAAGAATCAGACGCTTAAAACTTCATAATCCTTAAAAGACAATCAAAGTTCTTAGTCTTCAAACTTCATAACATACTTCCTTTAAAGCTCAATTACTTATACAAAAACATATAAAGTTCCATACCTTCCAAAACCAAGTAATTCATTCCCTTAAAATCATATAACTTCCACTTTTAAAATCAACTCTTTTCACATATAAATTCAAGTCATTTTCGAACATAAAATCCACTTACTTACTTTAAACAAATCAAGACACATAGCCTTTAAATCAAATCTCATAACTTCCTAACCGCTCTACTAACGCCTCCCATAAGACCTAGTAAGGACTTAGGACAATTTAAACATACTCTTAACTTAGATTCAACAATGTAAATACTTCTTAACTTCTAAGAGTAAGGAATCTTGAAATACTATCACATGGAGATTTCATACGTAGGATCATGCCAAGGAAAAAGAGGTTCACATACCGCGACGATTGTCGCATAAGAGCAAAATGCTCCAAAGTACTTCAACCTTGAGCTATTCCATTCTTCAAGTAGGATACACTATACTTAGTACTTCAACCTATAATGGTCACAAGACGCCCATTAACCTCTTATTTCAAACGAGAATATTCTAGGTGCTAAGTCGCTAAATTCTACTGAAAATCTGATAGCACCTCCTTTGTTTCTACTCACTTTGCCACCTTTTCAAGGCCAAATACAATAACCAAACAGCCCCAATTGGCTCACAACAATAAAGAAGGTAGTCCAATACAAATGAATAACTAAACAAATTCCAATTGGCTCACAATTTAGAAAGTAGTCCAATGCAAATGAATAACAAACTAAAAGTCCAAATTCACCACCTAGAGTTCAACCATACCAATACTTATCAAATTTCCATTTCAATCCAAATTGTTAATCATAACATGATATCAAGTCGCATTTGATTAAAACTACCACAATCTTCAAATCAATAACATGCGACGATTCTAATAACGACTAAATTGAAATCCAACTTAACATGGCTTACATTACATTCCTGATTTCCAAGGCTACAATCAATCCACAATCCTTATAAACTTCTACATATCAACTTCATGCTAGCAACACGTAAAGCTAATAACAACAATATAAATATATAATCTCAGAATACATTAAAGGACAAGATTATACCTCAACGAATCTTAATCCAATTCAATCCAAGTCGCCCTAGTAGTTTAACCTCTCCAAGACACTTCAATCCGCCGCTGAGACCCTTAGAACCATACCAACAACTTTCCTTCAACTTCCAATCCAAAACCTAGAAAGACCCTTAGGTTTTCGCTTTCGACTAACCCAGTAAACTATTTTTTCCAAGATTTTTCTATTGAGATACGCTTACAATACACATAGGAACCTTGGTTTAAAGTGTGAGTTTAAAGAACAAGAAACAAAATTTTTCTTCTTGGAAGTGAGCTTACGAGAGCACCTCAAGGTGTAGCACAATATTTGTGGAAATTTTTCTAAGTATGGAACTAGTCTTGCAATGTGAATGAATATATAAAACATCGAGGGGTAGATTAGAACACTTGTGAGGTTTGGATGAGTTTCTACTAAATATCAAGTCTATGGGTCATTGACTTAGTCAATGTTATCAAGCTCTAAGGCTAGCAAGACTGTTTTCCTAACAAGGGTCAAATGACCAGTGCCCATGTAAAATTGGCCCAAGACATCACTAAGTGGGTGACACGTGTCGCCTCCCATTCACACAATATTACGTTTTTCCGACAATTCCAAAATTCGATAATTTCTTACAAGTCTCAAATCTTAACACTTGTGAGCTCTACGCATCACCTTAAAACATGTCTTGTAAATACTGGTGTAACATTCTTCCCCTTAGAAACATTCGTCCCCGAATGTTCTTTCGGAGCTCAATCTATCATTCCTTGGCATAGTATCATAAACTTGCACTTAGCAAAACCTAATTATGCCACCTATGGCCCTAATATACCGCACTTGCATATTTATCCATCACAAACCAAACGAGGAAACAATCCATAGTGTGCATCATCACTATATACTCACATTCAAGGCCTAAAAGATTATCTTTTCAGATTTCCAACTTACTTCTAAAGATAATGACATAATTTCAATATTATTCGTTTCGATACTTAAACATAAAATAACCTTATCATGCATACAGATCTCAGTAAAGGTCAAGATATACGAATTCATATAGGCAGCTTCAAAGGACCGCTAAAATTAGGAACTTCCACCACGACCGCCACTACGGCGCGATGAACATCCCGCCTAGCTATCAAGGCGAAGAACCCGCAATCGATCCAGACTTTTCTATCCTCCCGCAACTCTCCTACTAGACAATCCTCAACATATGGCCCGATGCCACAGTAAAACAGCACCGAGTAACGACATTCCCATGGCGATGCCGCCACACTGTGAACATCGAGGAAGAGGGCCCCGATCGCCTGTAATCCATGCGCAGATACGAACCAAGCCCGAGCTCGACGCCTCGACTACGGCCGATCTAACCTCCGCCAAAATCGAAGGAGCACTGCGGCTGAATCAGACCTAGCTCACGCAGAGGCTCTCCGCCTTGAAAATCACCCTCAACCCTCGCTGCCCCGGCCTCTTGGGCCGGCCTCGGCTCGGTCCTCTCTTTCCTCGCCTCAATCCTCAGGTATAAGTTCGCATCCCGCAATATCCATTCTCGGGAAGGGCTACCCTGTGCAAGCAGGATCATATAACGGCCAGCCTCATAACATAGCGATGAACTCTATCACCATGTTAGCCAATAGTACGCGATGTCCGCCAAGGAGTCAAACTCTAAGCTATACTCGATAGTCCTCCTGCTCGCCTCAAGGTCAAGAACTGTCTACCCGGCTCTCCTCATCTCGTGAGGCAAAAGTGATCCATGAAGGCCTCAGAACTCCTTCCAAACACCGGAAGAGCATCATCACCTCTTGAAAGCAACCACGACTCAAACTGGCTCAACGCGATATCGCGAACTGCAGGAGGCTAGCCTAATGCACTGCCTCAAGCCCTAAGAACTCGCGGGTCAGAGCCGCCGAACGAACTCCCGCGATCCTCATCGCACTAACCATAAAACTCGTGGACGACATCCTAGAAAATCCCTAATCCACAAACCGCCGGCCTGCGGTGGTCGCTTTCTCGCTTGCCGCCCGACTACTATACCGGGTCAATAATCGGACCGCCTCGTAGTCTCTATACTCGCACCGGCCGCGAACTTGAGGCTCGCACCGAACCTCGAGCTACCGCCCTCGCCTTTCTAATCGCCGGCGTGGCTTAACTCGCCGACCCGCCTACTACCTCGTATATTCGGCTCGACTCGTAACTTTCACGCACTATCGAAGCCTCGCCGCTTTGCCTTCTTCGGCCCCGTCGCTCCGCGAGGCATAGCCGATTCACATACATAAGAATACGCCGAGACGGATCAACCTATTAATACAAAATCTAATGCACGATCTCAGAGTGAGAAGAATGGAAACTAATCCTAAATGTCCCGCAGCCTCGATTATAGACGTGGTGCACAACACACCAATAATCAAGACTTACTAGACACGGTGTAGACACTTTCCGAGGACTAATCGCTTCATACCACTTTGTCACGACCCGAATTCCCGCGCACGTGCCCTACCCGAGCACCTGCTCGTATACCTCGAGAATAGCAATGAACATACATGAAACTTATAAAATAAAGTAACGAAATTAAACCACGTGTTAGCCGATAAGGCTACCTTCCCGACACGATGCATATACATAACAACAAAGATACATCACTTTCCTTTACAAACCGACCCACAATATGTAAATTCATGCACTTAAGAATTATAATCACAAGTGGACAGGGCTTCGCCATACCCTCGAATGTACATAAGTCTACCACATCGTGAAACCGCACTAAAAGATAAGCCTCCGGAGTGAAAGGAGCTTCTTTCAAAAACTGAACAGAGATCCTAAGAGCAAGGATCACCAACCTGTGTACCTATCACCTGCGGGCATGAGCGCAGCCCCCCGAAGGGGGTCAGTACAACAAGTACCGAGCATGGAACAAAAATAAAATGCAATAACCAAATCATATACGATAAAAGAATGTCCTTTACTCCTCAAATCAATCATATATTAACCGCCTTTCCTCTTTCAATAAGATTTAACAACATATTCTTACATACCTACTTAAGAGTTTAATCCATTTTTTCACATAACTTACATATCTTACATAACATAATCCGCCCATTTATGACACTGTAATCGATGAATCATGTGATATAACCCGCCCGCTCGCTGCATCGTGGAATCATGTAGATAATCCGCCCGCCGAGGCTCTGTAAGACGACGAACCCACCATGCAGGTTCGAGGTAATGTGGCGAATCCCGCCACGTGTAGGCTCTGTGATATCTCATAACGTAATCCGCCCATTTGCAGGCTCTGTATCTCATAACGAATCCGCCTATTTGTAGGCTCTGTATCTCATAACGTAATCCGCCTATTTGTAGGCTCCTGTATCTCATAACGTAATCCGCCTATTTGTAGGCTCCTGTGATTTTTCCTTACGTAACATTTTTAAACCATCTTTTCACTTCTTCTTAAGTCGCCATAACAACTTCCCATAAAGCTATTATAACAACCATTCATTTTAGAGAACTTATGTCACTTTTATTCTTACAACATTTAGGAAAACGGATCCAAAGATACTACGATATACATACTTAAAAAGAATCAGACGCTTAAAACTTCATAATCCTTAAAAGACAATCAAAGTTCTTAGTCTTCAAACTTCATAACATACTTCCTTTAAAGCTCAATTACTTATACAAAAACATATAAAGTTCCATACCTTCCAAAACCAAGTAATTCATTCCTTAAAATCATATAACTTCCACTTTTAAAATCAATCCCTTTCACATATAAATTCAAGTCATTTTCAACATAAAATCCACTTACTTACTTTAAACAAATCAAGACACATAACCTTTAAATCAAATCTCATAACTTCCTAACCGCTCTACCAACGCCTCCCATAAGACCTAGTAAGGACTTAGACAATTTAAACATACTCTTAACTTAGATTCAACAATGTAAATACTTCTTAACTTCTAAGAGTGAAGGAATCTTGAAATACTATCACATGGAGATTTCATACGTAGGATCATGCCAAGGAAAAAGAGGTTCACATACCTCGCGACGATTGTCGATAAGAGCAAAATGCTCCAAAGTACTTCAACCTCGAGCTATTCCATTCTTCAAGTAGATACACTATACTTAGTACTTCAACCTATAATGGTCACAAGACGTCCATTAACCTCTTATTTCAAACGAGAATATTCTATGCTAAGTCGCTAAATTCTACTAAAATCTGACACCTCCTTTGTTTCTACTCACTTTGCCACCTTTTCAAGGCCAAATACAATAACTAAACAGCCCCAATTGGCTCACAATAAAGAAGGTAGTCCAATACAAATGAATAACTAAACAGCCCCAATTGGCTCACAATTTAGAAAGTAGTCCAATGCAAATGAATAACAAACTAAAAGTCCAAATTCACCACCTAGAGTTCAACCATACCAATACTTATCAAATTTCCATTTCAATCCAAATTGTTAATCATAACATGATATCAAGTCGATTTGATTAAAACTACCACAATCTTCAAATCAATAACATGCGATTTATTCTAATAACGACTAAATTGAAATCCAACTTAATACGGCTTACATTACATTCCTGATTTCCAAGGCTACAATCAATCCACAATCCTTATAAACTTCTACATATCAACTTCATGCTAGCAACACGTAAAGCTAATAACAACAATATAAATATATAATCTTGTAACACATTAAAGGACAAGATTATACCTCAACGAATCTTAATCCAATTCCAATCCAAGTCGCCCTAGTAGTTTGTAACCTCTCCAAGACACTTCAATCCGCTCGCTGAGACCCTTAGAACCATACCAACAACTTTCCTTCAACTTCCAATCCAAAACCTAGAAAGACCTTTAGGTTTTCGCTTTCATGACTAACCCAGAAACTATTTTTTCCAAGATTTTTCTATCGAGATACGCTTACAATACACATAGAACCTTGGTTTAAAGTGTGGAGCTTAAAGAACAAGAAACTAAATTTTTCTTCTTCGAAGTGAGCTTGGCCGGAGCACCTCAAGTGTAGCACAATATTTGTGGAAATTTTTCTAAGTATGGAACTAGTCTTGCAATGTGAATGAATATATAAAACATCGGAGGGTAGATTAGAACACTTGTGAGGTTTGGATGAGTTTCTACTAAATATCAAGTCTACGCTGGGTCATTGACTTAGTCAATGTTGTCAAGCTCTAAGGCTAGCAAGACTTGTCTTCCTAACAAGGGTCAAATGACCCTTGTGCCCATGTAAAATTCGTCCAAGACATCACTAAGGGGGGTGACACGTGTCGCCCTCCCATTCGTCACAATATTACGTTTTTCCGACAATTCCAAAATTCCGATAATTTCTTACAAGTCTCAAATCTTAACACTTGTGAGCTCTTACGTACTACCTTAAAACATGTCTTGTAAATACGGGGTGTAACATTCTTCCCCCCTTAGAAACATTCGTCCCCGAATGTTCTTTCGGAGCTCAATCTATCATTCCTTGGCATAGTATCATAAACTTGCACTTAGCAAAACCTAATTATGCCACCTATGGCCCTAATATACCGCACTTGCATATTTATCCATCACAAACCAAACGAGGAAACAATCCATAGTGTGCATCATCACTATATACTCACATTCAAGGCCTAAAAAGATTATCTTTTCGTACTTCCAACTTACTTCTAGCATACATACATAATTTCAATATTATCCGTTTCGATACTTAAACATAAAATAACCTTATCACGCATACAGATCTGTAAAGGTCAAGATATACAATTCATATAGGCGCTCAAAGGACCGCTAAAATCGGGAACTTCCACCACGACTCTCGCCACGCCGCCGGTGGATGAACATCCGCTTAGCTATCAAGGCGAAGAACCCAGAATCGATCCAAAGACTTTTCTATCCCTCCCGCAACTCTCCTACTAGACAATCTCAACATATGGCCTCGACGGCCACAGTAAAACAGTACCGAGCACGACATTCCCATGGCGATGCGCCACACTGCGGAACATCGAGGAAGAGGGGCCCCGATCGTTTGTAACCCATGCGGCGATACGTAACACGGCTTCGAGCTCGATCGGCCCCGACTACCCGCGATCTAACCTCCGCCAAAATCGAAGGAGCACTCAGCCGCACGAATGACCTAGCTCTCGCCGAGGCTCTCCGCCTTGAAAATCACCTCAACCCGCTGCCCTGCCTCTTGGCCGGCTTTGGCCTGGCCGGTCCTTCTCTCCCGCCCTCAACTCGTGCATAAGTCTCGCATCCCGGCAATATCCATTCTCGAATGGTGGCTACTCTCGTGCAAGCAAAGGATCATATAACGGCTTAGCCCCATAACATAGCGATAACTCTATCACCATGTTAGCCACAATAGTATGCGCGTATGCCGGCCAAGGAGTCAAACTCCAAGCTATACTTCGATAGTCCTCCTGCTCGCTCAAGGTCAAGAACTGCCTACCCGGCTCTCCTCATCTCGTGAGGCAAAGTGATCCATGAAGGCCTCAGAACTCCTCCCAAACACCGGAAGAGCATCATCACCTCGAAAGCAACCACGACTAAACTAGCTTCAACGCGATATCGCAGCGAACCTGCAGGAGGCTAGCGTAATGCACTCGCCTCAAGCCCTAAGAACTCGCGTGGTCCGTAGCCGCCGAACGAACTCCTCGCGATCCTCATCGCACTGAACCATAAAACTCGTGGATGACATCCTAGAAAATCCCTAATCCGCAAATTGTCGCCCTCGCCGGTCGCTTCCGCTTGCGGTCGCCGACTACTATACCGGCCAATAATCGACCGCGCCTCGTAGTTCTATACTCGCGACCGGCCGCGAATCGAGGCTCGCACGAACCTCCGAGCTACTACCGCCTCGCCTTCTAATAATGCCATGTGGCCGAACTCGCCGACCGCTTACTACCTCGTGCATATTCTCAGGCTCGACTCGTAACTTTCACAAGACCATCGCGCCTCTTGCCGCCTTGCCCTTCTGGCCCCGGTCGCCTCCGCGAGGCATAGTGATTCACATACATAAGAATACGCCGTAGACGGATCAACCTATTAATACAAATTTTCTCGCACGATCTCAGAGTGAGAAGAATGGAAACTATCCTAAATGTCCCGCAGCCTCTCGATTATAGATGTGGTGCACAACACACCAATAATCAAGACTCTACTAGACACAACCAGACACTTTCCGAGGACTAATCGCTCGATACCACTTTTGTCACGACCCGACCCGGCTCACGATCGTGCCCTACCCGGCACCTGCTCGTATACCTCGTAGAATAGCAATGAACATACATGAAACTTATAAAATAAAGTAACGAGAAATTAAACTACAAAGTTAGCCGATAAGGCTACCTTCCGACACATATGATATACATAACAACAAAGAATACATCCCTTTCCTTTTACAAACCGACCCACAATATGTAACTTCATGCACTTAAGAATTATAATCAAGTGGACAGGCCCGCCATACCCGAATGTACATAAGTCTACCACATTAGGGAAACTGCATCAAAAGATAAGCCTCTGAGTGAAAGGAGCTTCTTTCCAAAATCAACAGATCCTAAGAGCAAGGATCACCAACTGTACCTATCACCGCGGCATTGAGCGCAAACTGGCGTGGGTCAGAAATTTACCGAGCATGGAATGTAAATAAAATGCAATAACCAAATCATATATGCATAAAAGAATGTCCTTTTACTCCCAAATCAATCATATATTAACCGCCTTTCCTCCTTTCAATAAGATTTAACAACATATTCTTACATACCTACTTAAGAGTTTAATCCACTTTTCACATAACTTACATATCTTACATAACATAATCCGCCCATTTATGGACACGGTAATCGATGAATCATGTGACATAACCCGCCCGCTCAAGGCCTTGCATCGTAATCCCTTTGATTGGTCAGTTGTATTGAGCCTTAAATGTGGCGTGTCGTTATTGAATTCGCCTTGAAAGGTGGCAAAGATGTGATACTTGGTTTTAATAGTATAAGTCTCTTGGTTATAAAAGGAATGAATATGTCTAAATCGCCACGACCCGACCACAAGTCAGACCTGTGCCCAACCCGCACCCTGCTCTGTATACATCGAGAATAGCAATGAACATACACAACATAAACACACGTGTAAACAATAAACATCACAAAGCTAGCCGATAAGGCCGCTTTCCATAATATAAACATAATCAAAAGTACAACTGCATAACTCGCTTCTTACAACCAACCACATACGTGAATACACTTAGAATAACAATCATGGGACAGTGTCACGACTCACCTCGATCGCTGATCGTGCCCTACCTGGGCACCCTTACTGTAAACATCGAGAAAATCAGCGAACATACATGAAACTTATAAATAAAACATCTGAAGTAATACAACAAAGTTAGCCGACAGGTTACCTTCCAAGAGATATATAAAAACAACCGGGCAATGCCTTTCTTTTACAAATCGACCTACAATATGTGACTACAGCACTCTAAGAGTGTTAACATAACCATCAAGTGGACAAGGCCCATTGCATTCTCAATATACATAGCCATGACAACTCCGAACATCGAGCCATCTCAAAATGCTTAACCAGATCCTAAGTCATGATCCATAATCAAGGTCCTAAACTCAAGTGACATTTAACGCAGCCAAGGGGTCAGATAACAAAAATTAATATGGAATGTAAATAACGCATGCGAAATGTGATCATAATCGCATTAAAGAATGACAAGGACAAGTATAAAAAAACATACAGATCCCCGCCGTGTCATTACCACTTATGAACTTAATTTCACATCAATATCTTTTTCATTCCATTAAGAGTTATAGCCATATCTTAAGTACTTACTTACGAGAAGTCATTAAGTTCATTTCTATCTAACTTACTTATCTTTCATAACATAGTCCGCCCACTACGGAGGGACACATATACTACCCGCCCAAATCGGACGCGATCACCACACCAATATCAAAGCACGCGTGGAATCCCACATCACCGCCGACAACTAAAAGTGTAAACATAACCACGGGTCTCACGCCCATAAAATCAATCAAACAGTGGTATAACGTCCGGGGCTTGCCCTCATTTATACTCTTACCCGGAGTATGGTAAAGTATGGGTATAACGCCTGGGCTTGCCCTCATTTATACTCTACCCGGAGTAGGCGGTATAACGCCTGGGCTTGCCTCATTTATACTCTTACCCTATCTCGACCGCCACAACAACACATAAAGCAGTGGTACATCGTCTGGGATTTACTCACTTATACTCTACCCGGAGTAAGTGGTATAACGCCTTGGCTTGCCTCATTTATACTCTTACCCTAACTCAACCGGCCATCATACATAACATAAGCACTACCGACTTATCATACATAACATAAGCACTACCGACTTATCATACATAATATAAGCAAGTTAAGAAATCCCCTAACTTCTTATTAGCTTGTTCATATACACTCTCATTTTTGTTTACTTAAGGCACTAACATGTCATTATAAAATCCAGGAATTTAACCCAACGTATCACGTGCCTCTACTCCTTTAAAATGATTCTCTTTCAAATAAAACTTCCAAGATACTAATAACCGTAGTATCAAGTCATATCTACTTTTCACGACAAGTCACAATGCTTTTATAAATACAATTATAGCTTCTAAATCAAGTGACTTCTTTCTTTAAAACCTTAAGCAATTGGTACCTTTAAAACAATTTGCCCTTCTTTATTTCAAATCATTACTTTGCTTACACATCAAGAAAACCATTCTTTAAATCTTCCATAAAGTTGTTATAACCAACTTCCCAGAAAGCCGTTATAACTCTTTATTTCTTAGACGAATTCATTCATGTGATAACCAAGAAACTTATACTTCAATTCAAATCACATAGCTTTCAAAATACTTCAAGTCTCTTAACTTTTAGGAAAACCAAATACTTAACTTAGAATCGCAAGAAATCAATAATTTCCAAATCAAGTATTCTATACTTTTAAATCAATTCATTTCTCCTTTAAGAATCAAGTCTCATAACTTGAAAAATAAAGTCTCTTAACCTTTAACAATTTGAGGTCCATAGTCTTAAAACTTCATACGAAATTCTTATAAATTAAGTAACATATACTTGGTGCGTTGTGTATTTTTTATAATTATTTATATGTATCTTAATTATGTAGGCATGATCTAGAAAATGTATTTCAATTTTGTCTTATATTAGGTTATATGCAGACGGAGAATTCTACTTGTTTTAACACAATTAATTGTCATTACATTTTCCTTTATTAACGCTGCAATGGCTTGTTCGATACTTATTCTTATTCGTGTCAGAAATTAGCCAAGTCAACTTGCTCCAAAATACCTCCTAACGACTTCTACCAACATCCCCATAAGACTTGGTAAGAACTTAGATAACTTATACATAACCTTTACGTAGAGTAAATCGACATACATACCTCTTAACTTCTAAGAGTAAGGAATCATAAAATAGTACTACATGTATATTCCATACATGTAATCATGTCAAAAGAAGGAAGAGGTTCACATACCTCGCGACGATTATCGACAAGAGCAAAAGCTCCAAAGTACTTCCACCTCGAGCTATTCCATTCTTCAAGTAGATACACTATACTTAGTACATCAACCTATAATGGTCACCATACGCCCATTAACCTCTTACTTCATACGTAGAATATTCTAGGTGCTAAGTCGCTAAATTCTACTGAAAATCTGACAAAGACCTCATTTGTTTTTACTAACTTTGCCACCTTTTCAAGGCCGAATACAATAACCAAACAGCCTCAATTGGCTCACAACAATATGTAGGTATTCCAATGCAAATGAATAACTAAACAGCCCCAATTGGCTCACAATTTAGAAAGTAGTTCAATACAAATGAATAACAAACTAAAAGTCCAAATTCGCCACCTGAGTTCAACCATACCAATTCTTATCAAATTTCCATTTCAATCCAAATTGGTAGCATAACATGATATCAAGTCGCATTTGATTATAACAATCCATAATCTCTAAGTAGGTAACATGCGACGCATTTCTAATAAACGACCAATTAGTAATCCAATTTTCAAGTTGGCTTATATAACATTTCAATTTAGCTACAAGCACTCCAAAATACTTATAAACTTCAACTTAATCACTTCATGCTAGCAACATGTAAAGCTAATAATAACAATAAAAATAATCTCAGAATACTTTCAAAGAACAAGATTATACCTCAACGAATTGTAATCCAATCTTCAAAACCGGTTGCTCCTTAGCAACCTGTAGCCTCATCAAGACACCTCAATCCTCTCCTCGAGACCCTTAGAACCACACCAACAACTTTCCTTCAAACTCTTCAATCCAAAACCTAGAAAGTCTCTAGGTTTTCACTTTGACTAATACGAAACTCTCTTTTCCGGGATTTTTATTGAGATACACTTACTATACCCTCATGAACCTTGGTTTAAAGTGTGGAGTCAGAAAGGACAACAAACAATTTTTTTTCTCCTTTGCTCAACCAAACCCAGAGCCCTCACTTGATGTTCTTCCAATTTTCATGAAATTTGGCTAAGTGTGGACTTGTCTCTACTAGTAGTAATATATAGGGACATGGAGGTCAAGACGTGTACAATTGGGTGGCTAGATGAGGTCTTAATTAAATATCAAGCTTCTGGTCCTTTGACTTAGTAAAGATTGTCAAGTTGCTACTTGCAAGACTTGTCTCACTAACAAAGGTCCAATGACCCTCTTGCCCTTGCTAATTTCGTCCAAGGCATCCTTAAGGGGGGGGGTGACACGTGTCGCCCTCCCATTCGTCACAAAACTACGTTTTCAAAATTTCATAATTCGACAAATATTTTTACAAGTCTCAATTTTTAACACATGAAGTTCTTACGCACGCTCTAAAACATGTCCTGAATTACGGGTGTAACATTCTTCCTCTTAGAAACATTCGCCCCGAATGTCCTTTCTGAGTTAAACTTATAATTAGCGATATAGTTTCCTTTCACCACCCCTCACATACCAACCATGCCACATGGCCCTAATACCTGCACACGCATATCATCCATCATATGCCCAAAAGAGATTACCTTTTCGCATTTCCCACTCCTTCTAACATACATACATAACATCCATACCTATTCGCCTCTAATCTGGAGTCACTCTATGAAACAATATAAGGTCATTTCCGACTTTCACTACCTGTTCCGCGAACGCGCCCCCAACCCAGAAACAATTAACTAGACTTGGGCCTTGCACCTCGTGACTCGCCACGAGCTTAACTACTACCAACTGATCCCACTCCATTCCAGCCAGAGACCCGAATGTGTCCTCGACCCTACCAAATGGCCGCACTTGACTCTTATCCTCGTCCGACTTAAAATCTTATTGCCGAGAAAGCCTCATACATCTAAGGTCTCAGCTTATCAATATTCTTAGGCTCGCACTTCCACGCACCAAGCCTACCTTACCAATCCCCCAATAACTGTATATAAAAAAACTTCTCATAAAATCATAACCATGTTGTCTCGATCACAACAACCATTACTTACTCTATACAGCCTCATCCGTATAATTCTCTTAAGCATACTACACACTTAATCTATTAACACGACATTCCGTTAGTTCCTTAATATGGCTTCTGGTGGTTCACTACCTTATCGCATACCTCATCCTTTCCCAATTATCTCAAATAAAAACAAAACTCGCGAAATTCATTAACTATTCCATACCTTCCTGTGATCTAGTTAGTCTTTACCGATTCCCGTAATCTAAAATCATTCTAGGCAACACGCTGCCTCGACCTCATACATAACTCCGTATAGATGCATGTCACAATACCAACTATATTATAATCGTTACCAACCTGGATACGCAATCCACATAGTCATTCCCGGTCATCACCGCTTTCTCGTAATGCAATCAATATAACTCGTTAGTGAGGGACGACCTAACAACACAAATTTCTATCGCACGATCTCAGAGCGAATAATGGAAACTAATCCTAAATGTCCCGCAGCCTCCCGATTATAGATGGTGCACAACACACCGATAATCAAGACTCTACTAGACACCTCAGACACTTTCCGAGGACTAATCGCTCGATACCACTTTTGTCACGACCACCCTCGATCGCGATCGTGCCCTACGGGCACCCTTACGTAAACATCAGAGAAAATCAGCGAACATACATGAAACTTATAAATAAAACATCTAAGTAATACAACAAAGTTAGCCGACAGGCTACCTTCCAAAGACATATATAAAAACAACCAAGCAGCTTGCCTTTCTTTTACAAACTCACCCACACATGTGACTGCACTTCTAAGAGTGTTAACATAACCATCGTGTGACAAGGCCCCGCTGCACTTCAATATACATAGCCATGACAACTCCGAACATCGAGCCATCTCAAAATGCTCAACCAGATCCTAAGTCATGGATCCATAATCACAGACTCTAAACTCGCGACATTTAACGCAGCTTCAAGGCCGGGTCATAACAACAATTCTAATATGGAACAAAAATAACGTAAGAAATGTATCATAATCAGCAAAAGAATGACAAGGACAAGTATAAAAAATACATACTGCATCCGCCGTGTCATTACCACTTATGAACTTAATTTCACATCAATATCTTTTTCCATTCCATTAAGAGTTATAGCCATATCTTACGATTTACTTAGAGAAGTCATTAAGTTCATTTCTATCTAACTTACTTATCTTTCATAACATAGTCCGCCCACTACTGAGGGACACATATACTACCCGCCAAACCTGACGCGATCACACCAATATCAAAGCACGCGTGGAATCCCCATCACCACGACAACTAAAAGTGTAAAACATAACCACGGGTCTCACGCCCATAAAATCAATCAAAACAGTGGTATAACGCCGGGGCTTGCCCTCATTTATACTCTACCCCGAGATGGTGGTAAAGCAGGTATAACGCCTGGCTTGCCTCATTTATACTCTTACTCGGAGAAGGTGGTATAACGCCTGGGGCTTGCCTCATTTATACTCTTACCCTATCTCGACCGGCCAAACAACACATAAAGCAGTGGTATAACGCCTGGGGCTTGCCCTCATTTATACTCTTACCCTAACTCAACCTACCATCATACATAACATAAGCACTACCGACTTATCATACATAACATAAGCACTACCGACTTATCATACATAATATAAGCAAGTTAAGAAATCCCTAACTTCTTATTAGCTTGATCATATACACTCTCATTTTTGTTTACTTAAGGCACTAACATGTCATTATAAAATCCGAATTTAACCCAACGACTACGTGCCTCTACTCCTTTAAAATGATTCTCTTTCAAATAAAACTTCCAAGATACTAATAACCGTAGTATCAAGTCATATCTACTTTTCACGACAAGTCACAATGCTTTTATAAATACAATTATAGCTTCTAAATCAAGTGACTTCTTTCTTTAAAACCTTAAGCAATTGGTACCTTTAAAACAATTTTGCCCTTCTTTATTTCAAATCATTACTTTGCTTACAATCAAGAAACCCATTCTTTAAATCTTCCATAAAGTTGTTATAACCAACTTCCCATAAAGCCGTTATAACTCTTTATTTCTTAGACGAATTCATTCATTTGATAACCAAGAAACTTATACTTCAATTCAAATCACATAGCTTTCAAAATACTTCAAGTCTCTTAACTTTTAGGAAAACCAGCTTAACTTAGAATGGCAAGAAATCAATACTTTCCAAATCAAGTATTCTATACTTTTAAATCAATTCATTTCTCCTTTAAGAATCAAGTCTCATAACTTGAAAATAAAGTCCCTTAACCTTTAACAACCTGAGGTCCATAGTCTTAAAACTTCATAACGTAAATTCTTATAAATTAAGTAACATATACTGTGCGCTGTGAATAAGTTATACTTATTTATAACTATCTTAATCAAGTAGCCATGATCTAGAAAATGTAATACAATTTTGTCTTATCTTAGCTTCTATGCTGATGGAGAATTCTACTTGTTTTAACACAATTAATTGTCATTACATTTTCCTTATTAACGCCGCAATGGCTTGTTCGATACTTATTCTTATTCGTCAGAAATTAGCCAAGTCAACTTGGCTCCAAAATACCTCCCAACGACTCTACCAACATCCCCATAAGACTGTAAGAACTTAGATAACTTATACATAACCTTTACGTAGAGTAAATCGACATACATACCTCTTAACTTCTAAGAGTAGAAGGAATCATAAAATAGTACTACATGATATTCCATACATGTAATCATGTCAAAAGTTAAGGAAGAGGTTCACATACCTCGCGACGATTATCGACAAGAGCAAAAGCTCCAAAGTACTTCCACCTCGAGCTATTCCATTCTTCAAGCAGATACACTATACTTAGTACATCAACCTATAATGGTCACCATACGCCCATTAACCTCTTACTTCATACGTAGAATATTCTGTGTGCTAAGTCGCTAAATTCTACTAAAATCTGGACAAAGACCTCCTTTGTTTTTACTAACTTTGCCACCTTTTCAAGGCGAATACAATAACCAAACAGCCTCAATTGGCTCACAACAATATAGTATGTATTCCAATGCAAATGAATAACTAAACAGCCCCAATTGGCTCACAATTTAGAAAGTAGTTCAATACAAATGAATAACAAACTAAAAGTCCAAATTCGCCACCTGAGTTCAACCATACCAATTTATCAAATTTCCATTTCAATCCAAATTGGTAGCATAACATGATATCAAGTCGCATTTGATTATAACAATCCATAATCTCTAAGTAGGTAACATGCGATTTATTTCTAATAAACGACCAATTAGTAATCCAATTTTCAAGTGGATTATATATCTTTTCGAATTTAGCTACATTCACTCTATAATACTTATAAACTTCAAATTAAAAAATTCATGCTAGAAAAATGTAAAGATAACAATAACAATAATAATAATCTCAGAACACTTTCAAAGAACAAGATTATACCCAACGAATCAGAATCCAATCTTCAAAACCGGTTGCTCCTTAGCAACCTGTGAGCCTCATCAAGACACCTCAATCCGCCTCCGAGACCCTTAGAACCACACCAACAACTTTCCTTCAAACCTTCAATCCAAAACCTAGAAAGTCTCTAGGTTTTCACTTTACACTAATACGAAAACTCTCTTTTCCGGATTTTTTATCGAGATACACTTACTATACCCTCATGAACCTTGGTTTAAAGTGTGGAGTTGAAAGGACAACAAACAAATTTTTTCTCCCTTGCTCAACCAAACCCAGAGCCCTCACTTGATGTTCTTCCAATTTTCATGAAATTTGGCTAAGTGTGGACTTGTCTCACTACTAGTAGTAATATATGTGACACGGAGGGTCAAGATGTGTACAATCGGGTGGCTGTGATGAGGTCTTAATTAAATATCAAGCTTTGGGTCCTTTGACTTAGTAAAGATTGTCAAGCTTGCTACTTGCAAGACTTGTCTTGCTAACAAAGGTCCAACGACCCTCTTGCCCTTGCTAATTTCGTCCAAGGCATCCTTAAGTGGGTGACACGTGTCGCTCTCCCATTCGTCACAAAACTACGCTCAAAATTTCATAATTCGACAAATATTTTTACAAGTCTCAATTTTTAACACTTCGAGTTCTACGCACGCTCTTAAAACATGTCCCGTAATTACTGGTAATAACAGGTCTCGCCATACCCCGAATGTACATAAATCTACAACATCGTGGAAAGATCATACTAAAAGAGACAAGCCTCCGAGAAACGAGCTTCCGACGCCCGATAAGTAATCCTAAGAACGAGGATCCACCACCGCTACCCTTTCTCATGCAAGATGAACGCAGCCCGAGGACGGGGTCAGACACAATATGTACTAAGTATGTAAATCGAAAATATTGTAATTACATCATAGTTTAAAACAAAGCGAGACATGTATGATAATCAAATTTCAAGAATCGTGCCTTACTAACAATGAGAGTAAATAGTAGTATACTTACAATATACAATAGTAAGCTCACGATCAAAGCAGTGGCCACCATGCAGATCATTAAGCAACCCTACTCGACTATTCCACCCGCATAGGTCGCGTGGACCCGCATGAGGTATTCTCGCACGGGACTATTTCACCCGCATAAGCCCTTACGACTCGCATGAGGTATTCCTCGATAGGTCGGACCCACCGCACGGGACTATTTCACCCGCATAAGCCCTTACGACTCGCATTTAGGTATTCCACGATCGTAGCAAATCCACTAATATGCAATGCCACAAACCCGGAATGACCTGAATAAATAATATACCACTAGCACAAAACCGGCTATCATACAATATATAAGCAAGTTAAGAATCCCCTAACTTCTTATTATTCTTGTTCACATACACTCTCATTTTAGTTTACTTAAGACACTAACATGTCTTTTATAAAGATCCGGGAATTTAACCCAAAGTACTACATACTTCCACTCTTTTAAAACAAATGACTCTTTTTAGTATAAAACTTTAGAGATACTATTAACCATAGTATCAAGTCCAAATTACATTTCAAGGCAAGTCACGACACCTTTAGAAATAAAGTTAGGTCTCTAAATCAAGTGACTCCTTTTATTATAAAACCTTAGGCAATTGATGCCTTAAAATCAAATTGTCTTTTCATTAAAAACAAGTCATTTATCTTTCCATAAAGCAAATATAATCAACTTCCCATAAATTCGTTATATTCACTTTACACCTTAGCCAAATACAATTTTCTATCCAAGGGAATTATACGTTTAAAACGGAACAAGTATCACATACTTTAAAACTCTTCAAGTCCCTTAACTTTAATAAAACATTAGACATCCTTAATATTTTCAAAGAAGTGAGTTAATCTCCTAACTCACCCGACTTGGCTATTCATAAAACTAGTAAAGGATATCAAGGTCTTGTACGTCTACCGTACTATATACGTACAACTAGTGCAAAAGATAGGAAAAGTTCTACATACCTCTTCGGGTCAACCACTTGCCAAGTACAATGCCCCTCCCGTAGTATGTCAACCTATAATATCCACAATACGTCTATTAACGTCTTACTTCAAACGTAGAATATTATAAGTGTAAGGTCACTAATTTCTACGGAAAATCTACAAAGACCTCCTTTGTTTCTACTACTTTGCCACCTTTTTCAAGGTCGAATACAATAACCAAACACGCCACATTTAAGGCCCAATCAATGCAATCAACAATAGGGGATTACACGCCTACTAGACGTGTAAAATTCCGCCCCACAAACGATATCAAATTAATACAACTTACTAGGCCAATTCGGCTAACTTGAAGTACTACAACATCAATTCTTATCCAATTTCCATTTCAATCCAAGTTATTAGCCTAACATGATATCAAGTCGCAAACGATTATAACTACTATAATCTCCAAGTAATTAGCATGCGACGATTCTAATAAACGACCAATTTGTAATCCAACTTCACATGGATTAAATTACATTTCGGATTCTAAGGCTACAAGCAATCGATTTCACTTATAAACTTCAACACATATACTTCATGCTAGCAACATAAAGTTAATAACAATATAAATAATCTTGTAACACTTTTAAGAGACAAGATTATACCTCAACGAATCTTAATCCAATTCCAAACCAAGTCGCCCTTAGAAACTTAGAGCCTCTTCAATACGCTTCAATCCGCTTACTTGAGACCCTTAGAACAACACCAACAAATTTCCTTCAAACTTCAAACAAAACCTAGAAAGACAACTAGGTTTTAGCTTTCATGACTAACCCGAAACTATCTTTTCGAGATTTTTCTATTGAGATATGCTTACAATACACTCAAGAACCTTGGTTTAAAGCTGGGAGCTTAATGATCAAGAAACAATTTTTTCTTTTTTTCCAAAAGTGAACCCGAGAGCACTCTTGCTCTTCTTTAAATTTTCTTGAAATTTTTTCTAAGTGTTAGGCTTAGTCTTGCTACTAGTAGTATTATATAGTGTAATGGAGGGTCAAGATGCAACCAAATGGGTGGTTTGGATAAGCTCTTATCAAAAATCAAGCCTTGTGGGTCCTTTGACTTAGTCAAGAATCTCAAGCTACTACTTGCAAGACTTAGTCATCCAAGACTATGGTCAATGACCATCTTGGCCATGCCTATTTCATCCAAGGCATCATTAAGGAGGGGTGACACGTGTCGCCCTCCCTTTCGTCATAATAATACGTTTTCCGACAATTTCATAATTCCGATAAACTTTTTTACAAGTCTCAAATCTTAACACTTGTGAGTTCTTACGTACGTTCTTAAAACATGTCCTGTAAATACGGGGTGTAACATTCTTCCCCCCTTAGAAACATTCATCCCCGAATGTTCTTTCAGAGTCAAACTTAAAATTAGCGACATAGTTTCCTTTCACAACCCCGACATACCAATAATGCCACACATGACCACATAATAGCATTTACACAAAACAAATGCTTCAATTAAAACTTGACAAGTAAGGGAAAAGAATTACCTGAAGGTGTAGGGAATAAGTGAGGGTACTTCCTCAACATGTCCTCCTCCGCTTCCCAAGTCATCTCCTCCTGCTATCATTTCTCCACAAGACTTCGACTAAGCCACATCCTTGGTCGCAATACCGACTGCGATCAAGTATCGCTATGGAATCTCCTCACGATAACCCTCCGCCACCGACCTCACTAGCAGTGGAAAACTCTCACTGATCTCCGATACACTTCCGCAACATAGAAACACGGAAGACCTGATGTACGCCTCTAACTCGATGGAAGATCCAACTCATAGGCAACCTTGCCCACTACTGACGATCCGGTAGGGCCTAATGTACCTTGGGTTGAGTTTCTTCTTCTAATCTCATCACACCTTCATGGGTGACACCTTCAAGAAGACCCAATCGTCTACCTGAAACTCCAAATGCCGACGCCGATTATCCGCATATGACTTCTGCCGGCTCTGAGCTGCTAACAGTCTCTCCTGGATAAGCTTCACCTTATCCACAGTATGTTGTACCTAGTCCGGGCCAACTAACTGCACCTTGCCCACATCGAACCAACCAATCGGCGACCTACATTTCCGCCCATATAAAGCCTCGTATGGCGCTTATCTCAGAGCATCGAATGGTAGCTGCTTATAAGCAACTCCATAAGAGGCAAATGATCCTCCAAGCTACCCCGAAATCAATCACGCAGCTCGCAGATATCCTCGCGTTCGATAGTACGCTCCGCTTTCCCGCTACCGAGGATGAAATGTTGTACTGAGGCTCACCTGTGTCCCTAAACCCTTCTGGAAAGACCTCCAAAAGTTAGCCGCAAACTGGGCTCCCCTATCAGATATAATCGACACCGGGACACCGTGCAGCCTCACAATCTCTCTGATGTACAATCCGCGAGTCCTCACCAAAACGCCGCCCGATCGGAAGGAAATGTGCTGATTTCGTCAGCCTGTCAACAATAACCTCCCATGTTGATCACCTCCCACTTTCAAGTCGGAATCTCAATAGCCTGCAATAATCCACTGGGCCTCTGGTGCTCGACCTTGACTCGGGCAATTAGGACATCAGGCAACAAAACCCGCCACGCCCTCTTCGTGCCATCCCACCAATACAAACATCCGAGGTCATGGTACATCTTGGTCGACTTTGATGAATAATAACGAGCACCGTATGCCTCCCCGCACTGACGAAGTCCTCAAACATCTGAACATACAACCGCCCTCAAATCTCAAAGACCCATCAGCGCTACTTAATAGACTCTTCTCCTCCCGAAGAGTTGCATCTCGATACCGCATCAACATCGGGTCCTCAAACTGCCGCTTCACCTCATCAACGATGGAAGACTCGGCAACCTCACGAACCCGCACTTCGCTATCGCCGAGATCGATCAAACGAACCCCAAGGCTCGCTAATCGGTGGATCCGACTGACCATGTCCTGCCTCTCGCCGCACATCTTATGTGCCTCATCGATCTACGACTCAAGGCATCAAGAACTACGCTGGCCTTCCCTGATGGTATAAAATATCAATATCATAATCTTTCAAAGAACTCTATCCACCGCTCCGCAAGTTCAGCTCCTCCGCTCAAGATATACCTGAGGCTCTGTGGTCCGTATAAATATCCACATGAACCCCATACAAATAATGTCTCCAAATCTTCAAGGCATGCATAATCGCGCCAACTCTAAGTCGCGGGTAGGTAATTCCTCTCATGCTTCAGAATCGCCGAAGCATAGGCTATAACCTTGTCGCCGCATCAAACACACCTAGCCCGATACCCGAGGCATCACAATAGATCACGCACTGCCTAACCCTCGTGAAGAGTAAGAACTGAGCCGTAGTCAACCTTTCCTTCAAAGAATCGAAACCCTTCTTGCAAGCCTCGCCCACTAGAACTTGGCTTTCTCGAGTCACCTTAGTCAACGGCCAAATCGGGCGTAAACCGCTTCCACAAACTCGCGATAATAACTCGCCAAATTTCAAGAAATCGCGCACTTGGCCGAGTAGTAGGTCTCGCCAAGACTGATCAGACAATCTTTGCCGATCCACCCGAACACCATCAGCCCAATAATATGCCCTGTGAATGCCATCGAGGCCAACCAAAACTCACACTTGGAGAACTTCGCGACAATCACGGCCACGGAGAACCCCAAGTACCGCCCTGCGTTCGCATGCTCCTACTCTGTCCGCGAATAAACCAGGATGTCATCGATGAATACTATCACAAATGTGTTATACCCCGTATTTTTCCCGAGTATGTACGTAAGGACGTACGTAGAAATTTGAAACTTGTGTTAGGCTTGGCCGAATTTAATTTTGTTCACAACACCCGTTTAGAGTCGTTTTTCGACGAAACGCTTTCACGCCTTCGTAGGGAAAATTCCGCTATGTCTTTTTAATTTTTATGGATTTTTCCGAGATCGACGTGTTCGACCAACGAGAGGGCGCCACTTGGCACCCTCCCATTGGCGGACGAAGGGGCCTGGTTTGGACGAATTCAAGAGGGGAGTTGGTAGGATATTTTTGCGCGTTAGTTGGTTAAGACACATGGATCTTCGCCCTACACTTGCTATGCACTTGGCTAGATCTTCGCCATTGGTTGGCCTTGGCTTGTGCTATAAATACCCTCTCCCTTTGATGAATTCTTCATCCTTTCCACAAATCTTCTAAGTGTTAAAATCCCTCCTCCCTTCTTGTGGTTCTCGCCCAAGAGCCTTCCTCCCCTCATGGCCTCATGGCCGAGAGCCTCCTCTCCTCGTGCTAGCCGTAGGTACCCCCTAGCCTAGTTGTCTTCGTGATAATACCCCTCTTGGTAGAAATACTCTCAAAAGTATTGTTATAATGCCCAAATTACCTTAGCCGTATACCTTGTAGTATTCTAAGGTTAAACCTATACAAAAAGCCCTTATACTATTATACTTCCCACCACAAAACCAAAACCCTAGAAAATCTCCATAGTCCGTTGAGTATCAGGTGTAAGTTGGTTAGAACTTCTAAGGGTGGTTTAGAGCGGGTTGAGCGCACTGAGTCGAGCTAAACGATTACCCAGATCGACTTTTATACTTGATAATTACGGGCTTATCGAGGTATTATCTTGTCCTCTATTGTAATTGGAAATTACATGATTGTTAGGCTATATAGTTGAAGTATACTATATATAGAATCAACGCTGTTATCGCAATGTCTTTGGACTTAAGCCCAATAATAAGAAACCTTTTCGAAAGAAGAGTAATCGAATCAGATGTACATAGGATCAGACATGAGACTTGTGTATCTTTTCTGTGAGTAGAATTGTACCCGCTCGTTAGATGATAACCCCGTTGGCTCGTGCGGCCTCGATAAAGCGAGGAGATTTACGCCATGTGGGGAGGTGCCAATTTTCTGTAATGTTCTACGATGAGGTCTAAATGTTAATAAGCGCCTGTGGCCTTATAGGTCAAGTACCACGCGTGGCGCGATCTACTTGGCTTAAGGAGTAGCCGACTTGGAAGTACTTGAGCGCTTGCTATTAGTCGATACTCGTCGCAGGTATGCGAACCTCTTCCTATCTCTTCTAGCATGATATATGTGAACTATGTAGTACTGGACGACATACGTGCTAAATGTATTTGATTGTTTAACACATAAAAGTGTTATAACGCTTTATGGGAAGTTGGTTATAATATTTTACGTTGGTAAGAAAATACTTGTGGTTTTTAAAAGGTAAATCGATTTGAACTATAATCGCTTGTTATGTGTTAATAAAGAACTTGAAGTATTTCAAAAGATTTTGAATCATTTCAAAGCAGAAGTAATACTTGGTTTTTGAAAACTTAAGAGTTATACTAGCTTTATGGAAGTTAGGTAATAACGATTTAAGAATGTTTTACTGATTTCTAAATCGTAACGTGTATCGACAAACCACCATAGCTGCTAATAAAAGGAAATGTTTTGACATATTAAGTATTATTAAAACCAAGAGAAACTTCCATCCGCATGTAGCTAAGATTTAGACAAAATGATATTTCCTAGATCATGGTCACGTAATAAGATTGTTATAAACAAGAATATCCTACTCACATATAAGACTTATGTTTCGATAGTTTAAAAGAGAATTATATTCTTAAATGAATAAGACTATGAACTACTTAAACCTTTCTAAAATAAGAAACGTGAACATTTGAAATTAGGCAAACTCGACGCTTGATAATAATGTTGTTACTTGATTTTACAAAGATAAGTGTTTTGATTCACTTCAAAAGATAATCACTTCATTTTCATATACTACGTATCAGGTGACTTTTATGAAAGTAACGATCTTTTAAAAAGTTAATGTATGAAGTACTTGGGATAGAAACCCAACATGTTGACATATAGTAGAAAGTACCTCGTGTATAACTTGATTGCGCTGGTTTGTGATAGCCTTGTAATACCTTCGTGATGCTTTGATAAGTAATCATATTAGACGCTACGTGTTAGTATTCTCGTGATGCTTGTGCAAAGGGTTTCTCGATCAGGCTTACGTTGTTTAAACGATAAATCGTTATGTTGGTATTATACCACCACCGTGGTTTCCGGTTAAGCCGCCCGACGCGGGTAGACTTCAGCGGTCCGGGACCATGATTCGAGAATACCTCACGCGGTCCCGGGCCTACGCGAGCTACGAGTTCCGTGTTAGTGCGCGCCTTTATGGTCATGCGTTCATGGCCACGCGGATCGCGAGTCCAGATTTACGCCGGAGTAATACCTCGACGCGGGTTATACCTCACGCGCCTACGAGATCGCCTATGCGAGTCAGCGGAGTTCTGTGGCTAGACGCGCACATTTGATATTGCGACGAGCGACCACTTTGATCACGCGACGGCTCAGACAGATATCATGATACATTTTATGACCTTGTTAGTACTGGTGTTAGTAGCTGGCTATGCCTTCGCATTTACCCCGCATCGCTTTATTTGGACACAGCGGACCCGTTGTTCATGTGTATTCCTGGTGTTTTTCTATCATTGATCGCCGCGAGGAAGGTATTCCACGCATGATTGATGTCATGGGCGCGAGACCCATTGTTATATCGAGTGATGACTTCGGTGGCGCGAGTCCCCGACTTGATATGACCGCTATTTATCAGGAATCGTAGTTTGCTATCATACATGTCTCCCGCTTATATAGACTACTATGATTTCATTTACGATTTTCGCCACATACTGCACTGGCAGATCGACTCCTTCGGCCGCGCTCATGCCGCAGTAAAGGTACACCGCCGCCGATCCTCGCCTTAGGTCAGCGTCATTGGAAGCTCCGTTCCTCCGAGGCTTATCTCGCATAGTCCTCGTTGTAGGTGCCATTCTGTGGTACGACGGGCCCCGCCCCGCCATGTCATATCATTCGTAGAGGTCTGTAGTATCGCGCAAGTGGTTTGTAAAAAGGATTAAACTGCTCAGACAAAGAGTTGTTGTTTTATATATATGCCGAAAGGCAAGTTTTCAAAGTTATTGTTTATACTCGTTATTTTGTGTTATTGATTTATGTTCCACTGATTTTCTCTCGATGTATGACTACCGGGTGCCCGGTAAGGCACCTACCACGCCCGGTTCGTCAGGACAAATGTATCCAAAATGGCTTGAACACCCGCTCATCAAATCCATAAATACCGCTGAGCGCTGGTCAAACCGAAATACATAACCTCAACTCATAAGGCCCATACCGGTCCCGAATGCGCTGGGACATCCGCTCTCGAACTCGAACTCGATGATAACTGCATCAGCAGTCTATCTTGAGAAACACCTCGCACTCGCAAATCGTCAAACAAATCATCAATCCCGGGAGTGGGTACCTATTCTCGATGGTTACCTTATTCACCGCTCAGAATCAATACACATACGCAAAGGCCCCATCCTTCTTCTTCACAAACAAAACCGGTGTTTCCGTGAGATACACTAGGCCCGATGAAACCTTTTTCCAAAGAAATCTTTCACCGGTCCTTCACTCCTCAACTCAAGAAAGCATCCCGTATGGCGAATGGAAATAGGTCGAGTGTCCGCAACGTGTCAATACAAAACTCAATCTCCTCTCGTAGCGATACCCAAGATCGTCTGGGAACACATCTCAAACTCCCTAACCATCGCACCGATCAAGAATCGCACCTCACCTTAGATCAAATACCCGAACCAGATGATAGATGTACCCTTTCTGCACCATCTTCCTAGCCTTGAGGTAAGAAATAAACCTACCTCTACGACACTGTATTGCCCTTCCACTGATAATCGCTCACCAGAAACTGAACCAACCAACTCGTCTTACAACCAATGTTGGCATAACAAGAAGCCAACCACCCATACCCATAATGACATCAAAATCACATCTCCAACTCTATCAAGTCTGCAAGTGGTCCGACGATCAGAAATGAATAGCGACAACCGCTTATACACCCGCCGCCTAACACCGAATCACCCATCGACGTAGCTACCTCAAAGGCTCTATCGACTCGCTCTATCCCGATTCTACCCGCACAAGAGGACACATAGACAAGGTAGAACTCGATCTATCAAAGCATAAACATCACAACAAATCGATAATGTACCGCGGACGACGCTGGGAAGCCTCCCGATCCCGGCACCGCTAATGAATAAATGCGTTCTGGGACCGCGAATCGAATTACTCACCACGGCCTCTACCGAGGCTCGCCGGTCCGCGAGTACTCGCCTCCGTGGCTCATAACCACGTAGGCGAGGAAGACCCATCAATCGATCCCGCTTACCGCACCGCACCACCCATGCCGCTCTCGACGGACAATCTCTTCAAATGGCCCACCGCCACAAGAGTAATAAGCTCTCGCATTTAACACGACACTCGCTCGCGATCACGACGAGCACACCGAGACGTGGTGCCTCGACGGCGACGATATCCGCCTCCCTCAAACCTCAAGTCCCTGAGCCCCGACCGCCTCGAATGGCTCGCCGACGACTTCCTACCGTAAAACCGCGACGAGCACTCGTGGTTGGCTAGAATGTGGACCTCAGTCACGAGGCCGCCCGCCTCAAAACCGCCCCGAGACCTCGCCCCGCCTCTGGCCGGGCTCGAGCCAACTGATCCTCCTCTCTATCCTCTATCCTCGCGCATAGGCCTGCATCTTGGCAATGTTCATACCGGGCTGAAGAGCCACCCCCAAGCATGCAGTAATCATATGACGGTCTAGCCCCATCACATAATGATGAACTCTATCCGCCATGTCAGCTACAATAGTGTGTGCATGTTCCGCCAAGGAGTCAAACCCGTGACGTACTCCCGATAGTCCTCCTGCTCGCCTCAAGGTCAAGAATCTATCTACCCGGCTCTCTCATCTCGTGAGGCTAAAATGATCCATGAAGGCCTCAGAACTCCTCCCAAACACCGGAAGAGCATCCTCACCTCTCGAAGCAACCATGACTAAACCAGCCAACGCAATATCGCAGAACCCAGAAGAGGCTAGCGTAATGCACTGGCCTCAAGCCCTAAGTGTTATACCCCGTATTTCCAGAGTATGTACGTGAGGGCGTACGTAAAAAAGTCTAGCCTTAAAGTTAGGCATAGGACAAAAATTTATGCACAACCCACGAAAAGAATTGTTTTCCGACGAAACATTTTCCAAGACTCATAAGGAAAATTACGCTACGACATTTATATTTTTTATGGATTTTTCCGAGTGACGTAAATATTTTGGATCATTGTGAGGCTACGCGGTCACCCTTAGTTGGCTTTGGTTGACGAATTGGGCTCTCAGTGGGCAAGTCAATTGGTCAAGTCTTGCAAGTTGGTTTTGCGCGAGTGGGAGTAGTAGGAGGACGGTTTTTGTGAGGTAGTGAGTCCACATGGCTCATTGTCATAAGGCATGTGTTCCAATATTGTGTGACATATGTCCTAATATCAGGGAGACACTTGGTCGAAGACCTCATCTTTCACATGGATCCTAATCCCAACCTCCAATTGTTTTAATCTTGTCCTCGAGTGTTCTATAAATACCCCTCGAGTGAAGACTTTTCATCCACTCCACACTTCTAAGTCTCAAAATCCTCTCCTTGTAGTAGTGTTCTCGCCCCAACTCCTCCCCTTCCTCGTGGCTTCACGAGACCCCCTTTGTAGAAAGTCGCATTCTAGTATAGTTACTATTCCAAAATACCCTAGCCCCAAATCCCTTATAAGATTTAAGCAGAAGTTGTTTAGAAACTTCTAAGGGGTTCTCGAGCTTTGAGCGTGCAATTGTGAGCCAAACTCGCTCAGATCGACATTTAACTTGGATAATTTTGGGCTTATCGAGGTAAATACTCTTGTCCTTCTGTAGTCGAGATTACATATAAGAATAGTTAAGAGTCGAGTATAAGATATAGAAGGATATAAAAGAATAGAATTGAACTGTAATCACAAGTAGGGGTATAAAAGAAGAAGAATTGAATCAGATTTACATAAGATCAGATTTACAGAGACTTGAGTAGTTTGACGTAGGGAAATGCTGCCCAATTTTCCGTAGAATAGAGAACCCTCTGCTTAGAATATCCTATGCAGTAGTTCAGACGCTGATAGACGATTTGATCATATATAGGTTGATACTCGCGCGACATACCGACTTCGCGTGGATTTCGCCGGTATGTGATTCTTCCTATCCTCCCGAGCATGATATTTTGAAATATATAAATAGTACGCAGACGACGCGTGTTAATCGAACATGGTTTTACCGGTCGCCTTTAACTTAAGTCTAAATAATAAGAACCTCAAGTATTTCAAAAGCATTACGAATCATTTCGAAAGAAGAGTAATACTTGATTTTTAAATGAAGCTAAGAGTTATACTAGCTTTACGGGAAGTTAGGTATAACCACTTAAGAAAGATAAAAGGAACGGTTTTACTTATCGTTTATGAAAATCTTGTATTGATTTAAAAGTGTAGTAAGATAGTTTGATAAGTAAACATGTTACGACGCTACACGCAGCAGCGTCTTGTGACGCTGTGTAAGGTTATTCTTGTCAGGCTTACGTTGTTAAATGTTAAGCCCGTTGTATCATATTATATCACATACCTCGACTTGTTATACCGGTGGCTTGCCACCCTGACGCGTCTATATGGCCTATGCGCGTTCAGCGACTACGCGGAGTCGCGAGCTCCAGATTGATCATTCCGTGTATTATCCCGACGCGAGGAGTGCCTTATGCGCAGGTGACTACGCGGTCTATGTGACTATGCGATCGCGGAGTCCAGAGGATACCGCTAGCTACTCGATGCGATAATACCTCACGCGGTCCGCTGCGACATGCGATCGCGGAGTTCCAAGATTAGGCTCGCATAATGATACTACGGGCGATTCGCCTTGCTTCGATCATTAGCGGCCTAGAAAAGACCAGCCATGTTCTATCTATTTTGCTTTTGGTTATGTCAGGCACTACGTATGCTACATCGTCGTTTTACATATTTGTAAAATTGCTTTTAAAATGGTATGATTTCATTTAAAGTACTTTACGCTTTCACATACTTGGTACTGGCCAGATCGACTCCTTCGGCCGCGCTCATGTCGCAGTAAAGGGAAGCAGTAGCTTAATCCTCGCTTAGGATCTTTCTTTGGTGTCGTGAGCTCCATCTTCTCCGAGGCTCGACTTTTGGGTATGATCTCCCGTTGTTGTAGATAGTTTTGTACATTCAGGTATGGCGGCCCCGCCCCGCCATAGTTGTTTACTTCCTTAGAGGTCCAGAGTCCTATTGCATACTGGGATGTAACTTCCGCACTGGGCTATATATATATGCCGAAAGACTACTTTGTCTCAAATAAACTGTGGTCTCATTTTACATTTGTTACTTGTCTTGTTTTATATTTCCACGATTACTGATGTATGACTACTGGGTGCTCGGTAAGGCACTACCACGCCCTGAACGGGTCGTGACAAAAGTGGTATCAGAGCGCTTAATCCTCTGAAAGTGTCTACGCATCGTATCTAGTAGAGTCTTGATTATCGCGTGTCAGGCACCACACCAATAATGGCGAGGCTATAGGATATTTAGGATTGGTTTCATTCTTCTCACCGAGATCGCGCTCAGAGCCGTGGTTATAAGTCGACCTCTAACGATTTTTTCTTTAACCGCTATGCTCCACGTAAGGCAACCCGCCCGTGGCGGCAAGGCAAATGGGAGCTTCTAGTAGACATCGAGTCACGGTGGCTCGTGCCCGCCTATAACCGAGACGGCGAGTTCCACGACGCCGCCCCAGCAGGTTTAGGGCCGCAGCAGTTGGTCGATGAGACCACAAGACTGCATCTCCACCCCACACCGAGCAGAGGAGACGGGTTACAGAGAGATGACGGCCATCGCCAGATCGTGGCTGCATGGCGATAGTCGACGCAGCAGTTCCAGTGGCACCCGTGGTACATCCTAGATCGGACAGCCTGAGACTATGAGATTTTTTGAGTTGTAGCCCGCCAGAGTTCTACGGGTCGAGGCCTGAGGATGATCCACAGGAGTTTATCCGTCAGTTACAGAGGATCATGCGAGTGATCAAGGCTTCGGAGACCGAGTCCGTGATTCTTCAGACGGCCGCGCGGATACCGCAATGATCGTTTGATTCGCGAGCTATCCCTGGAGAGCACGCGCTCCACTATTTGGGACGAAGTTCTCGAGGTCGCTCACTACTTCTTGCCTCCGCAGATGAGGGCACGGGCCGATAAGTTTTTGATGACGAGACAGAGGGCGCACTGCTAGTGAGTATAACGCTGAAGTTCGATTCGCTGGCCGGATATGTCCTCGCGCTAGTAGCGCATACGGAGGACCGAGTGCACCGCCACGCCACCGGTTAGATGATTATCCGCGTAGTCTTGCTCAGCGCGGCTCTTCACCGCACGGACATTGCCCGCATACAGCTCACGCACTGATGCGGCGAGCGCAGAGGCCGACGGGTCGGCTGTGATATCGCCAGCAGAAAAGGCCGTGACGGCAGATCTTTTGGTAGCTCTGGTGGACGGCCTCAAAGAAGCCTAGATTTGCACCACGCCCACCATAGCACTGACACCGCCTTCGCTCACCAGAGTATTCGGGGCGTGTCAGCCCGTGACTTTGACTTCCAGGCAAGTGGTGCTAACCGATCGAGGTCCGCCAATGTGTCGACGTGGTAGATTCCATTCGTGGAGTTGTGGTACTACTGAGTTTGCTATACTGCGACCAACGGTCATTATGCGAGCCTGTCCGACTGTGGCAGCGTGACGGGAGGGTCACCAGTGGTGCTGTCGGTCTTCATCCCCATGCCACTCGCCCCGAGGCGGGTACCATGGACCAGCAGGTCGCGATGCAGGTCGCTACGCAGTCCTAGCTTCTAGCGGTCCTCGTAATCGCATTTATTCCTTGTCCACCGCAGACTGTGAGGCGCCACCGACATCGCCACAGTACTTTATCGGGCCATGTTGTGGCGTGTATGCCTTGATAGATCCGGTTCTACTGGCCCCATATATCTCCCTTATCACTGGTAGGATAGGATAGAGCCCGAGTCCATAGACCTTTCGAGGTAGCTACGCCATGGTGATTCGGTAGCTCTACGGTATATAGAGCTTGCCCAAAGGACTTTATGCAATGCCGCACCCTAGCCGATTTGATAGAGTCGACATGACCGATTTCGACGCGATCACGGGTACGGATTGGTTAGCTTCGCTACGCCAAAGGTAGATCGCAGGAGAGAGTGGTACGGTTCCGCTTCCTGAGCCTTGTTATCGAGCGGAGGAACACCGCGTCGCCAAGTGGTAGGTTTATTTCCTACCTCAAGGTCGTGAAGATGGTGCAAAAGCGGTATATCTACCATCTCATTCGTGTTTGATAATCGAGGTCGCGCAGACCAGATTTTCACCGGCCCGAGTCGAGAGTTCCCGCACGTGTTTCCACGACTCCGCATCCCTCCCGACGGAGATAGAGTTTTGTATCGACAGTGCGACACTCCGCCTATTTCCATTCCGCCATACGTAATGGCACCCCGAGTTGAGAGAGTCAAGGACCACCGAGAGATTTGCCGGAGGCGGCTTCATCAGCCTAGTGTTTCTCCCCGTGAGCGCCGTATTGCTCGCAAGAAGGACGGACGCCGCACGCTGTTGATTACAGCAAATGCAACAAGGTGACTATTAAGAATGTATACCCCTTCCCGTGATTGATGATTTGTTCGACCACCGCAGGTGCGTAGATATTTCTCAAGATTGATCCGCGATCGGCTATCATCGTGCACGAGTCGAGACGCGATGTCCCTGTGATCGCATTCCTGACCCTGTGACGCACTATGAGTTCGTGGTTATGTCGCTCGTTTGACCAATGCTCCTGCAGCTTTTATGGATTTGATGAACCGAGTGTTCAAACCATTTTTGGATACGCTTGTGATAGTATTCATCGACGACATCTTCGTTTATTCTCGCCCGCAAGGAGCACGCGAGTATTCGGCGATCGGCCGGAGAGTTCTCCAGACTAGCTGTACGCCAAGTTTTCGGGCGAGTTCGCTGACTTCGTAGCTTTTCGGGCATATTGCTCGGCCGACGGTATTCAGTGTTTACGCCAAGATCGAGGCAATGAGTTGGCCTGCACCTACTACTCCGGCTGAGGTGCGCAGCTCGGGCCTCGCAGTTATTATCGGCGTTCGTGGAGAAGTTTGCTTCTATCTCTCGCACTATTGACCAGGCCGACTGGCGGTGCTAAGTTTCAGCCGACTGATGTCAGGAGCGTGGTTTCCGCCATCGGGAAGGAGATCGACGACCGCCTCGCTTCTTACTTTCCGCAGGTCCGCACGCTATGTAGTGTATCGTGACGCCGCATCTGCCAGATGTGTGTTGATGCAAGACGGTAAGGTTATAGCGCACGATCCCGACAAATTAAGAAGCACGAGAGGAACTACCCCACTCATGATTTGAGTCGCAATGTGATTCACGCCAAGATCTGAGGCACTATTTGTACGGGTTCATGTGGATATTTATACGTACTCACAAGAGCCTCCAAAGATATCTTCACCAGAGGAGCTGAACTTACGCTGCAGACTGGTTAGAGCCGCCAAGGATTACGATGTCGACATCCCGTACTCACCCGCAAGGCCAACGTTGCGGCGTATGCCCTTAGTCGAGGTCGGCCGGGAGTCTATCGATGTACATCCGCAGAGGAGGCATGGTTCGCGAGTCGCATCACCAGTGAGCCTTGGAGTCCGATTGATTGATTCCGATAGCGCGGGGTTCGAGTTCGAGAGGTCACCGAGTCTTCCATCGCCGGCGAGGCGAAGAGGCAACAGCTGAGGATCCTGCTTAACGCTGCACCGTGATACGCGCTTCGGGGGAAGCGGTCCTTTGAGGTAGCACCACGGGGTGCTAAGGTTCGAGGGCAGGTTGTGTGTTCCAGATATTGCAGACTTCGCAAGAGTTCTCGGGAAGCACATAGCGCTAAGCATTTCTATCCATCCGGTCGACTCAAGATGTACCACGACCTCGCATCGCGTATCGTGGGATGACTTCAAGAGGACGCTGCAGTTTGTGGCTCAGGCCCGTGTTGTCGCAGTAAAGATAGAACACCGCAGGCCCGTGGATTATTGCGCATTTATATAGATCCCGACCGGAAGCCGGAGGTGATCAACATGGACTTTATCACGTGGTTACCTCGCACTCCGAGGAAACATGATTCTATTTGGGTTATCGCCGACAGATCGACGAAATCAGCCCACTTTCTTCCCGCCAGATCGACCTTTTCTACGATGATTATGCCGCACTTTACATCCGAGAGATCGCTGATCGCACGGGTCCCTATTTCCATCATATCGCATGTAGGAGCCTGGGCCACGCTAACTGGAGGACTTTCCGTATGGTCTAGGACGCAGTGAGCTCGAGCATCGCATTCCATCCTCGCATGCACGGACAGCAGAGCGCACTATCCGCACTTCGGCGATATGCCGCGAGCCCGTGTTATTGATTTCGGTAGTACTGGAGGATCATTTGCCTCTAGTTGAGTTTCATGATAATAATAGCTACCACTCCAAAGATTCGCATGACGCCATGAGGCCTTGTATGGGAGGAAGTGCATCACCGATAGCTGGTTTGACGTAGGCGAGGTGCGCTAGTGGGACCGCACTGACATAAAGTGCGGATAAGGCGGGCTTATCCAGAGCGCTATCGATGCCGTAGTCGATAAAGTCATACGCAGATCATCGCCGCAGATCCGAGTTCGAGGTTGATGATTGGGTTTTCCTCAAGGTGCCACCCATGGCGGTGCGATTAGATTCGGAGGAAAGGGAAACTCACCGAGGTACATCGCCGCACGATTGTCCGCAGGTAAGCGCGTTGCTTACGAGTTGGATCTCGCCATCCGATCCGGAGGCGCATCCGTGTTTCATGTTTCTATGTTGAGGAGATGTATCGGATCCATCTAGTGGTGCATCCGATTGACGACGATGTCCGTGTGATCGGCGGGTTATCGATGGCGAGATTCCCATAGCGATAATCGATCGCCGTTAGGCGCTCGCGACCAAGGACGGGCTTCCGTAAAGTCTTCGCGCGAACGAGCTCGTGGAGGAGACGACGGGAGGCTCGTGAGGAGATGACGGGGAGGTCGATGAGGACACGAGGCGTATATCCTCACCTATTCCACACCTCCGTGTAACTCACTTTCCTACTTGTAAATTTTCATTGTCATATTTGCTTAAGTGTTGTATTGTGGCCATGTGGCATTTGCAATCGCTTGGTTATAAAGAACCTTATCGTTATCTGTTTGGAAGGAACATTCGACGAATGTTTCTGAGGAGAATATTATACCGTATTTCCAGTAGTATGACGCGAGGCGTGCGTGACAAAAGTCTAGCCTTAAAGTTAGCATAGACGGAAATTTGTGCACAACCCACTTAAAAGAATTGTTTTCCACTAAACATTTTCCAAGACTCATGGGAAAATTACGCTACGACATTTATATTTTTTATGGATTTTTCCGAGTGATGAAATATTTTCGACTATTGTGAGGCTTACATGTGTCACCCTTAGTTGGCTTTGGTCGACGAATCGGGGCCTAGCGGGCAAGCCAATTGGTTAAGTCTTGCAAGTTGGTTTCTGTGAGCGAGCAGGTGAGGTGGACGGTTTTTGCGAGGTAGTGGAGTCCACATGGCTCATTGTCAGGCGGGCATGTGTTCCAATATCAGGTGACATATGTCCTAATATTTTGGGAGACACTTGGTCGGAAGACCTCATCTTCACACGGATCCTAATCCCAACCTCCACTTGTTTTAATCTTGTCCTCGAGTGTTCTATATATACCCCCTCGAGTGAAGACTTCTTCATCCACTCCACACTTTCTAAGTCTCAAAATCCTCTCCCTTGTAGTAGTGTTCTCGCCCCAACTCCTCCCCTTCCTCGTGGCTTCTACGAGACCCCCTTTGTAGAAAGTTGCCTTCTAGTATAGTTACTATTCCAAAATACCCTAGCCCCAAATCCTTATAGTATTTAAGCAGAAATTGTTTAGAAACTTCTAATGGTTCTTGAGCTTGAGCGCAATTGTGAGCTAAACCTTGCAAGGATCGACATTTAACTTGGATAATTTTGGGCTTATCGAGGTAAATACTCTTGTCCTTCTATTGTAATCGAGATTACATATAAGAATAGTTAAGAGTTGAGTATAAGATATGTAAGGATATAAAAGAATAGAATTGAACTGAATCACAGTAGAAGGGTATAAAAGAAAGAATTGAATCAGATTTTACATAGATCAGATTTACGAGACTTCAGTAGTTTGACGGTAGGGAAATGCTGCCCAATTTTTCGTAGAATAGAGAACCTCTGCTTAGAATATCCTGGCAGTAGTCTAGACGCTGATAGACGATTTGATCATATAGGTTGATACTCATGCGCGACATACCGACTCGCGTGGATTTCACCAGAAGGTATGTGATTATTCCTATCCTCTCGAGCATGATATTTTGAAATATATATATAGTACGGTAGACGACGTTTGTTAACCGAACATGGTTTTATCGGTCGCCTTTGACTTAAGTCTAAATAATAAGAACCTTGAAGTATTTCAAAAGAATTATGAATCATTTCGAAAGAAGTTGTAATACTTGATTTTTAAATGTAAGCTTAAGAGTTATACTAGCTTTACGGGAAGTTAGGTATAACGATTTAAGAAAGATAAAAGGAACGGTTTTACTTATTGGTTTATGAAAATCTTGTATTGATTTAAAAGTGTAGTAAGATAGTTTGATAAGTAAACATGTTACGACGCCACGCGGTTAGTGTCTTGTGATGTCAGTGTAAGGGGTTATTCTGTTGTGCTTACGCTGTTAAATGTTAAGCTCATGTAATCGCTATTATATCACATACACCGACTTGTTATACCGAGGCTTGCCACTTTGATGCGTCTATACGACCTACGCGTCCGTGACTACGCGAGTCGCGAGCTCCAGGATTGATCATTCTCGGTGTATTATCCCGACGCGAGGAGTGCCTTACGCACCGCGTGACTACGCGTCTATGTGACTATGCGGATCGCGGAGTCCAGAGGATACCGCGGGCTAGCTACCCCGATGCGAGGAATACCTCACGCGGTCAGTGACCCATGCGATCATGAGTTCCGGATTAGGCTCGCATAATGATACTATGGGCGATTGGCCTTGCTTCGATCATTAGCGCCTAGAAAAGACCAGCTTATGTTATATCTATTTTGCTTTGGTTATGCTGCGGCACTATGTGCGTTATATCGGTTGTTTCGCATATTTGTAAAATTGCTTTTAAAATGGTATGATTTCATTTAAAGTACTTTACGCTTTCACATACTTGGTACCGTTGTATCGACTTCTGGGCCGCGTTCATGCCGCAGTAAAGGGAAGGTAGCTGATCCTCGCTTTAGGATCTTTCTTTGGTGTCGTGAGCTCCATCTTCTCCGAGGCTCGACTGGGTACGATCTCCCGTTGTCAGAGATAGTTTTGCATATTCAGTGGTATGGCGGCCCCGTCCCGCCATAGTTGTTTACTTCCTAGAGGTCTCAGAGTCCTATTGTACGCTTGAGATGTAATCGCGCACTTGGGCTATATATATATGCCGAAAGGCTTACTTTTTCTCAAATAAACTGTGGTCTCATTTTACATTTGTTACTTGTCTTGTTTTTATATTTCCGACATTACTCGATGTATGACTACTGGGTGCCCGGTAACACTACCACGGCCCCTAACGTCGTGACACTAAGAACTCGCATGGTCCGTCAGAGCCGCCGAACAAACTCCCGCGATCCTCCTCGCACTCAACCATAAAACTCGTGGATGACAACCTGTAAAATCCCTAATCCGCAAACCGCCACGGGTGGGTCGCCGCTTGTCGGCCGCCGACTACTATACCGGTCAATAACCGGACCGCCTCGTAGTCTCTATACTCACCCCGGAGGCTCGCACCAAACCTCGAGCTACCGCCTCGCCTTCTAATACCGCCGGCGTGGTTGAACTCGCCGACTGCTTACTACCTCGTGCATAGTCCAGGCTCGAGTCCGTAATCCTCCGAGTACCGCTTAGCAACTCGCCGCCGCTTTGCCCTTCTCGGCCCCGGTCTCCTTCCGCGAGGCATAACTGCTTATAAGAATAGGTCGAGAGGATTCAACCTAATAAGACAAATTCATCGCACGATCTCGCAGAGAGAAGAATGAAAACCAATCCTAAATGTCCCGCAGCCTCCGATTATAGACGTGGTGCACAACACACCGATAATCAAGACTCTACTAAACACGGCCTGTAGACACTTTCCGAGGACTAATCGCTTGATACTACTTTTGTCACGACCGACCTCGAAGCCGCGATCGTTGTCACGACTGCCCGGCCCGTGGATCGTGCCTTACCCTGCACCCAAGTAGTCATACATCGTAGAACAATCAATGAATATAAAACAAGACATGCAATATGATATAACTAGAACATTTTATCTCAAGAAAAGGTTGCCTTTCGCATATATACATAAACCAAGTTTTGCATAGCTATATCCCAACTGCATAACATGACTACGCACTTCTAAGGAAAATAATAACTATGGCGGACAGGTTCCGCCATACCCCGATCAGATAAACTATCTACAACAGGAGATCATACCCAAAAGTAGAGCCTCCTAGAGAGCGGAGCTCCCGACACCAACGAGAGATCCTAAGGACGTGGATCTAGTACCGCTTCCTCTAGAACTCATGCAGATTAACGCAGCCTCAAGGAGGTCAAGATAACAGTACCAAGTATGTGAAACTATAAAGTACTTTAAATGAAATCAAAGTATTCAAAACCTTTTCACAAATACATTCAGCCTAATTGCACATAGTGCCACATCACAACAATAACAAAGAATAGGAAAATCAGAATGTGTCTAGTCTAGGCCGCGAATGATCGGCAAGGCCAACCGCCCATAGTATCATTCTCGCGTGCCTAGTCCTCGACTTCCGTAGTCCGCATAGGTCACACACGCACCGCATGAGGTATTCCCCGCATCGGGGTAGCTAGCCCTGCATTCTCCTCGACTTCCGCACCGCATAGCCTCAAAAGACCGTGATAGTCCCACGGACCGCATAGGCATCCCCGTGATCGGGCTAAACACCCGAATGATCAATCCCGAGCATACCGCAGCCCGCATAGTCTCATAGACCGCATAGCCGATAGACCCGCATCAAGGGTGGCAAGCCCTGTGATAACAAGTCGGGGGTAGGTGATACAATAATAAAGACAACGGACTTACCGGCTAGCAACGTAAGCACAGCAAGAACGACCCTTTCACAACATTACTGCATAATTAACACATGCAGATCATAAGATGTCTACCTATCAACCAATCTTACTACACTTAATGTAAATCAATACAAGGCTTTTATAAACAAACAAGTAAATGCCTTTTATCATTCTTAAGTTGTTATACCTACTTCCCATAAAGCTAGTATAACTCTTAAGCTTTTGTTTTAAAACCAAATATTACTCTTCGTTAAAAATGATTCATTATTCCTTTGACATACTTCAAGGTTCTTATTATTCAGCTTAAGTCAAAAGACATTGCCGACATCATACGTACGCTCACCGCATCATATATACTTAACATATCATGCTCAAGGGTATAGGAAGGATCACATACCTTCTCGGCGAAATCCACCTGCCAAGTCGAGTATGTCGCGCAGAGAATCACCTATAATAGTCACGCATAACTATCAAAGTCTAGACTATTCAGAGGTCATTCTAAACAGAGGGTCCTCAATTCTACTGAAAGTCGGCAGCACAACCCTACCCATGAGCTATATAAGTTCATCAGAAAACAAATTCCATGTAAGTACAACAGATATTCTTCTTTATACCCTTCTAAGGTGTTACAACAATTCTATTCTTAACAAACCTTCTAAGTATTTATACTTATTTCAATACTTCTACAAGATGCATTCTTTAATTACAAAAGAGGGTTAGGATTATTTACCTCGATAAGCCCAATAATATCCAAGTAAAAAGTCGATCCTCGAGCGAGGTTTAGCTCCTAATCCAAAGCTCCAAGGTGCTCCAAGAATCCTTAAGTTTCTCACAACTTCTACTAAGTACTAAGGGATTTGGGCTAGGTTAAATCGGGCATTATAACAATACTAGAAGGCAACTTTTCTACCAAGGAGGGGGTAGGTTTCGCCAGGCTAGTGGGGTAGCCTCGCCAAGCTTCTCAAGGGAGGGGGTGTGTTGACGAATTGCTCACAAGTGGAGAGTGAGGGTTTTTCAAGACTTGAAAGCTTTAGTGGATGAAGAACTCTTCATCTCAAGAGGGGTATTTATAGGTCAAGACATGGCCAACCAATGGCCAAGATTTAGCCAAGTGCTAGTGCAAGTGTAAGGTCAAGATTAGGCAAGTGTACCTAGCCAACTTGCACACAAAATATCTATCCAACTTTATGACAAGGCTTGGCATCCAATCGCCCTATTGCCGCGATAGTCCACCAATGAGAGGTGGAAAGTGTCGCCTCTCATTGGTCCAAAGTGTTACGCCTCTAAAATCCGCAAAATAAGAAATGACATAGCCGAATTTATCCTATGAAAGCCGTGGGAAACGCTTCGCCTGAAACCGCTCGCTGAGTTGTCAGCCTAAAAATCGCCCAAGGCCTAACTTTAAGACCAAAACTTTTGTACGTATTCCTTTACGCATATACTGAAATACTGGTGTAACATTCTCCTTCCTTAGAAACATTCGTCCCAATGTTCCTTCCCAAGACAGATAACGATAAGGTTCTTCAAAACTTAAACAGCTTGCAAAGCCACACACTACCATAAACAACACTTAGGCATAAACGATAATGAAGATTTACAAGTAGGAAAGTGAATTACCCGGAGGCGGGAACAGTGAGGATACTTCGCCATGTCCTCCTGGCTTCCCACGCCATCTCCTCCCCGAGCTCGCTCCGCCACAAGACTTTGACTAAGCCACGCCCTTCGTCCGCAGACGCTAACTCCGACGATCGATTATCGCCATGGAATCTCTCATACGATAACCCTCACACCGACATCGCCAATCGGTGTACCCTAGATGGATCCCCGATACATCTCTCAAAGATAGACACGTGAAAACCGGATGTACCGCCTCCAGACGGACGGCAGATTCAACTCATAGCAACCTTGCCTACCTCGCGACAACTAAACGCCCAATGTACCTGTATCGAAGTTTCCTTCTTCCCGATCTCATCACACCCTTCACGGGTGACACCTTTAGGAAAACCTAATCATGAACCTCGAACTCAAGATGCCGACGACGATGATCTCGTGATACGACTGGCCGACTCGAGTCACAATAGCCGCTTCTTGATAAGCTTCACCTTATCCATCGCCGCCGCACCAAATCTGGTCCCACTAGCCGCACTCGCCCACCTCGAACCAACCTATAGGCGACCGCACTTCTTCCATACAAGGCCTCATAAGGCGCCATCTGAATACCGAGTGGTAGCTATTATTATACGCGAACTCAACCAGAGGCAAATGATCCTCCCAACTACCATCGGTCAATAACATGTGCTCGCAGATATCCTCGCAGTCCGATAAGGCGCTCGCCGTCCGTCTGTCTGCGGATGAAATGCAGATTGTGCTCACCGCTGCCCCTAAACCCTCGAAGGACCTCTGCTGGCCAGAACCGGGCTCCTCTCGATATGATCAAGTAGACTCCATGCACCGACGATCTCTGATGTAAAGTCCGCATAATCCTCACCAAAAGTCGCCCCGACGGAAGAAAGTGGGCTGATTTCACACCGCCGACGATAACCCATATAGAATCATGTTCTCCGAGCGAGGTAATCCCGTGACGGTCCATGCTGATTACCTCCCACTTCCGTGTCGATCTCTATCGTCAGAATAAACCACCGTGTCTCGTGCTCTACCTTCACCACGACAACACGGCACCGAGCTACGAACTCGCAACGCCCTCTTCAAGCCATCCCACCAATACACGATCTAAGGTCGTGGTACATCTTGGTCGACCCGACGATAGAGTAACGCTACCGTGCGTGCTTCCCAAGAACTCCCGCCAAGTCTCAAACATCCGAACACACAACTCGCTTCTCAAACCTTAGCACCCCATCAAAGCTACTCAAAAGCGACCCTTGCCTCACGTAAGAGTCAGACACGATATCGAATCAAAGCCGGATCTCGAATCGCTGCTCTTCACCTCCTCAACGACGGAAGACTCGCAACCTCACGAACTCTAACCCCACCGCTATCGTAATCAATCAAACGGACACCAAGGCTCGCTAATCGATGCAAATCACGAACCATGCCCTCCTCTCTCAGCCGAACATCCGATAAGCTACCCATAGACCTACGGCTAAGTGCATCCGCCATAACGCTGGCCTTCCCGTGGTACAGATATCGACGCCATAGTCCTTCAAAGAACTCTAACCACCGCCTCGTCAGAGGTTCAGCCCTCCGCCGAAGATATACCGAGGCTCTTGTGGTCTCAGATAAATATCCACGTGAACCCCATACAAATAGTGCCTCCGCATCTTCAAAGCGTGATCACCGCCGCTACCCAAATCACGCGGGTAGTTCCTCGTGTATCTTAAGTCGCTTGATGCGATGCTATAACTCGCTCGCCGTGCATCAACACACATCCCAACCCGATGCCCGACGATCACAATACACCACGAACCATCCGACCTCAGAAGAGTAGAACGGGCTGGCCGCCGCCTCCTTTAGCAACTCGGAAACCCCGCCACACGCATCACCATCAAACTTAGCCGCTTTCCGAGTCACCTAGTCAATGGTGCAGTAGATAGAAGCAAACTTCTACGAACCGATAATATCCTCGCAAGGCCCGTAAAACTACGAACCTCCGCTTGAGTAAGAGGTCTAGGCCAAGTCCTAATCGCCGATCTCGCCGTATCCACTGAATGCCATCACCCACAATATGCCCAAGAAAAGCTACCGAGGTCAACCAAAACTCACATTTGGAAAACTTCGATACAAATGCCGATCCCGAGAATCACAAGACAGCCTCAAATGCTCCGCATGCTCCCGCCTGAGCGAATAAACCAAGATATCATCAATGAACACTATCACAAACGTGTTCAAAAATGGTTTGAACACTGCTCATCAAATCCATGAATACCGCACGAGCATTCGTCAACCCAAAAGACATGACTCAACTCATAATGCCCGCATCGTCCAAATGCAATCCTGTGGACATCCACCTCTCTAACTCGAACTCGATGATAGCCCGATCGTAGATCAATCTTGAAAACATCTCGCGCTCGCAACCGATCGAACAAATCATCAATCCCGGAAGAGGGTATTCGTTTAATGGTCACCTTGTTCACCGCTCAGATCAACACACATGCGCAGCCGGCCCGCCCTTCTTCTTTACGAACAATACCGCGCTTCGTGAGAAACACTAGGTCCATGAAACCCTTCTCCAACAAATCACTCACCGCTTCCTTCAACTCTCTCAACTCGGGCAAGGCCATCCTCGTATGGCTAATGGAAATAGCCGAGTGTCCGCAAAGACATCTATACAAAACTCGATCTCCTCTCGTGAGGGATACCCGAGGTCATCCGAAACACGCCCTGGGAACTCACGACCATCGAATCGACGGAAAATCTGCACCGCACTCAAAGATCAAACACCCGAACTAGATGGTAGATATACCCTTCTCGCACCATCTTCCTAGCCTCGAGGTAGGAAATAAACCTACCCTTCTGGGCGATACCGTGCTCCCTTCCCACTCAACAACCGGCCTCAGAAACCGAACTGCACTCACTTTCTCTCAGCCTACATTGGCATAGCAAGAAGCTAGCCAATCCATCCCCATGATCACGCCGGTCAATCATCTCCAACTCTATCAAGTCCGCAGCGGTCCGACGATCAGAATGGTCACAGACAAGCTCTATATACCCGCCGAGCTACCACCGAATCACCCACCGGCGAGCTACCTCGAAAGTGGTCCATGGACTCGTGCTCTATCCCTATCCTACTAGCAACAAGCGGAGATATATAGGACAGAGTAGAACCTGATCTATCAAAGCATATACATCAAACCTAAACCGAGCAGGTACCGTGGACGACATCGTGAGGCCTCCCGATCCTCGCTTACCGGATACAGCATAAACGCGGCTCGAGGACCGCTAGAATCGACTCGCGCTTACGACCGCCGCGACTGGCCGATCTTCGCAGACCGCCCCGGCGAGTAATCGCGGATGAAGTCGCACAGACCGTAGCCGGGCCCTACCCCGCCACGCCTGGCCGGCAACTTCGCGAATGACCGCCGCCAAGTATGGCAAATTCTCGTAGAGCATAACAGCCCTGCACGGAATCTACCGCAACCGCACATCGAACAGACTCAACGGTTAGCACTTCGCTACTCGAAACTCAAGTCCGCCCCGACCGCCTCGATCGCCTGGGCCAGATCAGAATGATGTAGAGTGCTCGAGCCATTGTGGTGCACCGACTTCACGATGCCGCCACCGAGAACCACTAAAAGAACCGCCGCCCCGCCTTCTTCTCGCCGATATCGGCCTACCCGGCGTCTCTACGCCTCGTGATCCTAATGCATGAGCTCGCATACGTAATGTCCATGCTCGGCCGGCGGACACACCCGCACAAGACTCGCCATATAGTCGCTTCAGCCCGCGACGTAGCCGATGCACCCGGCCCTCCATAATCGCTACTGGCAGAACATATCGAGCCAATGAATCAAACTCGACATTGTATTCTCTAACTGCGCGCCCTCCCGCCTCGCAGAATAAAAATTGCTGATCGCGGCCTCCTCATTCGCGGAGGCAAGAAGTGTGTGAGAAAAGCCTCAAAACTCATCCTACGCCACGGAGGCATGCTCTCCCGAAAGCTCCCATGAATCGAACCAATCGATCGCGTATCACGCAGCCGATGCGAACCGAATGTCACGTGCACTACGCAAGCTCACCACCCGCATAATCCTTCAGAATCGACGGATGAACTCTCGCGATCATCCTCCGCCGACCAGAAACTCGCGGGCTACAACGCGAAGTCCCGTAGCCTCAAACTATCCGCTCGTGAACAACGGTGCCATCGAGCCGGAACTGCATCGAACGGCCGCCAAACCTCTCTCATCTCGCCACGACCTTGGCAGAATCGCCATCTCTTGTACTCCTAACTCTTCGCCCGGCCGGTGGACCGAGGCGAGGCACTGCGGGTCTCATCACCGCCGCCGGCCCTAAATCGCTGGGGCTGGCCGCCAGAACTTCGCCCCGAGGCATTGCCTCGTAAAGACTGGCTCGAGCCCCGTGAACCTTCGTGTCATACTAGCAGCCTCTACGCCTTGCCTTCTCGGGCCCGGCCTTACGCGAGGCATAATCATATAGAAAGGAATACGTTGTAGGGGTCCAACCTATAACATGCCTCTAAAGCACGATCTCAGAGTGAGAAGAATGGAAACCAATCTTAAATATCCTATAGCCTCGACATTGGTGTGGTGCACAACACACCGATAATCAAGACTTACTAGATACGGCCTCAGACACTTTCCGAGGATTAATCGCTTCGATACTACTTTTGTCACGACTGCCTGGGCCCGTGGATCGTGCCTTACCCGCACCCAAGTAGTCATACATCGAGAACAATCAGAATATAAAACAAGACATGCAAATACGATATAACTAGAACATTTTATCTCAAGAAAAGGTCGCTTTCTAAGATATATACATAAACCAAGTTTTGCAGCTACATCCCAACCGCATAAATATGACTACGCACTTAAGGAAAATAATAACTATGGCGACAGGTTCCGCCATACCCCGATCAGATAAACTATCTACAACAGGAGATCATACCTAAAAGTAGAGCCTCCTAGAGGAGCTCCCGACACCAACGTGAGATCCTAAGGACGTGGATCTAGTACCGCTTCCTCTAGAACTCGCGCATGAACGCAGCTTCGGGCGAGGTCAAGACAACAGTACCAAGTATGTGAAACTATAAAGTACTTTAAATGAAATCAAAGTATTCAAAACCTTTTCACAAATACATTCACCTCAATTGCACATAGTGCCACATCACAACAATAACAAGAATAGAAAATCAGAATAGTCTAGTCTAGGCCGCGAATGATCAAGCAAGGCCAACCGCCCATAGTATCATTCTCAAGGCCTAGTCCTCGACTTCGTAGTCCGCACAGGTCACACACGCACTGCAGATGAGGTATTCCCTCGCACGGTAGCTAGCCCCTGCACTCTCCTCGACTTCCGCACCGCATAGCCTCAAAAGACCGTGATAGTCCCACGGACCGCATAGGCATCTCCGTGATCGGCTAAACACCCGAATGATCAATCTCGAGCATACCGCAGCCCGCATAGTCTCATAGACCGTGATAGCCGATAGACCGCATCGCGTGGCAAGCCCTCAGATAACAAGTCGGGGGTAGGTGATACAATAACAAGACAACGGACTTACCGTTAGCAACGTAAGCACAAAGAATGACCCCTTTCACAACATTACTGCACAATTAACACACGCAGATCAAGATGTCTACCTATCAACCAATCTTACTACACTTAATGTAAATCAATACAAGGCTTTTATAAACAAACAAGTAAATAGCCTTTATCATTCTTAAGTTGTTATACCTACTTCCCATAAAGCTAGTATAACTCTTAAGCTTTTGTTTTAAAACCAAATATTACTCTTCCGTTAAAAATGATTCATTATTCCTTCGACATACTTCAAGGTTCTTATTATTCAGCTTAAGTCAAAAGACATTGCCGACATCATATGACGCTCACCGCATCATATATACTTAACATATCATGCCAAGGGTATAGGAAGGATCACATACCTTCTCCAAATCCACCGCCAAGTCGAGTATGTCGCGCAGAGAATCACCTATAATAGTCACGCATAACTATCAAAGTCTAGACTATTCCAGAGGTCATTCTAAACAGAGGGTCCTCAATTCTACTGAAAGCTCAAAGACAACCCTACCCTGAGCTATATAAGTTCATCGTGAAAACAAATTCCATGTAAGTACAGTCAGATATTCTTCTTTATACCCTTCTAAGGTGTTACTCAATTCTATTCTTAACAAACCTTCTAAGTATTTATACTTATTTCAATACTTCTACAAGATGCATTCTTTAATTACAAAAGAGGGTTAGGATTATTTACCTCGATAAGCCCAATAATATCCAAGTAAAAAGTCGATCCCGAGCGAGGTTTAGCTCCTAATCCAAAGCTCCACGGTGCTCCAAGAATCCTTAAGTTTCTCACAACTTCTACTAAGTACTAAGGGATTCGCTAGGTTAAATTGGGCATTATAACAATACTAGAAGGCAACTTTTCTACCAAGTGGAGGGTAGGTTTCGCCAGGCTAGTGGGGTAGCCTCGCCAAGCTTCTCAAGGAGTGGTGTGTTGGACGAATTGCTCACAAGGAGAGGAGGGTTTTTCAAGACTTGAAAGCTTTGAGCGGACGAAGAACTCTTCATCTCAAGCAGGGTATTTATAGGTCAAGACATGGCCAACCAATGGCCAAGATTTAGCCAAGTGCTAGGCAAGTGTAAGGTCAAGATTAGGCAGTGTACCTAGCCAACTTGCACACAAAATATCTATCCAACTTTATGACAAGGCTTGGCATCCAATCGCCCTATTGCCGCGATAGTCCACCAACGAGAGGGTGGAAAGTGTCGCCTCTCATTGGTCCAAAGTGTTACGCCTCTAAAAATCCGCAAAAATAAGAAATGACATAGCCGAATTTATCCTATGAAAGCCGTGGAAACGCTTCGCCTGAAAAACCGCTCGCTTTATGAGTCAGGCCTAAAAATCGCCCAAGGCCTAACTTTAAGACTAAAACTTTTGTACGTATTCCTTTACGCATATACCGAAATACGGGTAACATCGTGCCCTACCGCACCCTGCTCGTATACATCGAGAATAGCAAATGAACATACACAACATAAACATACACGTAAACAATAAACATCACAAAGCCGATAAGTGCCGCTTCCATAATATAAACATAATCAAAAGTACAACCGCATAACCCGCTTCATGTACAGCCCAACCACATACGTGAATACGCACTTCGAATAACAATCGTGGACAGTGGCTCGCCATACCCCGAATGTACATAAATCTACAACATCGTGGAAAGATCGTACTAAAAGAGACAATCCTCCGAGAAACTGAGCTTCGACGCCCGATAAGTTGATCCTAAGAACGAGGATCCACCACCGCTACTCCTTTCCTCGCAGATGAACGCACTCGAGGACGGGGTCAAGACACAATATGTACTAAGTATGTAAAATCGAAAATATCAGAATTACATCATAGTTTAAAACAAAGCCGAGACATGTATGATAATCAAATTTCAAGACATCGTGCCTTACTAACAATGAGTAAATAGTAGTATACTTACAATATACAATAGGAAGCTCACGATCAAAGCAGGCCACCCGCTCGCAAAGATCATTAAGCAACCCTACTCCCGACTATTCCACCAAAGATAGGTCGCGTGGACCCGCATGAGGTATTCCTCGTGATAGCCGGACCCGCCCGCACGGGACTATTTCACCCGCATAAGCCCTTACGACTGCATGCAGGTATTCCTCGTGATAGGTCGGACCCGCCCGCATGGGACTATTTCACCCGCATAAGCCCTTACGGACTGCATGAGGTATTCCTCGTGATCGTGGGTAGCAAATCCACTAATACGCAAATGTCACAAACCCTGGAACGACTCAGAATGAATAATATACCACTAGCACAAAACCGGCTATTATACAATATATAAGCAAGTTAAGAATCCCCTAACTTCTTATTATTCTTGTTCACATACACTCTCATTTTAGTTTACTTAAGGCACTAACATGTCTTTTATAAAGATCCGGGAATTTAACCCAAAGTACTACATACTTCCACTCTTTAAAACAAATGACTCTTTTTAGTATAAAACTTTAGAGATACTATTAACCTGTTACACCCCGTAGTTCCAGGGTATGTATACGAGGACGTACGTATGAGAATACGACAGTAAAATTGGAAAGGAAGAAAAATGTGACTTTTCGACGGAAAAGTTTCCGGATTTTGTGAAGGAAACATGTTCGTTAAAGGGAATTGGATTCCCAGATTTTGTATTTGGACTTTTTGGAATAATTGAGAATTATGAAATTTTATTTCCGAAATTGGTCACGTGGGCCCACTGAAAATTTACGCTTTGCCGGGCCCACTTTATTTCGGATTTTTGGCATTACGAATATTTTCTAAGATGAAATATTTTGGACGAGCAGGGGCGACACGTGTCACCCCGTGGCCATGTTGGCCGAATCGAGAAGGACAAGCAGCACGCTTTTTCGGACAAGTTGGCCCATTTTGCGCGCCACTTGTCCCATTTTGTGGTAGCCAAATGGTTGGCCAACTACCCACACACATGTACCCCATCCTCACCATCCACTTGCCTAGATCTTGGCCATTTATTTCCTATAAATACCCCTCAGGTGCAAGACTTTATTTCATCCACATTAGAAAGTTTCCAAGGCAAAAATTCCCTCCTCCCTTAGCGAGTTCTCGCCCAAACACCCCCACCTTGAGTAGAATTCTTCAAGTATTGTTGTTATTCCAAATACTTTAGCCTAAATCCTCGTGGTATTCCAAAAATCCCAACATAAGAGCTGTGAAATACTACTTTTTTCCATAGTCGCAAAACGGCTCCTAGAAAAATCTTCATACTTAGATGAAGTGTTAAGAGGTTGTTTAGAAACTTCTAAGGGTTGCTTGGAGCGGGTTGGAGCGTAAGGAATCGAGCTAAACGTTGCTCGTGATTGACTTATATCTTCGATAATTTTGGGCTTATCGAGGTAATTACCTATGCCCCCTATCAGAATCGAGATTACATTTTGTAGTAGCTTAGAATCGAGTATAAGATATATTGGAAGGATGATTATAAAGGATTGAATCAGATTTACATTGATCAGATTTAGAGACTCAGGTAGTACACGCGAGTAGAATTGAACACGCCCTGCTAGATGGTAACCCCCGTAGCTTGCTGGCTCGCAGCGTGCCTTGTTAGACGAGGAGATTTATGGTCATGCGGGGGAGGCGCGAATTTTCCGTAATAAGGGGCCTTGTACTTAGAAATATTCTACGAAGAGATCTAGAGGTTGATAGACATTTTTGTGACCTTTATAGTCAAGTTCTACGACTAGCGATTCTCGCTTCAAGGGTGGAAAAGGCAGCAAGTGTTAGAGTACTTGGAGCGCTTTGCTAATTGTCGATAATCGCCGCGAGGTATGTGAACCTCTTCCTATCTTTTCTAGCATGATTGTCAGGAACTATGTAGCACGGTAGACGCATACGTGCTAAATGAATTTGGTTATTTAAAACATAAAGTGTTATAACGGCTTTATGGGAAGTTTGCTATAACAACTTTACGTAGGTAAAGAAATGGTTTGTGGTTTTAAAAGATAAGAGACTTGACTTATAAATGACTTGATGTGAAATATTAAGGAACTTGATTTCTAAAAGAAAAGAGACTTGAGGAATCAAGAGTTTTTGGTTTAAAAGAAAGACATGGTTTTGTCTTAAATTGTTTAAAACATAAAGTGTTATAACATCTTTATGGGAAGTTAGTTATAACGACTTTATGAAAACAAAAGAATGGTTTTATCATTAGTTTTAAAATAGTAACTTGACTTTAAAAGGAGAAGTGTTTTGGTCTAAAAAGAAGGCATAAGATTGTCTTAATTTGGTTTAAAAGGAAAGTATGGAAGTTGTTTTGGTTTACTTAAAATGTTAGTCACTCTATTTTGATAATACGGCATCGTGACCTTTTGTAAAAGAAATGGATCTTTTAAAAGAATTTAACGCACGTAGTACTTTGGGGTTAAAACACGGACTTTGGCATAAAATGAAAGTACCTCGAGTTGTGTGTAACTTGCCTATGTTTCATGTGATAGCCTTGCTGCGTTAGTATTGTATTTCTATATCACCGCTCTCTCACGGAGGGCCATTGATTTGTTATGATCTTACTGACGCATCGACGCGACGAGCATTCCACGCACGCCGTGATTATTATTCCATGGACTAGCTCTCCACGCAGGTTTTACCGATTCGCTTGGTATCCGTAGTCGATTCGCATTTGCCCCGAGGTCGCGGGCTGATTCGGCTTGGTATCCGTAGTTAGCCTTCGCATTTTCCCCGCTCAGTTTTGTGACGGTCTCGTGATTCCGGCCGTATCCGTAGTTAGTTCCAGATTGCCCCGCCGCCACGTGGCGCAGTGGTATCCGTAGTTGGCTTGCATTTGCCCCGGGTCGCCTTCGTGGTAAGGTTATATAGATTTGTTGGTACGCTTTGGTATCCGTAGTTGGCTTTCATTTGACTTCCGGCCGCTGATGACGCGCTTTCGTATCCGGTAGTTAGCCTTCAGACTTGCCCCGCACGGTTTTTATGACATAAAGCGGACTCGTGTTCATGTGTACTCTCGTGGTTATGATAGATCGCCGCAAGTGATAAGGTGTTCCACGCATAATTGATGTCATGTACGAGACCCATAGTTATATTTGAGCGATGACTTTGAGGGCGCGAGTCCTCGACTTGACGTGGATCACATATTATGTAATCGTAGTTTGCTATCATATATGTCTCATGTTTTATATAGACTACTATGATTTCATTTACGATTTTCGCCACATACTTGGCACCGTTGATCGACTTCCTTCGGGGCCGCGCTCATGCCGCAGTAGAGGTACACCGCTTGTTGATCCTCGCCATAGATCACAAAGATTTTGGGAAGCCCGCTTTCTCCGAGGCTTATCTCGTATAGTCCGCCGCCAGAGTACTTACATTCGTGGTATGGCGGGCCCCGTCCCGCCGTTGTTGTTATAACATTCTTAGAGGTATGTAGTACCGCTGTGGGCGTAGTTTGTAAAAGGGATGTAATCGTCGTTCATGTTTTATTTATATATTCGTAAAGGTAACCGCTTTTGGTTAGCCTGCTTTCTTATTTCATTATCAGATATCTTGCTTCATGTGTAAGTTTTCATTTCACGATTTTCTCTCGATGTCAGATCACCAGGTGCCCGGTAAGGCACCGCGCCCGTGGTCGGTCGTGACAAAAGTGGTATCGTGAGCGCTTAGTCCTCTGAAAAGTGTCTACGCACCGCGTTCAGTAGTCTTGATTATCTGTCGCGCACCACATCTATAATCGTGAGGTCGCAGGACATTTAGGATTGGTTTCATTCTTCTCACTCGAGATCGCGCCTTAGAGCCGTGTTGTGTTAGACTCTCCGACGATTCTTTATATCGCCATGCCTCCACGCAAGGCAACCAGAGCCCTGAGGCAAGGCAGCAGAGGAGCCGCGAGCAGAGTACGGAGGGTTACTGCAGGCAGGCCCGCTTACCCGAGGTGGTGCTACAGACGGCGGATTCTACGATGCCGCCAGCCCAGTAGAGTTTAGAGCAGCAGCAGTAGCTACTGAGGCCACGATATCTGAGCCTCCACCCCACGGCCAGACTGCAGGATACGCTGCAAAGGAGACGGCCCGCCATTACTAGTTAGGTTTATGGCGACTCGAGGATGACGGAGCCGGGTACCGTGAGGCACCTCAGGGCCGATAGTTGGAGACTTTGGGACTTTTTAAGTTGTAGTCCACCTGTGTTCTATGGATCGAGAGCTGAGGATGACCCTCATGAGTTTATCCGACAGTTACAGCAGACCATGAGAGTGTTCAAGGCCTCAGAGGCAGAGTCGATGATATTGGGTTCGCATCGGCTGCGTGATATCGCAATGATCGTTTGATTTACGGAATCGCCCCGGAGAGCATGCGCTCAGCTTGTAATGGGATGAGTTCTCAGGGGCATTTCTTGCACATTTCTTGCCTCCACAGATGAGGGCTCGCCGACAGATTTACGAGGTCGAGGCGTAACGCGACGGCTCGGGAATACAAGATGTAGTTCGACTTATCGCTCGCATGTCCCCGCTAATGCGCATACGCGAGGTGTAACGCTCAAACCGACCCGCATCGTGCCTTACCCCTGCACCCTAGTGATACAACATCGAGAGAACCAAATGGAAATAAAAACTTTAAACATGAAATGAGATATAATAAGTAACAAAGCAACCAAACAATGCTTCGTGATATATACATAAGACCCGAATAGCTTATCCTTTACAACCCCGCCCACAACAGCTTCTGGCTGCACTTAAGATTTACACAACTATGACGGACAGGTCCCGCCATACCCTCGAATGTACAAGAACCTACAACTCAGTGGAAACATACCAAAGATAAGCCTCCAAGGAACAGAGCTTTCCAATACACAAATGAGATCCTAAGAGCGGATCCACGATCGACGATGATTTCTACCATGCAGATGAACGCACTTCAAGGAGGTCAAGATAACAGTACCAAGTATGTGAAATCAGAAATATCAGAAATGAAATCATACTAGTCTATATAAAGCTGAGACATGTATGATAACCAAACTAAGCTCACAACATAAAAACAAATATGTCCAATGTGACTCACGCCTCAAGTCATCACTCAAATATAACTACGGGTCTCACGCCCACAACATCAATCGTTCGCATCACGGCCGCATGCCCCGGATATCGATCGCGGTAGACATGTCCACGATGCAACAATAATACCAATGCCCCATGGCCACATGCCCCGACTGCAGATCGTGTAGACACGCCCATGTGACATCAACAACAAGACAAAGAATCCAAATGGAAGATACCCGCGCGCCACGATCGTGGTCGTGATGTCCAAAGGGAAACAATAAGACAAGATTCCAAATGGACGATACCCGCAGCGCCACGATCGTGGTCGATGTCCAAAGGGAAACAATAAGACATCATTCCAAATGGACGATACCCGCAGCGCCACGATCGCGGTCAAGATGTCCAGCGGAAATCACAAGCGCGATAATCAAATGGAAACATACCCGCGCCACGATCGCGGTCAAGATATCCAAAGCGATTAACAAAAGACATCAACCAAAATGGAAGATACCCGCGCCACGATCGTGTCAAGATGTCCAAAGTGATTATCAAAAGTAACACTATTAATGTGAACGCATCTGCGGAATTTCTCCGCCATTGCCGCCCCGCCCAAGTAAGTTCTCAACAAGTCAACCGACTCTATCGAGAGACGCCAGAATACGTAAATACCACATTTGCACAACAAAGGCTATCATCACAAGATAGGCAAGTTTCACAACAACAAGCATAGGCAAGTTTCACAACAACAAGCATAGGCAAGTTTCGAACAACAAGCATAGGCAAGTTTCACACAACTCAAAGTACTTTCATTTTATGCCAAGTCCGGGTTTTTAACCCCAAAGTACTACATACGTTAAGTTCTTTTTAAAAGAGATCCATTACCTTTATAAAAGTCACCCGATACCCGTAGTATTAGAATGACAAACCCACATTCCTTTTCAAAATCAAGTAACAACATTCTTTTCCTAAGTTCCAGTTTGCCTAGTTTCAATTACTCAAGCTTTCCATTTTCAAATGGTTTCATAGTTCATAAACTTAATCACTTGATTCCTTTTAGAACAATCGAGTAATATAAGTCTCACGAGAGTAGGTTATTCTTGTTTACAACATTCTTATTACATCAGCCATGATCTAGAAAATGTAATATCATTTTGTCTCATCTTAGTTTCTATGCAGATGGAGGTTTCTACTGGTTTTAATACGATACATCATTATTCAATACATTTTCCTTTATTAACGCTGCAGTGGTCTGTCGATACACATTCTGATTTCCGAAATCAGTGAAACATTATCCCATTAAATAAAACCAAGTACTCATTACTCACGAATGAGGTTTCACACAAACATTCACATTAAAACAAATAAGTTAAGTCTCTTATCTTATAAGATCAAGTCTCTTAACTTCTTACATCAGTAAACCATTTTTTTACCTCTCTTAAGACATTATACCTAACTCCCCATAAAGCTAGTATAACTCTTTTTAAAACCTTTAAAACCAAGTGTTACTCTCCCTTCAAAACGATTTATAAATCTTTTGAAATACATCAAGTTTCTTTATTAAACAAGCCAGTTATAATTCACATCAGTTACCTTTTAAAACCACAAAGTATTTTTCACCTACATAAAGTCGTTATAACCAACTTCCCATAGAGCCGTTATAACACTTTATGTTTTACAACAATCAAATACAATTCACACACGACGCTTACCGCATTACATAGTTCACACATATCACGCTAGAAGAGATATAAGAGGTTCACATACCTCGCGACGATTGTCGACTAATAGCAAAACGCCCAAGTACCTCAAACCGCCGCTACTCCTAAGCCTGCCGATCACTCCACACGTAGTACTTCAACCTATAAGGCCACAAGGCGCTTTATTAACATCTAGATCTCAACGCTCCATAATCTACGTAAAATTCAAGAAGACCTCCCCGCCACAACAGAAATCTCCTCCTCTATCGAGGCCGCCACCAAGCCAACCAGTGGGGGGTTTACACGCCTAACCTGACGCGGTACAATTCTACTACACCGCAATACTATACAAGTCCATCGCAATTCACCCTATGCAATTACGCCTGCTCAGCCTTTATTCTTCAAAGTGAGACATTGCCACAATACTAAGTTCGCTTTATATATATAGTATACAACAACTATATATTCAACACTTATGTAATTTCCAATTACAATAGTGGACAAGATATTTACCTCGATTAAGCCCAAAATTATCCGAGTTTAACGTCGCTTCCCGAGCAAGGTTTAGCTCCTACTCCGCACGCCCAATCCGCTCCAAACAACCCTTAGAAGTTCTAACCAACTTCTACTTAAATACTTCAACCAACTATGAAGATTTCCTTGTGGTTTCTGGCTGAGACTAAAAGGACAAAAGGTAGTATTTCCGTATTCTACTTATGAGGTAACTTTTGGAATACTTCAAGGTATAAGGCTAAGGTATTTTGGGCATTATAACAATACTAGAGAGTATTTCTATACCACAACAAGGGTATTATACGAAACAACTAGCAGTGGGTACCCTACCACTAGACTCACAAGCGGGAGAGGAGACCTCTCTACCAAAGGCCACTTTCATGAGAGGGCTCTGACGAGAGTCAACAAGAGGGAGGGGAGGGTTTCAAGACTTGAAGATTTGGATGAACGGTCTTCAAAGAGAGTGGTATTTATAGAAGCCAAAGTGCCAACCAACGGCCAAGATCAAGCCACGCAAGGCAAGTGTAAGGCCTTGATCAAGCCAAGTGCACCCTAACCCCTACTCCACAAAACACGGCACAAAACAAGCCACAAACAAGGCCAAAACAAGGCACAAAACAAGGAACCAATAGGCCAAAAACGCGAGCCAAAAGATCAAGCCAATTCGCGAACCACATCTTCCACTGACGCCCACTTGCTTCAATGCGAGGTGACACGCCACCCTCCCGCTGGTCCAAAATGTTTCGCCTCTCTAAAAATCCGCAAAATTTAAAAAGGACATAGCCGAATTTTCCTACGAAAGTCGCTAAAACGCTTCGCCGAAAAACGACTCTAACCGTGTCAGGCAAAGCGTCATTCCTACTAAGCCACCTAAGTGGGTGACACGTGTCACCCTCCTATCGCCCAAAGTAAAACATCTTCCAAAATATCCACAATGGCCAAAATCTCTAAAACAAAGCTGGCTCCTACAAAACAGAATTTCTCCCGTGGCCCCACGTGACCATTTCCAAAATAAAATTCCATAATTCTCTAATATTCCAGAAGTCCGATACCAAACTGGGAATCCACCCCATTAACGAACCTTTTTCCTTCACAAAACCGAAACTTTTCCGTGGAAAATCACCTCTTTCTTCCTTTCCAATCTTTCTGTCAGATTCTCGCACGCACGCCCCACGCATATACCGAAATACTGGGTATAACATTCTTCCTCCTTAGAAACATTCGTCCCGAATGTTCCTTCTCAAGTCTCCACACAAACTCGCGCTTAGTATAGCCTTCACCGCTATACGCATTTAAAACAATCACGCCACACCGCCATAAAAATAACAAACGCACCAATACTTAAACTCAAGTCAACGAGGAAACACCTCTAATCATCACAAAACCCTTACCCGAGGTCTAAAATATACTCCTTCACACCTTCATTTCACAAAAGAAACGATCACACACGCTCACTTCTCCCCTATCTCGTTGTCCCTTTCTAACACTGAACTCTTTCTAGTGCTCGTACTCACACTTCCACTAACACTTCGCTTTCCAACCTCGAGTCACTACTCCAAACTTGGTCATCTCACTAACTTCGATCTTCTCTAAGGCCGCTCCCGCCTCCACGATCCGCTCGTCGAACATATCCACCAACTCATACGATGGTCATACAAACTGGGCCTAGCATCCTCGTGACTCTACCACCAAGCGACCACCTAATCGACTTCACCCCAAACCGGTTACTGTTGACCCGCAAATGGTCCTCAACCCGACTTCAATCAAGGCTAAACTCTTGTTCCCGATCCTAACAATCTTACTATTTCACATCACGAAAGCTACCACTTCCATCTCATACTACCCATGGACTTATCACACAAATAAATCCCACGATACTACCACTGAGCAAGTGGTCAAACATAATATAAATCTTTAACTCAAGACGACCTTACCCTAAGGTCCCAAATGTGACATATTCTAAGGTTCATTATCCGTATACCCCGGCACAAGCCCTAACAACTCTCGAGTCCGACTAGTAGCTCTCGCTACTTCTTTGCCCTTCGCAAGGCCGCTGCTCGCAGGCATAATCGTAAAAACGAAACACGCCGTATGGGTCCAACTTACAACACCTTCTAAGGCACGATCTCGTAACGAGAAGAATGGAAACCAATCCTAAATGTCCTATAGCCTCCGACATAGATGGTGCACAACACACCGATAATCAAGACTCTACTAGACACGGTTCAGACACTTTCCGAGGACTAATCGCTCGATACCACTTTGTAACGCTCAAACCGACCCGCATCGTGCCTTACCCGGCACCCTAGTGATACAACATCGAGAGAACCAAATGAAATAAAAACTTTAAACATGAAATGAGAGATATAATAAGTAAACAAAGCAACCAAACAAATTGCCTTCAAGATATATACATAAGACCCGAATGCTTATCCTTTACAACCCTCGCCACAACAATGCATGCACTTAAGATTTACACAACTATGACGGACAGTGTTCGCCATACCCCGAATGTACAAGAACCTACAACTCGTGGAAACATACCAAAGATAAGCCTCCAAGGAACTGAGCTTTCCAATACGCCAAATGAGATCCTAAGAGCGGATCCACGATCGATGTATTTCTACCGCAGATTTAACGCACTTCAAGCGAGGTCAAGATAACAGTACCAAGTATGTGAAATCAGAAATATCAGAATGAAATCATACTAGTCTATATAAAGCTGAGACATGTATGATAACCAAACTACGCTTCACAACATAAAACAAATATGTCCACCGTGACTCACGCCTCAAGTCATCACTCAAATATAACTACGGGTCTCACGCCCACAACATCAATCGTGTTCGCATCACGGGCCGCATGCTCCTAATCGTGACGGTAGATACGTCCACGATGCAACAATAATACCAATGCCCCATGGCCACATGCCCCCGAATTCCAGATCGGCAGACACGCCCACGTGACATCAACAACAAGACAAAGAATCCAAATGGAAGATACCCGCGCCACGATCGTGGTCAGATGTCCAAAGGAAACAATAAGACAACATTCCAAATGGACGATACCCGCAGCGCCACGATCGTGTCGTGATGTCCAAAGGGAAACAATAAGACAAGATTCCAAATGGACGATACCCGCAGCGCCACGATCGTGTCGTGATGTCCAAAGGGAAATCACAAGGCGCGATAATCAAATGGAAACATACCCGCGCGCCACGATCGCGTCAAGATATCCAAAGCGATTAACAAAAAGACATCAACCAAATGGAAGATACCCGCGCGCCACGATCGTGTCAAGATGTCCAAAGTGATTATCAAAAGTAACACTATTAACAGAACGCACTGCGGAATTTCTCCGCCATCACCTGGCCCAAGTAAGTTCTCAACAAGTCAACCGACTCTATCGAGACGCCAGAATACGTAAATACCACATTTGCACAACAAAGGCTATCATCACAAGATAGGCAAGTTTCACAACAACAAGCATAGGCAAGTTTCACAACAACAAGCATAGGCAAGTTTCGCAACAACAAGCATAGCAAGTTTCACACAACTCAAAGTACTTTCATTTTATGGCAAAATCCGGCTTTAACCCCAAAGTACTACATACGTTAAGTTCTTTTAAAAGAGATCCATTACCTTTATAAAAGTCACCCGATACCGTAGTATTAGAATGACAAACCCACATTCCTTTTCAAAATCAAGTAACAACATTCTTTTCCTAAGTTCCAGCTTGCCTAGTTTCAATTACTCAAGCTTTCCATTTTCAAATGGTTTCATAGTTCATAAACTTAATCACTGATTCCTTTTAGAACAATCGAGTAATATAAGTCTCATGCAGAGTAGGTTATTCTTGTTTACAACATTCTTATTACAAAGCCATGATCTAGAAAATGTAATATCATTTTGTCTCATCTTAGTTTCTATGCAGATGGAGGTTTCTACCGGTTTTAATACGATACATCATTATTCAATACATTTTCCTTTATTAACGCCGCAGCTGTCCTGTCGATACACATTCCGATTTCCAAATCAAGAAACATTATCCCATTAAATAAAACCAAGTACTCATTACTCACGAACGAGGTTTCACACAAACATTCACATTAAAACAAATAAGTTAAGTCTCTTATCTTATAAGATCAAGTCTCTTAACTTCTTACATCAAGAAACCATTTTCTTTACCTCTTAAGACATTATACCTAACTCCCATAAAGCTAGTATAATTAAAACCTTTAAAACCAAGTGTTACTTCCTTCAAAACGATTTATAAATCTTTGAAATACATCAAGTTTCTTTATTAAACAAGCCGCTTATAATTCACATCGCTACCTTTTAAAACCACAAAGTATTTTCTTACCTACATAAAGTCGTTATAACCAACTTCCCATGAGTCGTTATAACACTTTATGTTTTACAACAATCAAATACAATTCACACATGCACGCTCACCGCATTACATAGTTCACACATATCACGCTGTAAGAGATAGGAAGAGGTTCACATACCTCGCGACGATTGTCGACTAATAGCAAAACGCCCAAGTACCTCAAACCGCCGCTACTCCTGCCTGCCGATCACTCCACACGTAGTACTTCAACCTATAAGGCCACAAGCGCTTTATTAACATCTAGATCTCAACGCTCCATAATCTACGTAAAATTCAAAGACTCTCTCGCCACAACAGAAATCTCCTCCTCTATCGAGGCCGCCACCAAGCCAACCAGTGGGGGTTTTACACGCCTAACCTGACGGTACAATTCTACTACACCGCAATACTATACAAGTCTACCGCAATCCCCATGCAATTACAAAGCCTGCTCAGCTTTATTCTTCAAAGTGAGACATTGCCACAATACTAAGTTCGCTTTATATATATAGTATACAACAACTATATATTCAACACTTATGTAATTTCCAATTACAATAGGGACAAGATATTTACCTCGATTAAGCCCAAAATTATCCGAGTTTAACGTCGCTTCCCGAGCAAGGTTTAGCTCCTACTCCAGACGCTCCAATCCGCCTCCAAACAACCCTTAGAAGTTCTAACCAACTTCTACTTAAATACTTCAACCAACTATGAAGATTTCCTTAGTGGTTTCCAGACTAAAAAGGACAAAAGGTAGTATTTCCGTATTCTACTTATGAGGTAACTTTGGAATACTTCAAGGTATAAGGCTAAGGTATTTTGGGCATTATAACAATACTAGAGAGTATTTCTATACCACAACAAGGGTATTATACGAAACAACTAGCAGTGGGGTACCCTACCACAGACTCACAAGTGGAGAGGAGACCTCTACCAAAGGCCACTTTCTGCTGGAGAGGATTTCTGGACGCAGAGTCAACAAGAGGGAGGGAGGGGTTTCCAAGACTTGGAAGATTTGACGAACGAAGTCTTCAAAGAGAGTGGTATTTATAGAAAGCCAAAGTGCCAACCAACGGCCAAGATCAAGCCACGTGGCAAGTGTAAGTGCCTTGATCAAGCCAAGTGCACCCTAACCCCTACTCCACAAAACACGGCACAAAACAAGCCACAAAACAAGGCCAAAACAAGGCACAAAACAAGGAACCAATAGGCCAAAAACGCGAGCCAAAAGATCAAGCCAATTCGCGAACTACATCTTCCACTGACGCCCACTGCTTCAATGCGAGGTGACACATGTCACCCTCCCGCTGGTCCAAAATGTTTCGCCTCTAAAATCCGCAAAATTTAAAAAGGACATAGCCGGAATTTTCCTACGAAAGTCGCGAAAACGCTTTTAAAAACGACTCTAACCGTGTCAGGCACAAAGGTCATTCTACCAAGCCACCTAGGCGGGTGACACGTGTCACCCTCCTATCGCCCAAAGTAAAACATCTTCCAAAATATCCACAATGGCCAAAATCTCTAAAACAAAGCTGGCCCCACAAAACAGAATTTCTCCCTGGCCCCACGTGACCATTTCCAAAATAAAATTCCATAATTCTCTAATATTCCAGAAGTCCGAATACCAAACTGGGAATCCACCCCATTAACGAACCTTTTTCCTTCACAAAACCGAAACTTTTCCGTGGAAAATCACCTCTTTCTTCCTTTCCAATCTTTCTCAGATTCTCGCACGCACGCCCCACGCACATACTGGAAATACGGTATAACACGAGGAGAGAATGTCCTAGTAGGAGGGATATAGTGGGATGACTTAGCCTACTGTGCCGGGCCATGATTCGGATCTAGGAAGGTGTTAGCTGAGAGGCCACCCCACCCCTACGGTCGCTGTGGTAGGGTTCTTACGGGAGGTCGCACTACTTAGATAGCTTGTTAGGCTTATGACACAGGCCATTTTGCAGAAATTGTCCAACAGAGGTGGCGCTGATGTTACGACTCACCTTCGGATCAAGCTAGTTCATCACCTTCTCGTAGTTACGCCACAGAGCATGATTTGATTAGAGCGACAAAGTGAAAGCGAGGCAAGAGTTACAGGAGATCTTCAAATTTAAGAGACTTGTTTAGGTTGTTATGGTAGATACATACGGAGTGCTATGCTCTGCTAGTACGGTGTAAGTCGTGATAAATCCATGGGTAGTGTGAGATGGAAGTAGTAGCTTTCATGACGCTGAATCGTAAGATTGTTCCGATTGGGAACGAGTTTAGTACGGCGGTCGGGCCGAGGCCATTTCGCGAGTCAACCCGCAGCTGAATGCTGGGCCATTGGCGTGGTCCCGCTTAGACGATAGGTCACGAGGTGTTAGGCCCAAGTTTAGATAACCATCGCACGAAGCTTGTGGATGCTCGACCAAGAGTAGGGCCGACGGGTCAGCCCATCTTGTCTTTTAGTCGACTGCACTCGACGAGGTTATGCGAGACGTCAGATATTAGAAGGTTGTAAGGTCGCACGGTTCCTACTTTTATTTTTGGCAGCAAATGAGCCCGCTTTATGGCTATTTCTTTTCGAGGTTTTACCAGCGGTTAGGAACTCAGTGAGTCTCAAGATTGCATTCACCCTGCCGACTGACGAACAAATGCATTTTATCCGCATTCTGAGGATAGGTTATGGGCCTGTTTTGATTTCGTGGTAGTTGTGAGGATTATTTGCCTCATTGAGTTAGTATTATACTAGCTACCATTTCAAGATTCGGGATGGTGCCTTATGAAGCCTTGTATGGGCGGAAGTGTAGGTTGCACGGCCGATTGGTTCGACGCCGGCAAGGTTCGGGATAGTTTGGTCCCTACTTGTTTCAAAGACGTGGATAAGGTGAATCTTATCCGTAAGAAGTTATTAGCACCGTAGTCAATGTAAGTCGCAGCACGATCGGCCGACACTGGAGTTCGTGTCGACGTGGTCTTCAAGGTACCACCCCTGGCGGTGTGACGAAATTTGGAAAGAAGGGAAACTTAGCCCGAGGTACTTTGGGCATTTTCAGATAATAGTAGAATAGGCCAAAGTTGCCTATAATTTAGCACCGCCGTCCGACTGTGAGGCAAGACGTCCCAGATTCCATGTTGCTATGTTTCAAGAGTAATCTGAGATCCTCCAGAGTGTTCCCGCTAATGATGACCAAGTTGTAGATAGTAACTCTAGATTTTGGAAATCAAACAACGCATGTAAATGTGGTAAGTATACGATAAGAGTTCGAGTATACGGCGAGGGTACGACAAGTAAGAAAAGAGGCTAAGACGAAGTGTCCTTTTATAAGTATAGATGTGAAGAAAGTATCCTTCGACCACGGGTGGAAGTTTTTGTGTTGTTATACACGTTAGGGGTGATTCCTCGCTTTGGATCGAGTTTTATGCAGATGTTATATTATGGCCATGCGGGCATAATTGGTTTTGTAAGCATAAGAGGAAGACTATACCGCCATTGTATGATTAGAGGTTAGAAGGAACATTCGACGAATGTTTCTGGGGAACAATGTTACACCCCGTAGTTTCAGGGTATGTATACGAGGCCGTACGTATGAGAATACGACAGTAAAATTCGAAAGCAAGAAAGACGTGAATTTTCGACGGAAAAGTTTCCGGATTTTGTGAAGGAAAATGTTTGTTAAAGGGAATTGATTCCCAGACGGTATTTGACTTTTGGAATAATTGAGAATTATGAAATTTTATTTCCGAATTGGTCACGCTGGGTCCACGGAAAATTTACTGCTGGGCCCACTTTATTTTCGGATTTTTGGCATTACGGATATTTTCTAAGATGAAATATTTCGATTTAGTAGGGGCGACACGTGTCACCCCGCGTGGCCATGTTGGCCGAATCGAGAAGCGACAATTGGCACGCTTGCGGACAAGTTGGCCCATTTTCGCGCGCCACTTCTCCCATTTTGTGGTAGCCAAATGGTCGCCAACTACCCACACACGCACTCCCATCCTCACCATCCACTTGCCTAGATCTCGCCCTTTATTTCCTATAAATCGCCACGACCGACTTTCGGCCCGTGGATCGTGCCTTACCCCGCACCCTAGTGATACAACATCGAGAAAATCACAAATAAAAACTTTAATGGAAACAAAATATAACATAAGAAAACAAAGCAACCAAAACGGTCACCTTCATGTATATATATAACTCAACGCTACATCCTTTACAAACCCCGCCACAACAACAAGATTACTGCACTTCAAGAGTGTAACAACAACTATGACGGGACAGGGCCCCGCCATACCCCTGAATGTACAAGTACCTACAATAATAGGGGACTATACCAAAGAGATAAGCCTCCGGAGAAACGGAGCTTCCCAACGCTGAACTGCGATCCTATGAGCGAGGATCAACAACCGATGTACCTCTACCGCGCAGATGAACGCAGCTCCCGGGCGAGGTCAAGACAACAGTACCAAGTATGTGAAATCAGAAAATATCAGAATGAAATCATAATAGTCTATATAAAGCAGGAGACATGTATGATAACCAAACTACAGTCCACAATATATAAGCAGTCATGTCAAGTCAGGGACTCACGCCCTCAAAGTCATTACTCAAATATACAATGGGCCTCACGCCCACAACATCAATCATGCCCGTGGAATACCTTCCTCACTGCCGGCAGTCTATGATGTAGTCACACCAAGAAGTACACATGAACATCAGATCCCACCTGTGTCATAACAACCGTACGGCAAGTACGGGCGCTAACTACTGATACCGCCGCATCATCAATCGACGGCAAGTACGAAAGCCAACTACCAGATACCAAAGCCGTACCAACAAATCTATATAACCAAACCACGAAGCTGACCCAGGGCAAGTACGAAATCCAACTACCAGATACCAAGATTGCGCCACGCAGCTGGCCGGGGCAAGTACGAAGACTAACTACCAGATACCAAGCCGGAATCACGAGACTTCGTCACCAAACTGAACGGGGAAAGTACGAAGGCTAACTACCAGATACTGTTTAAACAGCCACGACTTCGGCAAGTACGCAGAGCCGACTACCGATACCAAGCCGAATCAAGAAACCTCACGAGAGCTAGTCCATGGAATAATAATCCTAATGGAACCATACCCATGGGCCACCCAACGTGTCAGTAGGTCCAAGGATATAACAAGATAACCGACCCTCCATCGAGAGACGCGGTGGTATAGAAATACAACACTAGCACGACAAGGCTATCACACGCAAACGTAGGCAAGTTACACACCACTCAAGGTACTTTCATTTTATGACAAAATCCAGGTTTTAATCCCCAAAGTACTACGTACGTTAAATTCTTTTTAAAAGATCCATTTCTTTTACAAAGGTCACCCCATGCCCGTATTATCAAAAATAGAGTGACTAACATTTTAGGTAAACCAAAACGACTTCCATACCTTCCTTTTTAAACCAATTTAAGACACTACCATGCCTTCTTTTTAGACCAAAACACTATTCCTTTTAAAGTCAAGTTACCATTTTAAAACCAATGATAAAACCATTCCTTTGTTTTCATAAAGTCGTTATAACTAACTTCCCATAAAGTTGTTATAACACTTTATGTTCTAAACCAAAAACTCTTCAATTCCCCAAGTCTCTTTTCTTTTAAAACAACAACAAGTATTCTTTTAAAACCCCAAATAACTTACTCTTTTCAAAACAAGTAACCTATACTTAAAATCAAGTTACTTCTCTTTTTCCGAAAACAAGTCGTTATAAGTAAAGTCTCTTATCTTTCAAGATCAAGTCTCTTATCTTTCAAAATCAAGTCGTTTATAAGTCAAGTCTCTTACCTTTCAAGATCAAGTCTCTTATCTTTCAAGATCAAGTCTCTTATCTTTCAAAATCAAGTCGTTTATAAGTCAAGTCTCTTAACTTTCAAAAACCAATAAACCATTCTTTTACCTACATAAAGTTGTTATAACTAACTTCCCATAAAGCTATTATAACACCTTATGTTTTAAACCAACCAATTTACTTAGCACACGTGACGCTCACCGCACTACATAGTTCACAACAATCATGCTAGAAAAGATAGGAAGAGGTTCACATACCTCGCGACGATTATCGATAAGAAGCAAAAAGCTCCAAAGCATCAGAACCCGCTTAGCCTTTTCCACCCTTCAAGCAGAATACGCCACTCGTAGTACTTCCACCTAAAAAGGCCACAAAACGCCTATCAACCTCTCGATCTCTTCAGAATATTCTAAATGCACGGTTCCTTATTCTACGTAAAATTCGCAAGACCTCCCCGCAACCACATAAATCTCCTCCTCTACTCAGCGCCACTGTGCCAACAACTCCTGGGAGAGGGTTACACGCCTAACCTGGACGGTACAATTCTACTACACAATAACACTACACAAGTTCATCAGAATACAATCCAATGTAAATACAGCTCAATCCTTTATAATCATCCTTCCAATATATCTTATACTCAATTCTAAATTACTACAATATGTAATATCCAATTACAATAGGGACATAGATTATTACCTCGATAAGCCCAAAATTATCCTGCATTATACGCCGATCCCGAGCAACGCTTAGCTCCAATTCCTTATGCTCCAACCCGCCTAAGCGAATTCTTAGAAGTTTCTAAACAACTTCTCTTAACACTTCAACCAAGCTTACGAAGATTTTCTAGTGGTTTCATTTTCATGACTATCGAATAAAGTAGCATTTCCTGCTCCTAGTATTAAAACAACTTTGGAATACTACTAGTGGTTACTAGGCCAAGGTATTTGGGATTTTACAACAATACACAAAGTATTTCACTACACAAAGTGGGAGAGGACGAGAACAAGTGTATGGATGAGTATTTTGCTGGAAAACTCTTAAGTTGTGGAATGAATTTACTCTTCAAGCTGGGGTATATATGTAGGATTCAAGGCCAAGATCTGCAAGCGCTGTGGTCAAGATTGGGCCATGCGTGTGGGTCCCACCACACCACATGGCCAACGAATGGGCTACCAAGTTGTCAAGCCCATTCGCCATGACAAGCCGCCAGCCACTGTCTCCACCGCCAAGCGGTGCCACGGGGTGACACGGTCGCCTCCGATTCGCCCAAAATATTTCGCCTTCCGAATATCCAAAATACCAAAATCTCAAAAAAAGCTGGGCCCCACAAAATCAGAATTTCTTCCGGCCCCACGTGACCATTTCCAAAATAAAATCCCATAATTCTAATATAATCCAAGAAGCCCAAATACCAAACTGGGAATCCAATTCCCATTAACGAACCTTTTCTTCACAAAACCTAAACTTTTCCGTTAAAAATCACATCTTCCTTTCTTTCCAAAATTTCGTCAGATTCTCAGACGCATATCCTCACATACATACCCCGAACTACGGGTATAACATTCTTCCCTTGTGTGCAAGACTTTATTTCATCCACATTAGAAAGTTTCAAGGCAAAAAATTCCTCCTCCTTAGCGAAGTTCTCGCCCAAACACCCCCACCTCGAGTAGAATTCTTCAAGTATTGTTGTTATTCCAAATACTTTAGCCTAAATCCCTGGTGGTATTCCAAAAAAATCCCAACATAAGAGCCCGAAAATACTACTTTTTTTCCATAGTCGCAAAATAAAGCCCTAGAAAAATCTTCATAGCTTAGATTAAGTGTTACAGGTTGTTTAGAAACTTCTAGGGTTGCTTGGAGCTGGTCGAGCGTATGAATCAAGCTAAACGCTGCTCGTGATCGACTTATATCTTGATAATTTTGGGCTTATCGAGGTAATTACCTATGTCCCCTATCAGAATTCGAGATTACATGTTGTAGAGTTTAGAATCGAGTATAAGATATATTGGAAGGATGATTATAAAGGATTGAACCGTATTTACATCGACCGTATTTACAGAGACTTGTAGTATTACCGCGGAGTAGAATTGAACACGCCCCGTTAGACGGTAACCCTCCCTCGTAGTTGTCGGCTCGTAGCAGCAGCCTTGTTATGAGGAGATTTGCGTGGTCATGTGGGGTGTCGAATTTTCCGTAGAATAAGGCCTTGTACTTAGAAATATTCTACAAGAGATCTAGAGGTTTTCTAGCATGATTGTCATGAACTATGTAGTACTTGCAGACGCATACGTGCTAAATGAATTTGGTTATTTAAAACATAAAGTGTTATAACGCTTTATGGGAAGTTTGCTATAACAACTTTATGTAGGTAAAGAAATGGCTCATGGTTTTTAAAAGATAAGATACTTGACTTATAAATGACTTGACGTGAAATATTAAAGAACTTGATTTCTAAAAGAAAAGAGACTCGAGGAATCAAGAGTTTTGGTTTAAAAGAAAAACATGGTTTTGTCTTAAATTGTTTAAAACATAAAGTGTTATAACAAATTACGAGAAGTTAGTTATAACGACTTTATGAAAACAAAAGAATGGTTTTATCATTAGTTTTAAAATGGTAACTTGACTTTAAAAGGAGAAGTGTTTGGTCTAAAAAGAAGGCATAGATTGTCTTAATTTGGTTTAAAAAGAAAAGTATGGAAGTTGTTTTGGTTTACTTAAAATGTTAGTCACTCTATTTTGATAATACGGCATCGTGACCTTTGTAAAAGAAATGGATCTTTTAAAAGAATTTAACGCACGTAGTACTGGGGTTAAAACCGACTTCGCATAAAATGAAAGTACTCGAGTCAGGTGTAACTTGCCTATGTTTGCGCGATAGCCTTGTCGTACTAGTATTGTATTTCTATACCACCGCTCTCACGGAGGGTCATTGATTTGTTATGATCTTACTGACGCATCGGCAGCGACGAGCATTCCACGCACGCTCGTGATTATTATTCCATGTACTAGCTCTCCACGCAGGTTTTACCGATTCGCTTGGTATCCGTAGTTGGCTCGTGATTTGCCCCGAGGTCGTGGCTGATTCGCTTGGTATCCGTAGTTAGCCTTCGTGATTTGCCTGCTCAGTTTGTGACGGTCTCGTGATTCCGCCGTATCCGTAGTTAGTTCAGATTGCCCCGCCACCACGCGGGCGCAGTGGTATCCGGTAGTTGGCTTTCAGAATCGCCCAGGTCACCGTGGTATGGTTATATAGATTTGTTGCACGCTTTGGTATCCGTAGTTGATTTCGCATTGCCCGATCGCTTGACGATGCGCTTGTATCCGTAGTTAGCCTTCGCATTTGCCCCAGACGGTTTTTATGACACACGCGGACCCGTGTTCATGTACCTTGCGTGTTTATCGTAGACCGCCAGCGAGGAATGTGTTCCACGCATGATTGATGCTGCGGTACGACCCATAGTTATATTTGAGTGATGACTTCGAGGGCGCGAGTCCCCGACTTGACGCGATCGCCATATATTATGTATCGTAGTTTGGTTATCATATATGTCTCCTGCTTTATATAGACTACTATGATTTCATTTACGATTTTCGCCACATACTTGGTACTTGTAGATCGACTTCGGGCCGCGCTCATGCCGCAGTGCAGGTACACCGCTGATCCTCACCATAGATCACGTCAGCCGTTGGAAGCCCGCTTCCGAGGCTTATTCGTATAGTCCCCGTCGTTGTAGTACTACATTCGTGGGTATGGCGGGCCCTCGTCCCGCCGTTGTTGTTATAACATTCTGAGGTTTGTAGTAATCACAGGCGTAGTTTGTAAAAGGATGTAATCGTCGTTCAAGTTTTATTTATATATTCGTAAAGGTAACCGCTTTCGTTAGCCTGCTTTCTTATTTCATTATTGTATATCTTGTTTCATGTGTAAGTTTTCATTTCCGCTGATTTTTTCTGATGTTGTATCACTAGGGTGCCCGGGGTAAGGCACCAGTCGCGGGCCCATGGTCGGGTCGTGACATAACCATAGTATCAAGTCCAAATTACATTTCAAGGCAAGTCACGACACCTTTAGAAATAAAGTTAGGTCTCTAAATCAAGTGACTCCTTTTATTATAAAACCTTAGGCAATTGATGCCTTAAAATCAAATTTGTCACGACCCGAACCCGGGCCCGTGACTGGTGCCTTACCCCGGGCACCCTAGTGATACTACATCAGAGAAAATTAGCGGAAATAAAAACATGAACATGAATTAAGAGACAAGATAAACAAACAGGCCAACCAAAACAGTTGCCTTCATCATATATACATAAATACCCGAACAATTATCCTTTTTACAAACCCTGCCCACAACAGTGCTATAGACCTCTAAGATTTTTTATAACAATATGACGGACAGGCCCCGCCATACCCTCGAATGTATAAGAATTCAGCACTGTGGTAACATACCAAAAGATAAGCCTCCAAGAAAATGGGCTTCGACACGAATCGTGATCCTATGAGCGAGGATCCACAACCGATGTACTTCCACCTGCGGCATGAACGCAGCCCCCCGAAGGAGGTCAGTACAACAGGTACCAAGTATGTGAAACTGTAAAAGATTGTAAATGAAATCATAATAGTCTATATAAAGCAGGAGACATGTATGATAACCAGATGAAATACGTGTCCCGCCATCCCGCGACTCAGAATAATCGACGGAATACGTGTCCTCGCCATCTCGTGGGACTCGTATAATCGATGAAATACGTGTCCTCGCCATCTCGCGACCTTGCATAATCGATGGAATACGTGTCCTCGCCCATCTCGACCTCTGTATAATCAAACGAAATACGCGTCCTCGCCATCTCGTGGTACTCGTAATCGCTCATAACAAATCAACCGCCTCCATCGAGACGCGGGGTACAGTAAATACAACAAAGGCTATCACAACAAGCATAGGCAAGTTTCACAACAACAAGCATAGGCAAGCTTCACAACAACAAGCATAGGCAAGTTATACACAACTCAAAGTACTTTCATTTTATACCAAAGTCCGGTTTTAACTCCTAAAGTACTACGACGTTAAATTCCTTTTAAAGATCCATTTCTTTACAAAGGTCACCCGACACCGTAGTATAAAAATAGAGTGACTAACATTGTTAAGTAAACCAAAATGCTTTCCTTTGTAAAATCAAGTAACAACCTTATTTTCCAAACGCTCAAGTTTGCCTAATTTCAAATGCTCAAGTTTCTCATTTTAGAAAAGGTTTCAGAGTTTATAGTTTTAACTTTAAAACATAATTCTCCTTTAAACGCTTTGAGAAACATATGTCTTATATGTGAGTAGGTTATTCTTGTTTATAATCAATCTTATTAAGCAACATGATCTAGGAAATGTAATATCATTTTGTCTCATCTTAGCTTCTACGCAGATGGAGGTTTCTACCGTTTTAATACCATACTTCATTATTCAATACATTTTCCTTTATTAACGCCGCAGTTGGTTTGTCGATACTCATTCGATTTCCAAATCAAGAAACATTATTCCTTTTAAAACCAAGTACTCATTACTCACGAACGAGGTTTCACACTTTTAACAAAATTCATATCAATACCATTTAAGTCAAGTCTCTTATCTTCAAAAAATCAAGAAACCATTCTTTTATCACTCTTAAGACGTTATACCTAACTTCCCATAAAGCTAGTACAACTCTTATGTTTTCAAAGCCAAGTATTACTCTTCTTTCAAAAGGTCTTTTGAAACACTTCAAGTTCTTTATTACAACACATCAAATCCGTTATAAGTCAAATCGCCATCTTTGAAACCACAAAGCATTTTCTTACCTACATAAAGTCGTTATAACTAACTTCCCATAAAGCCGTTATAACACTTTATGTTTCAAACCAATCAAATACATTAAACACATGTACGCCTACCGCACTACATAGTTATACACATATCATGCTAGACAGATATAAGAGGTTCACATACCTCGCGACGACATCGACTAATAGCAAAATGCCCAAGTACTCAAACCGCCTGGCCACTCCTTAAGCCAAGTATATCACGCCATACGTATTAATTCAACCTATTTCGGCCAAAAGGCGCCTTTTAACATCCTAGATATAAATTTATAATATTCTACAAAAATTCTAAAAGACTCTCCCCGCAACAACAGAAATCTCCTCTCTATCGAGGCCGCCACCAAGCCAACCAGTGGGGTTTGCACGCCTAACCTGACGTGTACAATTCTACTCACAAGAATACTACACAAGTCTATCAGAATACGCCCCATGTAATTACAATACCACTTCTTAAAATTCAGCTTAAGTCGCAAGACATCGCCGTAAGTATTATTCAGCTTAAGTCAAAAGACATTGCCGCACAACTATGTTCAGTTCTATATATAGTATACTTAACTATATACTCCTACAACATGTAATTTCCAATTACAATGTAAGGTCAAGAATGTTTACCTCGATAAGCCCAAAATTATCCGAGTTTATATGCCGATCCCGAGCAAGGTTTAGCTCCTACTCCGCGCGCTCCAACCCGCCTCCAACAACCCTTAAGTTCTAACTAACTTCTACTTAACACTTCAACCGACTATGAAGGTTTTTCCTTAGGGTTTCGTTTTGTGACCGAGGAAGTATAATAGTATTTTCTGGCTTTTGTATGTTGTAACTCGGGAATACTAAGGTAATCACAAGGTATTTGGGCATTATAACAATACTTGGAGAGTATTTCTATACCACAAAAAGGGGTATTTATACGAGACAACTAGGCTAGTGGGTACCCCACTACTAAACACCACAAAGTGGAGGGGAGGCTCTCGCCAAGGGCTCTCAAAGGGGAGGGGTGGTGGACTAAAACTCACGCGAGAGGGGAGGATTTGAGACTTAGAAAGATTGCTCAAGTTTGGACGAAGAAAGTCTTCAACTGTAGGGGTATTTATAGCAACCAAAGGCCAACCAATGGCCAAGATCAAGCCAAGTGTTAGGCAAGTGTAAGGCCAAGATCGCCAAGTGCACCCTAACCCTACTCCACAAAACACTCCACAAAACAAGGCACAAAACAAGCCCCAAATCAAGGCCATTCGCCCAAGGCCAAACCGCCCACTTTAGGCGCCCACTGAGGTGACAAGTGTCACCCTCTCGCTGGTCAAAAGATTCCGCCTCTAAAAATCCGCAAAAATTAAAAAGGACATAGCCGAATTTTCCTTCGCAAACTTTGTAAAACGCTTGGTAAAAACGACTCTAACCGTCATTGCGGCACAAATTTCAACCTAAGCCAAACTTTGTTCAACTTTCAGACGCACGCCTCCACGCATACTGAAATACTGGTATAACAAAATTGCCTTTTTATTAAAAACAAGTCATTTATCTTTCCATAAAGCAAATATAACCAACTTTCCATAAAGTCGTTATATTCACTTTACACCTTAGCCAAATACAATTTCCTATCCAAGGGACTTATACGTTTAAAACTAACAAGTATCACATACTTTAAAACTCTTCAAGTCCCTTAACTTTAATAAAACATTAGACATCCTTAATATTTTCAAAGAAGTGAGTTAATCTCCTAACTCACCCGACTTGGCTATTCATAAAACTAGTAAAGGATATCAAGGTCTTGTACGTCTACCGTACTATATACGTACAACTAGTCATTCTCAAAAGATAGGAAAAGTTCTACATACCTCTTCGGGTCAACCACTTGCCAAGTACAATGCCCCGCCCGTAGTATGTCAACCTATAATATCCACAATACGTCTATTAACGTCTTACTTCAAACGTAGAATATTATAAGTGTAAGGTCACTAATTTCTACGGAAAATCGGACATCACCTCCTTTGTTTCTACTACTTTGCCACCTTTTTCAAGGCCGAATACAATAACCAAACACGCCACATTTAAGGCCCAATCAATGCAATCAACAATAGGGGATTACACGCCTACTATACGTGTAAAATTCCGCCCCACAAACGACATCAAATTAATACAACTTACTAGGCCAATTCGGCTAACTTGAAGTACTACAACATCAATTCTTATCCAATTTCCATTTCAATCCAAGTTATTAGCCTAACATGATATCAAGTCGCAAACGATTATAACTACTATAATCTCCAAGTAATTAGCATGCGACGATTCTAATAAACGACCAATTTGTAATCCAACTTCACATGGCTTACATTACATTTCGGATTCTAAGGCTACAAGCAATCCATAACACTTATAAACTTCAACACATATACTTCATGCTAGCAACATGTAAAGCTAACAACAATATAAATAATCTTGTAACACTTTTAAGAGACAAGATTATACCTCAACGAATCTTAATCCAATTCCAAACCAAGTCGCTTCCTAGCAACTTAGAGCCTCTTCAAGACGCTTCAATCCGCTACTTGAGACCCTTAGAACAACACCAACAAATTTCCTTCAAATTCTCAAACAAAACCTAGAAAGACAACTAGGTTTTAGCTTTGCGACTAACCCGAAAACTATCTTTTTCCGAGATTTTTCTATTGAGATATGCTTACAATACACTCAAGAACCTTGGTTTAAAGTGGGGAGCTTAATGATCAAGAAACAATTTTTGTTCTTTTTTTCCAAGAGTGAACCCAGAGCACTCTCGCTTCTTTAAATTTTCTTGAATTTTTTCTAAGTGTTAGGCTTAGTCTTGCTACTAGTAGTATTATATAGTGTAATGGAGGGTCAAGATGCAACCAAACGGGTGGTTTGGATAAGCTCTTATCAAAAATCAAGCTCAGGTCCTTTGACTTAGTCAAGAATCTCAAGCTACTACTTGCAAGACTTAGTCATCCAAGACTATGGTCAATGACCATCTTGGCCATGCCTCTTTCGTCCAAGGCATCATTAAGGAGGGGTGACACGTGTCGCCCTCCCATTCGTCCTAATAATACGTTTTCCGACAATTTCATAATTCCGATAAACTTTTTTACAAGTCTCAAATCTTAACACTTGTGAGTTCTTACGTACGTTCTTAAAACATATCCTCAGAATACTGGTAATAAAACCATAAAGGGCTATAACGGCTTTATGGGAAGTTGGTTATAACGGCTTTATGGAAGGTTAAGAAAGTTGTCTATTTTGATTATTAGGCATAAGTTGCCTAGATTGTGAAAATTTGAAGTTACTTGATTTCAAGCTTTGAAATGAGTTTTCTAAAAGTGTAGTAACTTACTTTGAAAATAGACACACCTCGATACTAAGTGTGTTAGTATCTTGGGGTTTTACATAAAAACGAGTCTTTTGAAAAGAATGTACGCACGTAGTACTTTGGCTTGTTTAATCGAGAATTATTCTATGTATGCCTTGATAAGTACTTTGGCTTGTTTAATCGAGAATTATTCTATGTTGCCTTGAGTTTATAAAATAAAAGTCTAAACATTTTATGAACTTGCCTACGTGGCCGGGTGATAGCTTTTGAGTGCAAGTATTATGTTTTATTACGCTGCCGCGACTGGCCGGTGGTCTACCGCCTTGTCAGAAGTTTACTCGACGCATCGACGCTGACGCGATTCCACGCATGCTTCCATTATTTGTGTTACTCCTTGGACATGCTTATACGATGTGGGATTCCGGGGCATGTGACCAGGAGGCGGGTTAGATTCCCAGATTTGTTTGTATTACCCCATGGTCATGCTTATACGATGTGGGATTCCGGGGCATGCGACCACGTGGGATATTTTATTCCATGGATCGCCCTCCATCGCCTTTAGCGACGCAGTCGATCCGTAGTTAACTTTCGTGACTTGCTTCGTCATTTGTTGACGCAGGCTAGATCTGGTAGTTGGATTTCATACTTTCCCCCGTCAGTTCTATTGCACAGTTTGGTACGGTAGACTCCGGTAGATAGCTTTCGCACTTGCCTGGCCATATCTCGCGACGACAGCCGATCTCGTAGTTAACTCGCATTTGCCCCGCGCTTGTCGACGACAGCCGATCCGTAGTTGGCTTTCAGACGCCGCTTTTTATGATGCAGCTTGATCCGTGGTTCGCTTTTCCTACTCGCCCGCATGCTGTGACACAGCGGACTTCGTGTTCATGTATGCCTATCGTGTTATATTATATCATGGATCGCCAAGAGCTGGCGGGCGATTCCACGCATGATTGATATTACGGGCGCGAGACCCATGGTTATATTTTAGTAATGACTTTGAGGGCACGCGCCCTCGACTTGACATGATCAAGCTATGTATTGTGTAATCGTAGGTCGCTATCATACATGTCTCTTGTTTTGTTTAGATGTTATGATTTCATTACAAGATTTCATCGTTTTCACATACTTGGTACATTCTTCAGATCGACTTCCTTCTGGCCGCTCATGCCGCAGTTTAGGTACGCAGCTTGCGATCTGCAGTGTAGGACCTCGCCGTAGTTTTGGATAGCCTCTATTCAGAGTTTATCTTTTGGTATAGTTCCTTCAAGATGTGCTTTTGTACTACATGGTACGGAGGACCTTGTCCCGCCATATTTCAAGAAACTCTGTGAGGTCTCAGATTCATATGTGTTATACCCCGTATTTTCAAAGTATGTACGTGAGGACGTACGTATAAAAGTTTAAGCCTTAGGTTAGGCTAAGGACGAAATGTTGTGCACAACACTAAAATAATCGCTTCCGACGCAAACGCTTTCCAAACTTTTGCGGGCGGAAAATACGCTATGTCATTTATTATTTTTGCGGATTTTTCCGAGAGATGAAATATTTTGGACTAACGGAGGGTGACACTTGTCACCCTCAACGGACGGCAACTCGCTACGGTTGGACGATTTGTGGCTTTTGCTTAGTCAAGGTTAGGTAGGATATTTGTGGAGTAGATGTACTTGGGTAAATCTTGGCCTTACACTTGCCTAGCACTTGGCTTCATCTTGGCCATTGGTTAGCCTATAAATACCCCCCTTAGTTGATGAACTTCTTCATCCACAAAATGTTTTCTAAGTGTTAAAATCCTCCCCCACTCTTAGTAAGAGCTCTCGTCCAAGCCCTTTCCTCCCAGAGAGGCCCTCACCGAGAACCCCTCCCCGTTGCCTAGTTGGTTGCGATAAATACACCCCCCCTTTGTGGTATAGAAATACTTCTCCAAGTATTGTTATAATGCCAAAATACCTTAGCCCGTATACCTTGTAGTACTTTCCAAAGTTACCTCTATACGTAAAGCCCAGAAATACTATTATACTTCCCTTCAATACTAAACTAAACCCTAAGGAAAATCTTCACATTGGTCAAGTATTAGAAGAAGTTTCAGAGAACTTCTAAGGGTTGTTTGGAGCGGGTTCGAGCACCGAGTAGAGCCAAACGTTGCTCGTGATCGACATTAAACTTGATAATTTTGGGCTTACCGAGGTAAATAATCCTATCCTTCTATTGTAATTGGAAATTACATATCGTAGTTGTATAGAAATGAATATAAGATTCATAAGAGAATCGAACTGTAATATAAGGATATTACGTAAAAGAATTGAATCGAAATCACGCCGTAAGAATATTCTACGCAGTAGTCTAGACTTTGATAGATCGTATAACCTTTATAGGTTGAATGTTCTCGCGAGTAGCATGTGCTACTTGAAAGGTGGACAAGGCTAGCCGTTATAGCCATGAGCGCTTGCTAATAATGATAATCGTCATGAGGTATGTGATTCTTCCTATACTCGAGCATGATATTTTAAATATATATATAGTACTAATAGACGCATTTGTGTTAATCGACAATAATTACGCAATGTCTTTTGACTTAAGCCTAATAAAAAGAATCTTGAAGTATATATATATATAGTACTGAGACGCATGCTAATCGAACGTAGTTTATTGGCAATGTCTTTCGATTTAAGCCCAATAATAAAGAATCTTGAAGTATTTCAAAAGAGATAAGAAACCTTTTGAAAGAAGAATAATGCTTGGTTTTAAGAGTTATACTAGCTTTATGGGAAGTTAGGTATAACGACTTAAGAAAGATAAAAAGAATGGTTATTTGATTTTTATAAGATAAGAGACTTGACTTAATTTAATTAACATGAAGTTTGTTAAAAAAGTGTGATACCTCATTCGTGAGTAAGGAGTACTTGGTTTTTAAAAGGAATAATGATTTACTGATTTAAATCGTAATAAATATCGAACAAACCATCGCAGCTAATAAAGGGAAATGTATTCAATAATGAAGTATTATTAAAACCAAGAGAAACCTCCATCTGCATAGAAGCTAAGATGAGACAAAATGATATTACATTTTCTAGATCATGGCTGCTTTAATAAGATTGCTATGAACAAGAATAACCTACTCACACATAAGGCATATGTTTTTCAAATTGTTTTAAAGGATTAAAACTATGAACTACGAAACCTTTTCGAAAATGAGAAACTTGAGCATTTGAAATTAGGCAAACTTGAACGTTTGGAAAATAATGTTGTTACTTGATTTTACAAAGGGAAGTGTTTTGGTTTACATAACAACGCTACCACTCTATTTTTATACTACGTATCGTGACCTTTGTAAAAGAAATGGATCTCTAAAAGGAATTTAACGTACGTAGTACTTTAGGGTTAAAACCCGGACTTTGACATAATATGAAAGTACCTTGAGTTGTGTATAACTTGCCTATGCTTGTTGTTGTGTAACTTGCATATGCTTGTTGTGATAGCCTTTGTTGTGCAAGAATTGTGTTTCTATACTACCGCGTCTCTCGATGGAGGGCCGGTTGTGTTATACCCCGTATTTTCCAGAGTATATACGTGAGGGCGTACGTATAAAAGTTTAAGCCTTAAGTAGGCAAAGTGGCGAAATTTGTACACAACACACGAAAAGAATCGTTTTCCGACGAAACGTTTTCCAAACTTTGTGAAGGGAAAAATACGGCTATGTCATTGATTATTTTTGCGGATTTTTCCGAGAGATGAAATATTTTGGACAAACGAGAGGGTGACACTTGTCCCTCAAGTGGACGGCATTGGGAGGGCTTTCCTTGCACGCTTTGTGCTTTCTTTGGTCAAGGGTTAGTAGGATATTTTGTGTAGTAGATGGATAAGTGACACATGGTTAAATCCTCACCCTACACTTGCACCACACTTGGCTTAATCTTGGCCATTGATTGGCCTATAAATACCCCTCTAATGCAAGACATTTCTTCATCCACACTTGTGAAAATCCAAGGCACAAATCCCTCTCCCTCCCTCGCAAAGCTCTCTTCCAAATCACCCTCCCCTTGAGAAGGCCCTGACGAACCCCCTTGCCTAAAGTTGTTCTCGAAAATACCCCCCCTTTTGGTAGAAAAATACTTCTCCAAGTATTGTTGTTTTTATTCCAAATACTTTAGCCCAAATACTTTGTAGTACTTTCCAAAGTTACCTCTATACGTAGAGTCTTGAATACTACTATATTCCTTAAGTCACAAAAACGAAACCCTAAGGAAAATCTTCATAGCCGGTTGAAGTATTAAGAAGAAGTTACAGAACTTCTAGGGTTGTTTGGAGCTGGTTGAGCGCCTGAGTAGAGCTAAAACGCTGCTCGTGATCGACTTATAACTTGGATAATTTTGGGCTTATCGAGGTAAATACTTTGTCTTATATTGTAATTGGAAATTACATCCTGTAGTATTATTAGAAATGACTATAAGATTCATAGAAGAGAATTGAACTGTAATAGAAGTATATTACAGACAAGACTTGAATAGATCACATCAAAAGAATATTAAAGAAGAAGACCGAATCAGATTTACATAGACAGATTTACAAGAGACTTATAACCTTTATTGTCAATGTTCATGAAAGTAGCATGTACCACTTGGAAGGTGGACAAGGCTAGCCGGGTTATAGCCATGGAGCGTTTTGCTAATAGTCGATAATCGTCGCGAGGTATGTGATTCTTCCTATCCTCTTGAGCATGATATTTTAAAAGAATATATATATAATACGGTAGACGTACGTGTGTTAACTGAATGTAGTTTTACGGCAATGTCATTTGACTTAAGCCTGAATAATAAGAATTTGGAAGTATTTCAAAAGAATTAAGAATCCTTTTTGAAAGAAGAATAATACTTGGTTTGAAAGCTTAAGAGTTATACTAGCTTTATGGAAAGTTAGGTATAACGACTTAAGAGAGATAAAAAGAATGATTTATTGATTTTAAGAAGTTAAGAGACTTGATCTTAAAAGATAAGAGACTTGACTTAATTGAATTAATATGAATTTTGTTAAAAAAGGGTGAAACCTCATTCGTGAGTAATGAGTACTTGGTTTTTAAAAGGAATAATGTTTTACTGATTTCGAAAATCAGAATAAGTATCGAACAAACCATCGCAAAGACTAATACAGGAAATGTATTGAATAATTAAGTATTATTAAAACCAAGAGAAACCTCCATCCGCATAGAAGCTAAGACGACAAAATGATATTACATTTCCTAGATCATGGTCGCTTATAAGATTGTTATAAACAAAGAATAACCTACTCACACATAAGGCTTATTGTTTTAAAGGAGTACGTTATTTGATTAAGACTTTAAACTATGAAATCTTTCCAAACTAAAAGACGCGAGTATCCAAATTAGGCAAACTTGAACTTTTGGAAAAAATGTCATACTTGACGTTGTTCTAGAAAGTGTAAGCCACTTGGTTAAAACAAAGGTAAAGTACTTTATTTTAAAACATGAACGATTTGGCACTACTTGATAATAGTATCGAGTTGTTTTTACGAAAAGAGGTCTTTTGAAAGGATTAATGTATGTAGTACTTTGGGGTTAAAACCCGGATTTGTTGTAATAAAATAGGAGTCTATAAGTATGTTGGACTTGCCTATGCTTGTGGTAATAGCCTTTGCTGTGCAAGTGTTGTATTTCGTATACCGCGCTCTCGCTGGAGGGTCATTATTCGACCGATTGATGGACATACCGACATCGACGGGTGGCCCACGCATGCTTCCATTGTGAGTGTGATGTTGTTACATGGACATGTCCGCACCGATGCAGACTCCGGCACGCGTTACGCGCGGTTAATCACCCGATATATTGTTATTGTTGTTACATGGACATGTCCGCACCGATGCACTCCGGCACGCGTTACGCGCGTTAATCACCCGATATATTGTTATTGTTGTTACATGGACATGTTCGCACCGACGCAGACTCCGGGGTACGTGGCTACGCGCAGGTTGATCACCCGCGTATTGGTATTATTGTTACATGGACATGTTCGCACCGATGCACTCCGGGGCTTCAGGCTACGCGGTACGTTGATTACCCGGCATTTTATTATTATTGTTGCATCCTCGACATGTCCGCACCGATGGAGAATTCCGGCATGTGGCCAAAATGCGAACATGATTGATGCTCAGGCGCGAGACCCATAGTTATATTTGAGTGATGACTTTGAGGGCGTGAGTCCTCGATTTAATCAAGCGCTTATGATCGTATCGTATTTTTGTTATCATATATGTCTCCGCTTTATATAGATCGTTATGATTTAACTACGCATTTTCGGGCCACATACTTGGTACCGCTGAGATCGACCTCTCGGGGCCGCGTCATGCCGCAGGTAGGTACATCGCCGTTGATCCCCGCTTCTGGATCACAAATCAACAGATTGGGAAGCTCCGCTTTCTCCGAGGCTTATCTTTTGGCATGTTACCTCGAGTCAGAGGTTCTTGTACATACAGTGGTATGGCCCCGTCCCGCCATAGTTGTCGCATTCTTAGAGGTCCGTAGTACTGGGGCAAGTGGTTTGTAAAAAGGATTAAACTGTTCAAACTTTGTATTTATATATATATGCCGAAAGGCGACTTTCTCTCAGGAAATGTGTTTTATTTTACAGTTGTTTCATGTCTTGTTTTTATGTTCCGCTGATTACTCTAATGTATGACTACTTGGGTGCCCGGGTAAGACACCAGTCACGGGCCCCGGAACGGGTCGTGACAAAAGTGGTATCGTGAGCGCTAATCTCTGAAAGTGTCACGCATCGCGTTCAGTAGTCTCGATTATCGGTGTCGCGCACCACACCTATAATCGTGAGGCCGCAGGCATTTAGGTTTGGTTTCCTTTCTTCTCATTCTGAGATCGTGCCTTAGAGTTGTGTTGTAAGTTGGAGCCCTCTGACATATCTCGCTTACCGCTATGCCCGCAGTGCAACCCGCCCAGATGGGCGCAAATGGCGGAGCCGTCAGAGGATACAGAGGAGTACGAGGGCGCAGCCCGGCCAAGACCGAGATTGTGCATCGACGGCGAAGTTTTGCGACGCCGCCCCGTAAGAGTTTATAGCCGCAGCGAAGGCGATGAGACAACAGCACTGAGCCTCAAGTCCCACACCGGCAGGATACGGGTTACGCGAGACGGGCACGCTAGCCGTGATTGTGGCTGCATACGAGGATAGGTCGACGCAGCATGTTATACCCCGTAGTTGCAGGGTATGTATGTGAGGACGTACGTAAGAGAGTACTACAGTAAATTTTGAAAAGAAAGAAAGACGCTGAGTTTTCACTAAAAGTTTCCTGTAATTTGTGAAGAAAAAGGTTCGTTAATGAGAATTGGATTCCTGATTTGGTATTTGGGCTTCTTAAATTATATTAGAATTTTGAGATTTTAATTACGAATGGTCACGCTGGGCCCACTGAGAAATTTACTGGCTTTTGGGCCCGCTTTGTTTTTGAGATTTCGATTTTGATATTTTCTAAGACGAAATATTCGGCGAAGGGGCGACACGTGTCACCCCACGTGGCACCCTCGCCGAAATATTTATCAGGCACAACACCCGACAGTCGCTTCGACGTAAACGCTTTGCATAACTTGAGGGGAAAATTCGACTATGTCGCTTTGTATTTTTATGGATTTTTCCGAGCGACTAACATCTGGCCAACGAGAGGGTGACACTTGTCACCTCAAGTGACGGTTTGGGTAGCGCGGACGCCTTCCTCCCTTGTTTGGCCTTGTTTTGGCCTTGTTTGGCGCATTGTTTTGTGGCATGTTTTGCGGAGTAGGGGTTAGGTGCACTTGGCTTAATCTTCGCCCTACACTTGCCTTGCACTTGGCATGATCTTCGCCATTGGTCGCCTTGGCAGGCTATAAATACCCCCTTAGTGATGAACTTATTCATCCACTCCTCACTTTGTCTAAGCCTTGAAAACTCTCCTCCTCTCGGAGTGTTCTCGCCCCAAGCCTTCCCCTCCCCTTGAGTGGCCTCAGGCCGAGAGCCTCCCTCCTCGGAAGTGCAGCCGCGGGTACCCCAGCCTAGTTGTTTTCAGATAATACCCCCTTTGTGGTATAGAAATACTCTCCTAGTATTGTTATAATGCCCAAAATACCTTAGCCTTTACCTAGTAGTATTTCAAAGGTTACCTCTATACGTAGAGTCCTAAATACTACCTTTGTCCTTTAGTCTCAAACCGAAACCCTAAGGAAATCTTCATAGCTTGGTCAAGTATTTGAGAAGTTGGTTAGAACTTCTGGGTTGCTCGAGTGGCTCGAGCGCACTGAGCGAGCTAAACCTTGCTCAGATCGACATTATAACTTGATAATTTTGGGCTTGTCGAGGTAAATATTCTTGTCCCTTATTGTAATCGAGATTACATGTTGTAGGATTATATAGTTGAAGTATACTATATATAGAATCAACATACCATGGCAATGTCTTTTGACTTAAGCCCAATTTAAAGAAGAGAATCGAATCAGATTACATAGATCAGACACAAGAGACTTGTGTAGCATTTCTTGTAGTAGAATTGTACACGCCATAGACGTGTAAACCCCTGGCTGGCTTGCAGCTACTGATAGAGAGAGATTTACGCTGTATGTGGGGGAGGTGTCGCCAATTTTCTGTAGAAAGATGGAAACTTGTGTTTAAGATTTAATAGACGCTGTGGCCTTATAGTGAAGTACTACGAGTAGCGATTCTACTCAAGAGTGGAAAAGGCTAGCCGGTTACAAGATCGCTGAGCGCTTTGCTTCTTGTCGATAATCGCCGCGAGGTATGCGAACCTCTTCCTATCTCTTCTAGCATGATATGTGTGAACTATGTAGTACGGTAGACGCATACGTGTTAACCGTGGTTTGATGAGCTTAAACATAAAGTGTTATAACGCTTTACGGGAAGTTGGTTATAACAAATTTACGTAGTAAGGAAATACTTTGTGGTTTTTAAAATGGTTTATCAATGTTAGAAGTTAAGAGACTTGATCTTATAAGATAAGAGACTTAACTTATTTGTTTTAATGCTGATGTTGTGCGAAACCTCATTCGCGAGTAATGAGTACTGGTTTTTAAAGGGATAATGTTTTACCGATTTCGAAATCGTAACGCATCGGCTGCACCACCGCAAATGCTAATAAAGGAAAATGTATTGAATAATGACGTGTTGTATTAAAACCAAGAGAAACCTCCATCCGCATAAGTTAAGACGACAAAATGATATTACATTTTCTAGATCACGGTCATTGTAATAAGATCGTTATAAACAAGAATAAACTACTCACATATATGACATATGTTACTCAATTGTTTTAAAATAGATTAAGACTACGAGTTATGAAACCTTTCTAAAATAAGTGACTCGAGCATTTGAAATTAGGCAAATTTGAACGCTTGGAAAATAATGTTGTTACTTGATTTTACAAAAGGGAAGTGTCTTGTTTACTTAAAAAGATAGTCACGATTTTTATACTACTGTATTGCGTGGCTTATGTGAAAGTACTTTGAGTTGTGTGAAACTTGCCTATGCTTGTGATGATAGCCTTTGTTGTACGTTGTATTTCTGTTACCGCCTCTCGACAGAGTCGCTGACTTGTCGAGAACTTACTCGACATGCCAGTTGACGGAGAAATTCCACCGCACGCCTCGCTGATCAGGTTACTTTGCTAATCGCTTTGGACATACCGACACGACGCGTAGCGCACGCATGCTTCCATGATGATATCGCTTATTGTTTCTTTGGGCATATCGACACGACGCGTAGCGCATCGCATGTTTCCATTTGGAATGTCTTATGGTTCCCTTCGACATACCGACACGATGCGTAGCGCACCGCATGCTTCCATTTTGATTGTTGTCTGCGGGTTCCTCGACATACCGACACGATGCGTAGCGCATCGCATGCTTCCATTTGAATTGTTAATACGCTTTGGCATCGTAGGACTTGGTGCGCTGTACTTCGTGTTATCATATCATAGATCACGGCAGCTGAGGAAGGCATTCCACGCATGAACGATGCGGAGGCGCGAGACCTCGACTTGATATAACTGATATACGCGCATCGTAGTTTGGTTATCATTCATGTCTCCGCTTTATATAGATCGCTATGATTTCATTTACGATTTTTACGCTTCACATACTGTACCGCTGCATCGACCTCCTTCTGGCCGCGCTCATGCCGCAGGTAGAGGTACATCGGCCGTGGATCCTCGCCTTAGGATCTCGCCAACAGACAAGCCCGCTTCTCCGAGGCTTATCTTTTGGTACGTGTTCCCGAGTCAGAGGTTCTGTACATTCAGGTATGGCGGCCCCGTCCGCCATAGTTGTTGTAAATCTTAGGTCCGTAGTATCGCTGGGCGTGGTTTGTGAAAAGGATTAAACTGCTCGCTTGAAAGAGTTGTATTTATATATGTTATCGAAGGTAACTATCGAGTTGGCCTGCTTTATGTACATATAACTTGTTTCTTGTTTAAAGTTTAATTTAACGCTGGTTTTCTCTCGATGTCAGGTCACTAGGGTGCCCGGTAAGGCACAAGAACGCCCCGAACGGGTCGTTATACGCCAGCCCAAAGAGTACCCATGGTTCACCCAAGATCGGATAGCTCGAGGCTACGGACTTCCGAGTCAGAGTTCGCTAGAGTTCTACTGTCGAGGCCTCAAGATGATCCGCAGGAGTTCATCCGGCGCCATACGGATAATGAGGGTAATCAAGGCTTCGAGACCGAGCCGCGGTCTTAGGTTCGCATCGGCCGCGTGATACCGCAATGATCGTTTGATTCGTAGGAACCGCCCCGGGAGAGTATGCACTTCCGCCGCTTGGGACGAAGTTCTCGCAGGCATTTCAGACACTTCGCGCCATTGCATTAGGAGGGCTCGGGCCGGCGATTTTTGATGTCGAGGCAGAACCGCGCATAGCCGAGTACAATGTGGAGTTCGACTCATCGCTCAGACGCCCGCCGTAGTAGCGAGCATGGAGGACGAGTACACCGCCACGCCACCGCTAGACGACTACTTGCGTAGGCTTGTTCGGTGTAGCTCTTCACCGCATGGACATTGCCCGCAGCGTGCTTACGACTGGTGCGAGGAGCCGCAGAGGTCGACTAACGACCAAGATCGCCAAGAGGCCGTAACAACAGGTCTTTGGCGACTTTCAGGCGATCGCCCAAAGAAGAAGTTAGTTATGCACCTTCGCCACAGAGTGGTCCTCCACAACCTTCGTATGCTCAGGTATTCAGGAGCGTGTCGAGCTCCATGGGTTCGTGTTTCCACGAGAGTAGGGCGCTGGCAGATGCCACCCCTACCCCTGTGGTCGCGGGTAGACCGCATTTCGGGAGGTCGTGGTGCCAGGAGCTTGTTACTTTACGGCCAACAGGCCATTTTGCGAGGAATCGCTCGACTGTGGGTAGCACGGATGTTACGACTCACCTTCAGATCGCTGGTCGTTCATCACCTTCACTAATGCGCACCGCAGGCGCGACCGTGATTAGAGTAAAGCGAGATCTGTATATCCTTAACCCTCTGAGTTTTGTATGCTTGATATGATGATCTTATTGTGTGAGATATACTGATAGCGCTGTGTTATTTGTGAGTTAGAAAACATGGTTAGTTGGAAGGATAAGTATGGGGCGGAAAGTGTGAACCTTAGAATATTTCACGATCGAGACCTTAGACGTAGCGCCGCTCGAGTAAAGGATTTTGCAAATGATTCTTGCCTGAGTGCATTATATGCCTAGAATGTATTAGCGTGATAAGTCCATGGGTAGTGTGAGACGGAAGTGGTAGCTTTCATGATGTGAATTAGTAAGATTGTTCAATCGAGAAACAAGAAAGTTCGCACGATTGAGGTCGTCGAGGCGACACGTCAACCCGTAGCCCTCGCGGCGGGGGGTTCGTGGTCCCGCCAGTGGTAGGGTCACGAGGGTGCTAGGCCCAAGTTTAGATGACCATCGATGAGTTCGTGGATATGTTCGACCAGAATCGATCGCGAGGCCGGAACGGCCTTAAAGAGATCGAGGCTAGTAAGATGACCAAGTTTCGAGGTAGTGACTCGAAATTTTTGGGAACTCAAGCAAGGATCAAGTATGGTACGATGCTGTAAGAGTTCGTTGTTCAAGAAGAGTACGGCGAGTAAGGAAAGAAGTGAACATGTGATGAGAATAGAAACGATCATTACTTTTGTGAAGTAAAGCGTGCGGGAATATCTTTTACCGGGTGGAAGATTTTGTAATGCTAGAGGTGGTTCCTCGCCGACTTAGGGTTAGATAATTGCGCTGTGTGTTATTTTGTGGCCAGGTGTGGCATTGGCAACTTGTTAAGAGAAACTTTATCGTTATCCGTCGTGGAAGGAACATTCAGGACGAATGTTTCTAAGGAGGGGAGAATGTTATACCCCGTATTTTCCAGAGTACATACGTGAGGGCGTACGTATAAAAGTTTAAGCCTTAAGTAGGCAAAGTGGCGAAATTTGTACACAACACACCTAAAAGAATCGCTTTCCGACTAAACGCTTTTCCAAACTTCGCGGGCGGAAAATACTGCTATGTCATTGATTATTTTTGGATTTTTCCGAGAGATGAAATAGTTTGGACCAACGAGAGGTGACACTTGTCACCAAGTGGACGACATCGGGAGGGCTTTCTTGCACGCTTTTTTGTGCTTTCTTTGGTCAAGGGTTAGGTAGGATATTTTGTGTAGTAGATGGATAAGGACACATGGTTAAATCCTCACCCTACACTTGCACCACACTTGGCTTAATCTTGGCCATTGATTGGCCTATAAATACCCCTCTAATGCAAGACATTTCTTCATCCACACTTGTGAAAATCCAAGGCAAAAATCCCTCTCCCTCCCTCTCAAAGATCTCGTCCAAATCACCCTCCCCTCGAGAAGGCCCTACTAACCCCTTTGCCTAAAGTTGTTCTCGAAAATACCCCCCCTTTTAGTAGAAAAATACTTCTCCAACGATTGTGGTTTTTAGTCCAAATACGTTAGCCCAAATCCTTTGTAGTACTTTCCAAAGTTACCTCTATACGAGAGTCTTAAATACTACTATATTCCTTAAGTCACAAAAACGAAACCTTAAGAAAATCTTCATAGCCGTCAAGTATTAAGAAGAAGTTGCGAGAACTTCTAAGGGTCGCTTGAGCGGTTGAGCGCCTGAGTAGGAGCTAAAACGCTGCTCAGATCGACTTATAACTTGATAATGTTGGGCTTATCGAGGTAAAGACTCTTGTCCTTATATTGTAATTGGAAATTACATACTGTAGTATTATTAGAAATGAATATAAGATTCATAGAAGAGAATTGAACTGTAATGTAAGGATATTACGTAAAAGACTTCAATAGATCACATCGTAAGAATATTAAAGGTTAAGACCGAATCAGATTTACATAGATCAGATTTACGTGACTTATAACCTTTATCGTCAATGTTCTCGCGAGTAGCATGTACTACTTGGAAGGTGGACAAGGCTAGCCTGTTATAGCCATGAAGCGCTTTGCTAATAGTCGATAATCGCCGCGAGGTACGTGATTCTTCCTATCCTCTCGAGCATGATATTTTAAAAGAATATATATATAGTACTTGACGACGCTGTTAATCGAATGTAGTTTTACGCAATGTCTTTGACTTAAGCCCTAATAATAAGAATTTGGAAGTATTTCAAAAGAATTAAGAATCCTTTTGAAAGATTTAATAATACTTGGTTTGAAGCTTAAGAGTTATACTAGCTTTACGGGAAGTTAGGTATAACGACTTACGAGAGATAAAAAGAATGATTTATGGATTTTAAGAAGTTAAGAGACTTGATCTTAAAAGATAAGAGACTTGACTTAATTGAATTAATATGAATTTTGTTAAAAAAGGGTGAAACCTCATTCGTGAGTAATGAGTACTTGGTTTTTAAAAGGAATAATGTTTTACCGATTTCTAAATCGTAATAAGTATCGAACAAACCATCGCAAAGACTAATACAGTGGAAATGTATCAATAATTAAGTATTATTAAAACCAAAGAGAAACCTCCATCCGCATAAGCTAATACGAGACAAAATGATATTACATTTCCTAGATCATGGTCGCTTTATAAGATTGTTATAAACAAAGAATAACCTACCACACATAAGGCTTATTGTTTTAAAGGGAGTACGTTATTTGATTAAGACTTTAAACTATGAAATCTTTCCAAACTAAAAGACGCGAGTATCCAAATTAGGCAAACTTGAACTTTTGGAAAAGAATGTCTACTTGACGTTGTTCTAGAAAGTGTAAGCCACTTGGTTAAAACAAAGGTAAAGTACTTTATTTTAAAACATGAACGTATTTGGCACTACTGATAATAGTATCGAGTTGTTTTTACGTAAAAAGGTCTTTTGAAAGGATTAATGTACGTAGTACTTTGGGGTTAAAACCCGATTTGTTGTAATAAAATAAGAGTCTATAAGTACGCTGAACTTGCCTATGTTCGTGGTAATAACCTTTGTCGCGCAAGTGTTGTATTTCGCGGCTACCGCCTCGCCGAGGGCCACTATTCGACCGATTGACGGACATACCGACACGACGGGTGGCCCACGCATGCTTCCATTAGGAGTGTGGATGTTGTTACATGGACATGCTCGCACCGGCGCACTCCGGCACGCGTTACGCGCGTTAATCACCCGATATATCATATTGTTGTTACATGGACACGCTCGCACCGACGCAGCACTTCGGGGCATGCGTTACGCGGCGTTAATCACCCGATATATTGTTATTGTTGTTACATGGACACGCTCGCACCGACGCACTCGGCACGTGGCTACGCGGTGGTTGATTACCCTGTATCGTATTATTGTTACACGGACACGCTCGCACCGATGCGCACTCGGCGCGCGCTACGTGGTACGGTTGATTACCCGCACTTATTATTATTGTTGCATCCTCGACATGTCCGCACCGATGGAGAATTCCGGCACGGGCCAAGATGCGAACATGATTGATGTTGTGGGCGCGAGACCCATAGTTATATTTGAGTGATGACTTCTGGCGCGAGTCCTCGACTTTAATCAGCGATGATTGCGTATTGTATTTTCGTTATCATATATGTCTCCCGCTTTATATAGATCAAGCATGATTTAACTACAATATTTTCGGGCCACATACTGCAATTGGTACTGTGATCGACCTCCTTCTGGCCGAGTTCATGCCGCAGTAGAGGTACATCGTCGCCGATCCCCGCTTCTAGATCACAAATCAACAGATCGTAAGCTCCGCTTCTCCGAGGCTTATCTTTTGGCATGTTACCCCGAGTCCGTAGGTTCTGTACATATAAGGGTATGGGCCCGTCCCCGCCATAGTTGTCGCTACATTCTTAGAGGTATGTAGCATCGCCAAAGTGTGGTTTGTAAAAAGGATTAAACTGCTCAAACTTTGTATTTATATATATATGTCGAAGCGACTTTCTCCGAAATGTGTTTCATTTTACGCTTGTTTCATGTCTTGTTTTTATGTTCCACTGACACTGATGTATGACTACTGGGTGCGTATGGCATCAACACTGCCCCGAACGGTCGTGACAGTTGATTTGTCGAGAACTTACTCGACGTACAGCGATCAAGATTCCACGTATGCTTCCATTATTATTGCTATACGGGCATGTCTACACCGATGATGGATTACGCGGGCATGTGACCATTATGGTTATTTATGGCGTAAGATCGTGACTTACGGCCAGGATCGGTGCATAGCTTGTTTACTTGCCTCGCCGCCTACGTGACGCAGTGGATCTGGTATAGCTTATCGCACTTTCCACGGTCGCCTTCGCGCGGCATCGTGACTTACGCCAGGATCCGTGCTTAGTTCGTTACTTGCCCCATCATCTCGCGTGGCGCCGAGGATCCGCGAGGCTATTGCACTTGCCACGGTCGCCTTCGCGAGTCGCTGCTTCGACGGCTTCGGACTTACGGCCGCGACCGGAGCATATCCTCGCTTATTTCCCCGCCGCCTACGTGACGCAGCGGATCTCGTATAGGTTATCGCACTTGCCACGCGTCGCCTTCATGCTATGATTATTTCGTGACGGCCTCTTTATGACATGCGGGACCGATGTTCAGTGTACTTCGTGTTATCATATCATAGATCGCCAGCGATAAGGTATTCCACGCACGATTGATGCTGTGAGCGAGACCCATAGTTATATTTGAGTAATGACTGAGGGCGTGAGACCCCGACTTGATATAATCGCTTATACGTGTATCGTAGTTTGTTATCATACATGCCTCCCGCTTTATATAGACTATTATTATTTCATTTACGCATTTTCGCCACATACTGGGTACCGCTGATCGACTCTCCTTCGGGGCCGCTCATGCCGCAGTAGAGGTACATCTACCGCCGATCCCCGCTTATAGGATCACATTTCAACAGATTGGAAGCTCTGCCTTCGAGGCTTATCTTTTGCATGCTACCCCGAGTCCGTAGGTTCTTGTACATTCGTGGTATGGCGGCCCCGTCCGCCATAGTTGTTGTAAAAATCTTGCAGGTCCGTAGTAATCGCCAGGCAGGTGGTAAGGATTGTAATCGCTCAAATGTTGATATATATATATTTGCGTAAAGGCAACCGCTTTTGCTGGCCTATTTTCTTTATCCCGGTCCATATCTAATTGTATGTTTAAGTTTTTATTTCCGCCGGTTTTTCTCCGACGTTGTATCACCAGGTGCCCGGTAGGCACCACCACGTCTGCCCGGTTCGGTCGTGACAAAAGTGGTATCGTGAGCGCTTAGTCCTCTGAAAGTGTCTACGCATCGTGTCTAGTAGAGTCTTGATTATCGACGTGTCAGGCACCACATCTATAATCGTGAGGTCAGCAGGACATTTAGGATTGGTTTCCATTCTTCTCATTCCGAGATCGCGCCCAGAGTCAGTGATAAGTCGGACCCTCCGACGATTTCGCTTTTACCGCTTATGCCTCCGCGCAAGGCAACCCGCCCGTGGCGGCAAGGCAACAGAGGAGTCGCGAGCAGAGCAATGGCAGCCTCACAGAGACCACAAGACTGAGCCTCCACCCCACACCGAGCGTAAGAGACGGGTTACATGCGAGTCGCCCGCTTATCGCCGTGGTCAGGCTGACTGAGGATAGGCCGGACGCAGCAGCCCAGAGCACCGCGGTTCACCCTAGATCAAATAGTTCGAGGCTACGGATTTTCTGAAGTCAGAGCCCGCCGTAGTTTTACGGGTCGAGGCCCGAGGATGATCCGCAGGAGTTCATCCGAAGGCCATACGATCATGAGAGTGATCAAGGCATCGAGACCGAGCCGCTGGTCCTAGGTTCGCATCGGCCGCATGATACCGCAATGATCGTTTGATTCGGAGCTGTCCCGGGAGAGAATGTACTTCACTATATGGGACGAAGTTCTCGTGGCATTTCTTGCACATTTCGCCTCCACATACGGCGAGGGCTCGCCGACAGATTTTTGGTGTCATGCGTAATCGCACGGCTCGAGTACAATGCGAGTTCGACTCATCGCCCAGACGCCCTCGCTAGTAGCTAGTATGGAGGATCGAGTGCACCGATATGTTACAGGCTCGGCGACACCTAGCAGAGTTTTTCGTAGCTCTTCACCGGCATGGACATTGCCCGCACGCAGCTTATGCACTTGAACGCGAGGAGCGGAGAGGTCGACTTAATGACCAAGGTCGCAGAAAGGGCCAATAACAGGTCCTTTGATAACTTTCGAGGCGCACTGCTATAATTCCGTGATTTCAGAGTATGTACGTAAGGACGTACGTAGGAATTTGAGCCTTAAAGTTAGGCAAGGTTCGAATTTTGTGCACAACACCTGGTTAGAGTCGAATTTTGTGCACAACAAGGGAAAATTCCGGCTATGTCCTTTTTAATTTTTGCGGATTTTTCCGAGAGACGAATATTTTGATCAACGGAGGGTGACATGTGTCACCTCACATCGAAGCTAGGCGCAACCCTTGGACGATTTGGGCTACTTTATGGCCTTGATTTGTGCCTTGTTTTGTGGCTTGTTTCAGGAGTGTTTTGTGGAGTAGGTTTAGGGTGCACTTGGTACGATCACGGCCTTACACTTGCCTTGCACATGGCTTGATTCGCCATCGGGTTGCCTTTGCTTGGCCTATAAATACCCCTCAGAAGACTTCTTCATCCACTCCTCACTTTGTATAAGTCTTGAAACCCTCTCCTCCTCCTCTTGTTGACTCGCCCAAGAGCCCCCCCTCCCTAGTAAAGGCCCTTGGCCGAGAAACCCCTACCCCTTTGTAGCCTTAGCCGAGAACACCCCCTTCCTCGAGTTGTTCTCGAGATACCCCCTCGTTGAGAAATACTCTCCATATATTGTTATGATGCCCAAATACTTTATCCCATATACCTTGTAGTACTTTCCAAAAGTTACCTCAATACGTAGAGCCCGGAAATACTACCTTTTGTCCTTTTAGTCTCAAACCGAAACCCTAAGGAGATCTTCATAGTTGGTTCAAGATGTAAGCAGGTTGGTTAGAACTTCTAAGGGTTGTTTGGAGCGGATCGAGCGCACTTGAGTAGAGCTAAACCTTGCTCGTGATCGACTTTTATCTCTGATAATTTTGGGCTTATCGAGGTAAATAATCTTGTCCCCTTTGGTAATTGGAAATTACACGCCGTTGTAATATATAGTTCGAGTATACTATATATATAATCAACTTAGTATTGCGGCAATGTCTTTGACTTAAGCCTAATTTAAAGAAAGAATCGAATCAGAATTACATAGATCGTGATGCAAGAGACTTGTGTAGTTTTACCGTAGTAGAATTGTACACGCCGGATTAGACGATAACCCCTCGGTTGGCTTGGTAGCCTCGATAGAGGAGAGATTTACACGGCCATGGGGAGGTCGCTAATTTTCTGTAGAGTATGGGAACCATGTGTTTAGAAGATTAATAAGCGCTGTGGCCTTATAGGTCAAGTACTATGTGTATGGATCTACGTGGCTTAAGGAGTAGCCGACTGGCTTGAGGTACTTGGAGTGTTTTGCTATTAGTCGATAATCGCCGCGAGGTATGTGAACCTCTTCCTATCTTTCTAGCATGATATGTGTATAACTATGTAGTACGGTAGACGCATACGTGTTAAAGGTATTTGATTGGTTTAAAATATAAAGGTTATAACGCTTTACGGGAAGTTGGTTATAACAATTTTATGTAAGTAAGAAATGTTTCATGGCTTTTAAAAGATAAATCGATTTGACTTATAACCGACTTGATGTGTGATAATAAGAATATTGAAGTATTTCAAAAGATTTGAGAACCTTTTGAAAAGCAAGAGTAATACTTGGTTTTGAAACATAAGAGTTATACTAGCTTTACGGGAAGTTAGGTATAACGCCTTAAGAATGGTAAAAGAAATGGTTTATCGATTTTTAGAAGTTAAGAGACTTGATCTTAAAAGATAAGAGACTTGGCTTAATTGTATTGATACGAAGTTTGTTAACAATATGAAACCTCATTCGTGAGTAATGGGTACTGGTTTTAAAAGGAATAATGTTTTACCGATTTCGAAATCGTAACGAGTATCGACAAACCACTAAGGCTAATATAGGAAAATGTAATGAATAATGAAGTATTATTAAAACCAGTAGAAACCCCCATCCGCATAGAAACTAAGACGAGACAAAATGATATTACATTTCCTAGATCATGGTCGCTTAATAAGATTGATTATGAATAAGAATAACCTACACTCATATAAGGCATATGTTACTCAAATGTTTTAAAAGAGATTAAGACATTCAACTATGAAACTTTTCTAAAATAAAGAGCCTTGAGCAATTGAAATTAGGCAAACCGAACCTCAGGGAAAAGAATGTGGTTGAAAAGGAAAGTGTTTTGGTTTACCTATAAATGTGAGTCACTCTATTTTTATACTACGGTATCGTGACTTTTACAAAAGGAATGTATCTCTTTAAAAGGAATTTAACGACGTGAGTAATTTAGGTTAAAACCCGACTTTGATATAAAACGGGCGTACTTTGAGTCAGGTATAACTTGCCTATGCTTGTTGTTGTAACTTGCCTATGCTTGTTTTTTGTGTAACTTGCCTATGCTTGTTGTGATAGCCTTTGTTGTGCAAGAATTGTGTTTCTATATTACCGCTCTCGACGGAGGTCGCTGACTTGCTGAGGACTTACTGACGCATCGCGCAGGGATCAAGATTCCACCGTATGCTTCCATTATTATTGTTACATACGGGCATGTCTACACCGATGATGTGGACATGTGGCCATTCTCGTTATTTACGGCAAGTATCGTGACTTACGGCCGGATCAGCGCAGCTTGTTTACTTGCCCCGCCGCCACGCGGACGGCGCGATCCGTATAGGTTATCGCACCGCCACGCGTCGCCCAGTGAGTCCGCGGTTTGACGGAGCTCAGGACTTACTGACGTGATCGGCGCGTAGTCGATTCACTTGCCCCGCCACCACGCGGACGCACGCGAGTCGGTGGAGGCTATCGCACCGCCACGCGTCGCCTTCATGATACGGTTGTACAATATTATTGGTACCGGATCCGTAGTTATACTTGCCTGCACGGTTTTTTTTTTTACGGCACAGCGGGACTTCGTGTTCATGTATACCTTGGTGTTGTTATATCATAGACCGCCATGTGAGGAAGGAATTCGACGCACGAGTGGTGAATTGGAGGCGCGAGTCCCCGACTTGATATAATCGCTATATGTCAGGTATCGTAGTTTGCTATCACGCATGTCTCCGCTTTATATAGATCGTTATGATTTCATTTACGATTTACGCTTTCACATACTTGGTACCGCCAGATCGACTCTTCGGGCGCTCACGCCGCAGTAGAGGTACATCTACCGCCGATCCGCGCTAGATCACATTTCACGTGTTGAAGCCTGCTCCTTCGAGGCTTATCTTTTGCATGCTACCCTCACCAGAGGTTCTTGTACATCTGTGGTACGGCGGCCCCGTCCGCCATAGTTGTTGTAAAAATCTTAGAGGTAGAGCACCGCTACAAGTGTGGTTGTAAAAGGATTAAACTGCTCGGTTTTATGTATATACCAAGGCAACCGCTTTTGGTTGCCTGCTTATTTATCATACCTCTTGATTCATGTCTATTTGCATGTTTAAGTTTTTATTTCCGGTTTTTCTCTCGATGTTTTATCACTAGGTGCCCGGTAAGGCACTACCACGGGCCCTGTTCGGTCTTGACAAAGTGGTATCGAGCCAGTTGTCCTCTGAAAGTGTCTACAGACCGTGTCTAGTAGAGTCTTGACATCGCTGTCAGCACCACATCTATAATCGTGAGGCTATAGGACATTTAGGATTGGTTTCCATTCTTCTCATTCCGAGATCGTGCCTTAGCCGTGTGATAAGTCGACCCTCCGACGATTTCGCTTTTACCGCTTATGCCTCCGCGCATGGCAACCCGCCCGTATGGCAAGGCAGAGGAGTCGCGAGCAGAGCAATGCGGCAGACCACAAGACCGAGCCTCCACCCCGCACCGGAGCAGAGAGATGAGTTGCGCGAGCGGCCCGCTTAACGGCCGTGGTCAGGCCGACTTGATGATAGGTCGACGCAGCAGCCCAGAGCACCAGTGGTTCACCCTAGATCAGATAGTTCGAGGCTACGGGATTTTCTGAGATGTAACCCGCCAGAGTTTTATGGGTCGAGGCCTGAGGATGATCCGCAGGAGTTCATCCGACAGTTACAATGGATCATGAGAGTGATCAAGGCATCGGAGACCGAGTCGGTGGTCCTAGGTTCGCATCGGTTGCGTGATACCGCAGTCGACTGGTTTGATTCATGGGAGCTGTCCCGGGGAGAGCATGCACTTCAGCCAGTGGAACGAAGTTCTCGAGGCCTTTCTGCACATTTCTTGCCTCCCCGCATGAGGAGGGCTCGCCGATGATTTTTGGTGTCAGCGCGAATCCGCGACGTTCGGGAGTAAAATGTGGAGTTCTACTCATCGGCCCCAGACGTCCTCGCTGGTAGCTAGTATGGAGGATCGAGTGCACCGATATGTTACAGGCTCGGCGATTACCTAGCGTAGAGTTGTTCGGTAGTTCTTCACCGGCACGGACATTGCCCGCACGCAGCGCATGCACTGACGCGAGGAGCGATAAATCGACTGAACGACCAAGGTCGCAGAAGAGGCCAACAGCAGGTCCTTTGGTAACGCTCGAGGCGGATCGCCTCAGAAGCAGACTAGTTATGTACTCCGCCAGACAGAGTGGTCCTCCACACCTTCTGGACCTTCGGTTATTCAGAGCGTGCCTGGCTCCTGTGTTTCAGATTTTCGCAGGAGTAGGAGTACTGGCTTGACGAGGCCACCCGTATCTCAAAGGCGACTATCGCGGTAAAGCCCATGAGGGGAATGTCAGATCGTACGGGAGATTGCTATACTTGCGCCGATGGCCATTTGTGTTATACTCGTGATTTCCAGAGTATGTACGTATGACGACGCGGAGAATTTGAGCCTTAAGTTAGGCTTTGGTTCGAAATTTGGGCACAAGTGCCGATAGAGTCGCTTCCGACGAAACGCTTCCACAGCTTACGCTGGGAAAATTCGCTATGTCATTTAGTATTTTTGCGAATTTTTCCGAGAGACGAAATGTTTTGGATCAACGAGGGTGACACTTGTCACCCTGCCGGGCGCTTGGGTCACGATTGGGTCACGCTTCTATGGCCTATCGCTCCTTGTTTTGGCCTTGTTTTGTGGCTTGTTTGGTGCCATGTTTGTGCCTTGTTTTGTGGAGTAGGGTTTATGGTGCACTTGGCTTAATCTTGTCCTTACACTTGCTATACACTATGAAGGATCTTGGCCCTTGGTTGGAATTTGGTTTTGCTATAAATAACCCCCTAAAAGTGAAGTCTTCATCCATTCCAAAACTTCCAAGTCTTCAAACCCTCTCCTCCCCTTTGTGAGCTCTAAACCGAGAGCCTTCCCTCCCTTTTCGTGTGGCCTTGGCCGAGAACACCCTCCCCTAGCCTAGTGTGCTAGCCGAGCCTACCCCCTTGGTAGAAAGTTGTCTTCCAAGTATTGTTATAATGCCCAAAATACCTTAGCCTTGTACCTTGTAGTATTCCAAAGATACTCTATACGTAGAGCCCAAAATACTACCCTTTGTCCCTTTAGTCTCAAACCAAACCCTAAGAAAATCTTCATTGATTGATCAAGATTTAAGTAAGTTGGTTAGAACTTCTAAGGGTTGTTTGGAGCGACGAGCACCTGAGTCGAGCTAAACGCTGCTAAGGATCGACATTTAACTTGGATAATTATGGGCTTATCGAGGTAATTATCTTGTCCTCTATTTGTAATTGGAAATTACATGTTATTAGAATATATAGTTGAAGTATACTATATATGTAACTGCTTAGCATCATCGCAATGTCTTTGACTTAAGCTCAAGAATAAAGAAAAGAATCGCATCGTATTTACATAGATCGTATTGCAAGAGACTTGTGTAGTATTATCGAGTAGAATTGTACACGCCCGTTAGACGTAAACCCCTCGGTTGGCTTGATGGCCGCCTCGATAGAGGAGGAGATTTACGCTGCCATGGGGAAGGTGTCACCAATTTTCAGAGAGAAATGGAACCTTGTGTTTTGAAGTTAATAGACGCTTGTGACCTTTCTAGGTGAAAGACTAAGAGTAGCGTATTCTACTCGGCGAGCGGAAAGTGGCCAGCAAGGTTGTAGTACTTGGAGCATTTTGCTTATCGTCGATACTCGTCGCGAGGTACGCGAACCTCTTCCTATCCGTTCTAGCATGATATGTGTGTAGCTATGTAGTACGGTGGACGACAAAGTGCTAAGTGTATTTGTTTGTTTAAACATAAAGTGTTATAACCGCTTTATGGAAGTTGGTTATAATACTTTACGAGGTAAGAAAATGGTTTATCATGTTGGTTAAGAGACTTGATCTTATAAGATAAGAGACTTAACTTATTTGTTTTAATGTGGACGTTTGTGTGAAACCTCATTCGCGAGTAATGAGTACTTGGTTTTAAAGTGGATAATGTTTTACCGATTTCTAAATCGAACGTATCGGCATCACCGCAAATAAGTAATAAAGGAAAATGTATTGAATAATGACGTGTTGTATTAAAACCAAAGAAACCTCCATCCGCATGAAGCTAAGATTAGACAAAATGATATTACATTTTCTAGATCACGGTCAGTAATAAGATCGTTATAAACAAGAATAAACTACTCACATATATGACATATGTTACTCAATTGTTTTAAAAGAGATTAAGACTATGAGTTATGAAACCTTTCTAAAATAAGTGACTTGAGCATTTGAAAATGAGAAGCTTGAGTAATCAAACTAGGCAACCGAACTTAGGAAAAGAATGTTGTTACTTGATTTTGAAAAGGAACGTGGGTTGGTCATTCTAATACTACGTATAGGTGACTTTTATAAAAGTAATGGATCTCTTTTAAAAGAACTTAACGATGTAGTACTTTGGGGTTAAAAACCCGACTTTGGCATAAAATGAAAGTACTTTGAGTCGTGTGAAACTCGCCTATGCTTGTTGTTGTGAAACTTGCCTATGCTTGTTGTCGTGAAACTCGCCATGCTCGTGATTATAGACTTTGTTGTGCAAGTGTGGTATTTCGTTACCGCTGCCTCGATAGGCGTCACGACTTGTCGAGAACTTACTCGACGCGGCCGCGCTGATGAGAATTCCACGTATGTTTCCATTTTGATTATCGCCTTGTTGTTGATGCCACACGGACATGTCTACACCGACGCAAGATTCGGGCACGCGGCCACGCGCCGGTTGATTACCCGATATATTGTTATTGTGGTTACATGGACATGTCTACACCGAGGTAGAATTCGGGGCGTGGCTACGCGCAGGTTGATCACCCAAGATATTATTGTTGACGCCACACGGACGCGTTCACACCGAGGTAGAATTCCGGCACGCGCCGGGCATTGGTATTATTGTTGCATCATGGACATGTCTACACCGGCGCAGAATTCCGGCACGCGCCACGACGCGAACATGATTGATGTCAGGCGTGAGACCCATAGTTATATTCGAGCGATGACTGAGGCGAGTCCCCGATCGACATGATCGCTTATGTCGCGAATCAGAGTTTGGTTATCATACATGTCTCCCGCTTTATATAGACTAGTATGATTTCATTACGCATTTTTACGCCACATACTGTACTGGCATCGACTTCCTTCGGGCCGCTCATGCCGCAGAGGTACATCGGCCGTGATCCTCGCCTAGGATCTCGGGCCTGGGAAGCTCCGCTTCTCCGAGGCTTATCTTTTGGTATGTGTTCCCGAGTTGTAGGTTCTGTACATTCGTGGTATGGCGGGCCCGTCCGCCATAGTTGTTGTAAATCTTGCAGGTCTGTAGCTGGGCGTGGTTTGTAAAAAGTGATTAAACTGCTCGCTTTGTAAGAGTTGTATTTATATATGTTATTGGAAGGTAACCGCTGGGTTGGCCTGCTTTATGATCATATATCTTGTTTCTTGTTTAAAGTTTTATTTTCCGGTTTTCTCGATGCAACAGGTCACTAGGGTGCCCGGATAAGGCACCAAGAATCTGCCCCGGACGTCGTTACAATTTGACGAGATCGCCCACCAGGGTAACATCGTAGATAGCACAGACTACTAGATCGCTTGGTTCTTCACCTTCCATAGCTAGGCAGATGTTCATACACCTACAGCTACTGAGGTCGCTGGAAGTTTCAGCTTTAGCGGTCCTCAACCGCCTATTTTCGTGTATATCCTTAACCTCTAGAGTTTGTATGTATTGATGTAATCGAGGATGTGTTTAGTGTTATGATCGGATAGCTTTGTGCTAAAATGTGATTTAGAAACTCGTTAGTGAAAAGGGTAAGTCCTCGGGTAGTGTGAAATGTAAGTGGTAGCTTTCATGACTTGTATAGTTAAGATTGTTCCGGACGGAACAAGAGTTTGGCGCGCTTGGGGGTCGGGCCGAGGACCATTTGCGGGTCAACCCAGAGTCTTGACAGGGGGCCGGGCTGAGGTGGTCCTCCGCAGGTAGGGTCACGAGGGTGCTAGGCCCCGCTTTAGGTGACCATCGTATGAAGTTCGTGGATACGTTCGACCGTAGCCGTTCGTGAAGGCCGAATGGCCTTAAAGAAGATCGAGGTTAGTAAGATGACCAAGTTTCGAGGTAGTGACTCCAGAGATTTTTGGGAACTCAAGTAATGATCAAGTATGGCGTGATTCGAGAGTTCGTTGACTACGACGAGTAAGGATGTAAGAGAACGTGTGTTATTTCGCGGCTACGTGTGGCGCTGGCAACTTGTTAGAGGAACTTTATCGTAATCCGCCTGAGAAGGAACATTCGACGCAATGTTTCGGGAGGGGAGAATGTTATACCGTATTTCAGTATATGCACGTAAGGACGCACGTAGGAATTTGAGCCTTGTGTTAGGCAAGGTTCGAATTTTGTGCACAACACCTGCTAGAGTCGCCGACTAAACGCTTCATTTTCGTAGGGAAAATTCCGCCATGTCCTTTTAATTTTTATGGATTTTTCCGAGAGACGAAATATTTTGGATTAACGAGGGCGACATGTGTCACCTCACATCGAAGTTAGGCGCAACCCTGACGATTTGGGCTACTTTATGGCCTTGATTTGTGCCTTGTTTTGCCTTGTTTTGTGCCTTGTTTTGTGGCTTGTTTTGTGGAGTGTTTTGTGAGTAGGGTTAGGTGCACTTGGCTTGATCACGGCCTTACACTTGCCTTGCACACGGCTTGATTCGCCATCGGGTCGCCTTTTCGCCTATAAATACCCCTCGAAGTGAAGACTTCTTCATCCACTCCTCACTTTGTATAAGTCTTGAAACCCTCTCCTCCCTCTTGTCGACTCTCGCCCAAGAGCCCCCTCCCTAGTAAAGGCCCTTCGCCGAGAAACCCTACCCCTTTGTGTAGCCTTAGCCGAGAACACCCCCTTCCTCGAGTTGTTCTCGTGAGATACCCCTTGGTTGAGAAATACTCTCCAAATATTGTTATGATGCCCAAATACTTTAGCCCATATACCTTGTAGTACTTTCCAAAAGTTACCTTTATACGTAGAGTCTTAAATACTACCTTTGTCCTTTTAGTCTCAAACCAAACCCTAAGGAAATCTTCATAGTTAGTCAAGATGTAAGAGAAGTTGGTTAGAACTTCTAAGGGTTGTTTGGAGCTGATTGAGCGCACGGAGTAAGAGCTAAACCTTGCTCAGATCGACTTTTATCTCTGATAATTTTGGGCTTATCGAGGTAAATAATCTTGTCCCCTTTGGTAATTGGAAATTACACGCCGTTGTAATATATAGTCGAGTATACTATATATAGAATCAACTTAGTATTGTGGCAATGTCTTTGACTTAAGCCCAATTTAAAGAAAAGAATCGAATCAGAATTACATAGATCGTATTACGAGACTTGTGTAGTTTTACCGTAGTAGAATTGTACACGCCCCGATTAGACGATAACCCCGTTGGCTTCGTAGCCGACAGATGAGGAGATTTACGCGGTTGCGGGGGGGAGGTGCTGCCGAATTTTCTGTAGAGTATGGGAACCGTGTGTTTAGAAGATTAATGCGCTTGTGGCCTTATAGGTCAAGTACTACGCGTGGCGGATCTACGTGGCTTAAGGAGTAGCCGACGGCTTGAGGTACTTGGAGCGCTTTGCTATTAGTCGATAATCGCCGCGAGGTATGCGAACCTCTTCCTATCTTTCTAGCATGATACGTGTATAACTATGTAGTACGGTAGACGCATACGTGTTAAAGGTATTTGATTGGTTTAAAACATAAAGCGTTATAACGGCTTTATGAAGTTGGTTATAACAACTTTATGTAAGTAAGAAATGCTTTGTGCTTTTAAAAGATAAATCGATTTGACTTATAACCGACTTGACGGTGATAATAAGAATATTAAAGTATTTCAAAAGATTTGAGAACCTTTTTGAAAAGAAGAGTAATACTTGGTTTTGAAAACATAAGAGTTATACTAGCTTTACGGGAAGTTAGGTATAACGCCTTAAGAATGGTAAAAAGAAATGGTTTACTGATTTTTAGAAGTTAAGAGACTTGATCTTAAAAGATAAGAGACTTGGCTTAATTGTATTGATATGAAGTTTGTTAACAATATGAAACCTCATTCGTGAGTAATGGGTACTTGGTTTTAAAAGGAATAATGTTTTACTGATTTCGGAAATCAGAATGAGTATCGACAAACCACTAATAAGTAATATAGGAAAATGTAATGAATAATGAAGTATTATTAAAACCAGAGAAACCCCCATCCGCATAGAAACTAAGATTTAGACAAAATGATATTACATTTCCTAGATCATGGTCGCTTAATAAGATTGATTATGAATAAGAATAACCTACACTCATATAAGGCATATGTTACTCAAATGTTTTAAAAGAGATTAAGACATCGAACTATGAAACTTTTCTAAAATAAAGAGCTCTCGAGCAATTGAAATTAGGCAAACCGAACCTTAGGGAAAAGAACGTGGTTGAAAAGGAAAGTGTTTTGGTTTACCTATAAACGCGAGTCACTCTATTTTTATACTACTGTATCGTGACTTTTACAAAATAACGATCTCTTTAAAAGGAATTTAACGACGTAGTACTTTAGGTTAAAACCCGACTTTGATATAAAACGAAGATACTTTGAGTCAGGTATAACTTGCCTTTGCTTGTTGTCAGGTAACTTGCCTATGCTTGTTGTTGTGTAACTTGCCTATGCTTGCTGTGATAGCCTTTGTTGTGCAAGAATTGTGTTTCTATATTACCGCTGCCTCACGGAGGGCCGCTGACTTGTTGAGGACTTACTGACGATCGGCGCGACTAAGATTCCACGTATGCTTCCATTATTATTGTTATACGGGCATGTCTACACCGGCGACGTGGACACGTGGCCATTCTGTTTATTTACGCTAAGCATCGTGAATTACGGTTGTGATCGGGTGCGTAGCTTATTTATTTGCCCCGCCGCCACGCGACGCAGTGGATCCGTATAGGTTATCGCACCGCCACGTGTCGCCTTCGCGAGTCGTTGTTTCGACGAGTCGTGACTTACTGACGTGATTGGGCGCGTAGTCGATTCACTTGCCCCCGCCACGTGGCGCAGCGAGCCGCGAGGCTATCAGACCGCCACGCGTCGCCTTCATGATACGGTTGTACAATATTATTGGTACGGCCGACCGTAGTTATACTTGCCCCGCACGGTTTTTTTACGGCACAGCGGGACTTGGTGTTCACGTATAGTCCTTCGTATTGTTATATCATAGATCGCCGGCCGTGAGGAAGGAATTCCACGCACGAGTGGTGAATCGGAGCGCGAGTCCTCGACTGATATAATCGCTATATGTCAGGTAATCGTAGTTTGTTATCACGCATGTCTCCCGCTTTATATAGACGCTATGATTTCATTTACGATTTACGCTTTCACATACTGGTACTTGTCAGATCGACCTCCTTCGGGCCGCGCTCATGCCGCAGTAGAGGTACATCTACCGCCGATCCCCGCGCTAGGATCACATTTCAGCGTGTCGAAGCTCCCTTCCTGAGGCTTATCTTTTGGCATGTTACCCTCACCAGAGGTTCTCGTACATTCAGGGTATGGCCCCGTCCGCCATAGTTGTTGTAAAATCTTAGAGGTCTGAGCACTATTGGCGTGGCTGTAAAAGGATTAAACTGTTCGGGTTTTATGTATATACTGAAGGCAACTGTTTTGGTTGGCCTGTTTATTTATCATACCTCTTGATTCATGTCTATTTGCATGTTTAAGTTTTTATTTCCGCTGGTTTTTCTCTGATGTCAGATCACCAGGTGCCCGGTAAGGCACTACCATGGGCCCGGTTCGGTCTCGACAGACCGCCTCAAAGAGACTAGTTATGTACTCCACAAGACAAAGTGGTCCTCCACACCTTCTGACCTTCGGATATTCGTGAGCAGGTCGTGGCTCCTGTGTTTCAGATTTTCGTGGGAGCAGGTGCTCGCTTGGACGAGGCCACCCGTATCTCAGCCGCTGTGGTAAAGCCCATGTGGAATGTCGACTAGTTTGGGAGATTGCTATACTTACGGCCGATGTGTCCATTTGACGAGACCGTCCGACTGTGGATAGCATCGCGGATAGCACAGATCATCGATCACCATGGTTCTTCACCTTCCATAGCTAGGCAGTATCGTTCATACACCGGCAGCCACCAGAGAGGTCGCGCGAAGTTCCAGCTTAGCGGTCCTCAACCGCCTATTTTTTCTGTATATCCTTAACCTCTGAGATTTGTATGTATTGATGTTATGATGACGTGTTTAGTGTTATGTTCGATAGCTTTGTGCTAAAATGTGATTTAGAAGCCCGTTAGTAAAAAGGGTAAGCTCAAAGTAGAAAATGATTAACCTTAGAATATTACAAATGAGACCTTAGATGTAAGCGCCTCGAGTACAAGATTTTCATGTAATCTTTGTCGAATGTATAAGTATACGTGGAGTAATTGTGGGAAAATTCGTGGTGTAAAATGGAAGTGGTAGCTTTCATGACCAGATAGGTGATTGTTCGGACGGGAACAAGAGCTGACGCGTTATTGGTCGGGTCAGCCATGTTGCGGGTCACCCGCAGTCTTGGGTTGGGTCATGCGCTGTGGTCCCGCAGTGGTAGGATCACGAGGTGCTAGGCCCAAGTTTAGGTAACCATCGTATGAATTCACGGGTGCGCTCGACCAGAATCGGTTCGTGAAGGCGGGAATGGCCTTAGAAGAAAGTGGTTAGTAAGATGACCAAGTTTCGAGGTCGTGACTCAAAGTTTTGGCAATGTACGCTGATCAAGTGTGGTACGTACTAGGAAGAGTTCGAGGTTCGGTATGGTACGACGAGAAAGGAAAGAAGTGAACTTGTCCGAAATACGGAAGTGATCATTTTTATGAAATGAATGCGGGCGGAGTATCCTTCGACCGTACAAGAGTTGGTACTGCTTTTGCATCGCCGAGGTGATTCCTCGTCGTCCCGGATTTAAGTATTTGCGCTGTGTTATTTTGTGGCCATGGGTGGCATTGGCAACTTGCTTAAGTTAAAGAAGAACTTTATCATTATCCGTTTGAGAAGAAACATTCGACGAATGTTTCGGAGGAGAATGTTATACCTCGTATTTTCAAAGTATGACGCGAGGACGCACGATAAAAGTTTAAGCCTTAGGTTAGCTAAGGACGAAATGTTGTGCACAACACTAAAAGAATCGCTTCCGACTAAACGCTTTCCAAACTTTGTTAAGGGAAAAATACGGCTATGTCATTTATTATTTTATGGATTTTTCCGAGAGATGAAATATTTTGGATCAACGGGAGGCTGACACTTGTCACCCTCAACGGACGCAACTTGGGCCAAGGTTGACGATTTTTGTGGCTTTTGCTTAGTCAAGGTTAGGTAGGATATTTGTGGAGTAGACGGATAAGGTGTACTTGGGTAAATCTTGGCCTTACACTTGCCTAGCACTTGGCTTCATCTTCGCCATTGGTTGGCCTATAAATACCCCCTTAGTCGATGAACTTCTTCATCCACAAAATGTTTTCTAAGTGTTAAAATCCTCCCCTCTTAGTAAGAGCTCGCCCAAGCCCTCTCCTCCCCCAGAGAGCCCTCACGAGAACCCTCCCCTGCCTAGTTGGTTTCGAGAAATACACCCCCTTTCAGGTATAGAAATACTTCTCCAAGTATTGTTATAATGCCAAAATACCTTAGCCCGTATACCTTGTAGTACTTTCCAAAGTTACCTCTATACGTAAAGCCCAGAAATACTATTATACTTCCCTTCAGTCACTAAACGAAACCCTAAGGAAAATCTTCACAGTTGGTTGAAGTATGTTATACCCCGTATTTTCAGAGTATGTACGTAAGGATGTACGTAGAAAAGTTTGGGCTTTAAAGTTAGGCATAGGTTCGATTTTTGTGCACAACACCCGGTTAGAGTCATTTTTCGACGAAACGGTTTACACAACTCGCGTAGGATAAATTACGGCTATGTCATTTCTAATTTTTGCGGATTTTTCCGAGAGACGAAACATTTTGGACCAACGGGAGGGTGACAAGTGTCACCCTCATATCAGCGCCAGGGTGGGCGGTTTCGACGATTGGTCTCGCTTTTTTGTCAAGTAGTTGGTAGGATATTTCATGGTAGATGGATAAGGTACACTTGGGTAATCCTAGCCCTACACTTGCACCACACTTGGCTTGATCTTCGCCATCGTTAGCCATGGCTTGACCTATAAATACCTCCCCTTTGATGAACTTCTTCATCCAAAAATTGTGCTAAGTCTTGAAAATCCCTTCCCCTCTTCTGTGTGTTCTCGCCCTAGCCTCCCCTCCCCTTTGAGGCCCTCGCCGAGCCCCTTCCTCGCCGAGAGTACCTCCCAGCTGGGGTTGGCCGGTGGTACACACCCCCTCGTGGTGTTGTCTCGTATAAATACCCCTCTGGTAGAAATACTCTCCTAGTATCACTATACCCAAATTACCTTAGCCGATACCTTGTAGTATTCCAAGATTACACTTATACGAAAGCCCGTAAATATTATTATACTTCCTTCACTACAAAAACGAAACCCTAAGGAAAATCTCCTTAGTTGGTTCGAGTATGTAACGCCTAACCCGCTCTATCGTGCCTTACCCCGGCACCCTAGTGATACAACATCGAGAAAACCAAATGAAAATAAAACACGAGTCATGAAACGAGATATAATAAATAAACAGCCAACCAAAACAGCTTGCCTTCAGATATACATAAAAACCCAAACAGCTTATCCTCAACCCCGCCCACAACAAAGGCTGCTGCACTTAAGATTTACAATAACTATGACGACAGTGGCCCGCCATACCCCGAATGTACAAGAACCTACAATTCAGTGGAAACATACCAAAGATAAGCCTCCAAGGAACGGAGCTTTCCAACACGCTAAATGAGATCCTAGAGCGGATCCACGATCGATGTACTCTACCGCAGATTTAACGCAGCCTTCAAGGAGGTCAAGACAACAGTACTAAGTATGTGAAATCAGAAATACCAGAATGAAATCATAATAGCTTAAAAAGGTGAGACATGTATGATAACCAAAATACAAGACGCAACATAAAAGCCAAGCCGTGACTCACGCCTCAAAGTCACCACTAAATATAACTACGGGTCTCACGCCCACAACATCCATCATGTTCGCATCATGGCCGCATGCCTCCGTGATCGACGGTAGACATGTCCATGATGCAACAATAACAACAAGGCCGCACGGCCACATGCCCCGAATATCGTGACGGTGTAGACATGCCCATGTAACCTCAATAACAATATATCGCGGTCAACCCGCCGCACGCCACATGCCCCTAATATCAGACGGCAGACACGCCCATGTTGCGAATAACCATATATCGGTAATCAACCCGCCGCATGGCCGCATGCCCTAATATCAGACGGTAGACATACGCCCATGTGACATCAACAACAAGACAAGAATCAAAATGGAAACATACCCGTGGAATTCTCCTTCACCGCCAAAGACGCCCAAGTAAGTTCTCAATAAGTCAACCGCCTCTATCGAGAGACACCAGAATACGTAAATACCACACTTGCACAACAAAGGCTATCATCACAAGCATAGGCAAGTTTCACAACAACAAGCATAGGCAAGTTTCACAACAACAAGCATAGGCAAGTTTCACAACAACTCAAAGTACTTTCATTTTATGCCAAAGTCCGGCTTTAACCCCAAAGTACTACATACGTTAAGTTCTTTTAAAAGAGATCCATTACTTTTATAAAAGTCACCCGATACCAGTAGCCCTAGAATGACCAACCCACATTCCTTTCCAAAATCAAGTAACAACATTCTTTTCCTAAGTTCCAGCTGCCTAGTTTCAATTACTCAAGCTTCTCATTTTCAAATGGTTTCATAGTTCATAAACTTAATCACTTGATTTCTTTTAGAACAATCGAGTAATATATGTCTCACGCGAGAGTAGGTTATTCTTGTTTACAACATTCTTATTACAAAGAAACTATGATCTAGAAAATGTAATATCATTTTGTCTCATCTTAGTTTCTATGCAGATTGAGGTTTCTACCGGTTTTAATACGATACATCATTATTCAATACATTTTCCTTTATTAACGCCGCAGCGGGTCCTGTCGATACACATTCGATTCAAATCAAGAAACATTATCCCTTTAAATAAAACCAAGTACTCATTACTCACGAATGAGGTTTCACACAAACATTCACTTTAAAACAAATAAGTTAAGTCTCTTATCTTATAAGATCAAGTCTCTTAACTTCTAACATCAAGAAACCATTCTTAAGCCGTTATACCTAACTTCCCATAAAGCTAGTATAACTCTTAAGTTTTCAAAACACAATACTACACTTCGCTCAAAACGATTCATAAATCTTTTGAAATAATTCAAGTTTTATTATAACGCCTGCCGCTTATAAATCAAATCGCTATCTTTTAAAACCACAACCCATTTTCTTACCTACATAAAGTCGTTATAACCAACTTCCCATAAAGCCGTTATAACACTTTATGTTTTACGACAATCAAATATAATTAATACATGTACGCCTACCGCATCTACATAGTTCACACATATCATGCTGTAAGAGATGGAAGAGGTTCACATACCTCGCGACGCTGTCCACTAATAGCAAAACGCCCAAGTACTTCAACCCGCTTGGCTACTCCTTAGTCCGTAAGATTACGCCACACGTAGCACTTCAACCTATAAGGCCACAAGGCGCTTATTAACATTTAGATCTCATCGCAGAACATTCTACCAAAATTCGCAAAGACTTCCCCGCAACAACAGAAATCTCCTCCTCTATCGAGGCCGCTACCAAGCCAACCAGTGGGTTATACATCTAACCCTAACTGCACAATTCTACCCACTGCACTACTACACAAGTCTACTGTAATACAACCCTATGTAATTACAGCTCAGCTTCGCCAGCTTAAGTCGCAAGACATTGCTGTAAGTATTATTCAGCTTAAGTCGCAAGACATTGCCGATAACTACGCTCAAGACTATATATAGTATACAACAACTATATATTCAACACTTATGTAATTTCCAATTACAATAGAGGACAAGATAATTACCTCGATAAGCCCAAAATTATCCTAGTTTAAAGTCGCTCCGAGCAAGGTTTAGCTCCAACTCCGCGCGCCCAACCCGCCTCCAAACTACCCTTAGAAGTTCTAACTAACTTCTACTTACAACTTCAACAACGGTGAAGATTTCCTTAGGTTTCGCTTTAGTGACCGAGGGAAAGTATAACGGTATTTTCTCGGCTATAAGTGTAACTCGGGAATACTACAAGGTATTTGGGCCAAGGTATTCGACATTATAACAATACTAGTGAGTATTTCTATACCACAACAAGTGGTATTTATACGAGACAACTAGGCTAGTGGGGGTACCCTCGCCAAAGCTTCACAAAAGGGGGTGTTTCGCCAGTGGCCTTTCTCGGGAGTGGCTTTGGGACTAAAGCAAGACAAGAGGGAGGAGTAGTTTGAGACTTAGATAGATTGCTCAAGTTTAGGATGAAGAATGCCTTCAACTAGAGGGGTATTTATAGTCAAGGAAGGCCAACCAATGGCCAAGATGAAGACAAGTGCATAGCAAGTGTAAGGCCAAGATTTAGCCACGTGCTACCTTATCCATCTACCACACAACTTGCACAAAATATCCTACCAACTAAAGTAGCCCCAAATCGTCCCAATTGCCGCCCAAGTTTCCAATGCGAGGGTGACACATGTCACCCTCCCGCTGGTCCAAAATGTTTCGCCTCTGAAAAATCCGCAAAAATTATAAATGACATAGCCGAATTTTCCCTACGAAAGTCGTGGAAACGCTTTTTAAAAACGACTCTTTCGCACTTGTGTACAAATTCAACCTTGTCTAGTCTTTAAGGCTAAAATTTTATACGCACGCCTCACGCATACTGAAATACGGTATAACATTCTCCTCCTTAGAAACATTCGTCCCCGAATGTTTCTTCTCAACAGATAACGAAGAAGTTCCTTCTAACAAGTTGTCAAAGCCACACCGCCACAAACATAACACACGCTCTTCTTCCTCCTTACTCAGTGCCCTCCTCGAACACTTGAACTCTTCTAGTATACGCATTCATACTTCACCATCATTTCAGCTTCCCAAAACTTTGGAGTCACTACCTCCAAACTTGGTCATCTTACTCGCCTCAATCTTCCTTAAGGCCATTCCCGCCTTCACGATCTACTGGTCGAACGATCCACGAACTCATACGCTGGTCATTTAAACTGGGCCTAGCACCTCGTGACTTCGCCACCGCGACCACCTGAGCCGACTCTTCCTCGAACGGACGCTGGTTGGCCCGCAACACGGCCCCAACCCGACCCACTATCGCGCCAACTCTCGCTTCCGACACGAACAATCTTGCTAATCACATCATGAAAGCTACCACTTTCATTTACTCAACCTGTGGACTTATCACACAATACATTCTAGGCATAAAATGCACTCCGACAAGGATCACTTGCAAAAACTTGTACTCAAAACGCCTTACATCTAAGGTCTCCTCTCAGAATATTCTAAGGTTCATCATTTTCTCACCCTGTGCTTACCCTTTCACTAAGCATGCTTCTAAGTCACATTTTAGCACAAAGCTATCCGAACATAACACTTAACACATTATCATAACATACAAAACTCTAGATGGTTAAGGATATACCGAAAGTAGGCGTTCAAAGGACCGCTAGAATCGAACTCCCACCGCGACTCTACCGGCTCGCGGTACGAACATTCTCGCTCGGCTATGGAAGGTGAAGAACCCGCAATCGCTTCCAGAGTTCAGGTTATCCTACCAGCCACACTCGGCTCTGACAGCCATTATATGGCCCCGCTGGGCCGCAAGAATAACAAGCTCCTCGTACTACGACACTCCCGAAACGCGCCTACCATCGACCACACCGAGGTAGGGTGATCGTGATCCGCCAACACCCTACTCCTCAACATCAAGCTCGGGAGCCCCGACCGCTTCCCGAATATCCTAAGCGGTCCCGGCGCCGCGGGGACCACTCGCAATGGCGAGGTACATAACTAGTTCGCTGGCCGAGGCGTCCGCCTCAAAGTCGCCAAAATATCCGACCGCCTTGGCCTTCTTCTCGCAAAGCGTCCACCTGCCGACCGCGCCTCGCACCCGCGTATGAGCTCAATGCGGCAATGTCCATGCCCTACCAAGAGAAACACCAACAACTTCTCGCTAGGTAATCATCGAGCCTCAGAATATACTTCCGCACTCGATCCTCCATACTAGCTACTAATGCGGAACATACCGCCAATGAGTCGAACTCACATTGTACTTCCGAATCAGACGCTCGCTTCGCCAACATCAAAAATTGTTTACCGAGCCCTCCTCATTTGGCGAGGCAAGAAATGCGTGCGAAGGCCCCAAAACTCGCCCCAAACGGCCGGAAGTGAATGCTCCCGAAAGCTCCCACGAAGTCAAACCAATCGATCGCGTATCACGCACCGACGCGAACCAAATGTCATGCACTCCCTCAAGCCTCGATCACCCACACGATCTCTTCGCGAATCGACGGATGAACCTCGCGATCATCCTCCGCCGACCAGAAACTCAAAGTGCTACAACTAAGAAAATCCCGTAGCCTCAAACTGTCGCCGGTGCACTACAAAGCCGCCGCTGAACAGAACCGCCAAGGCCCACTTATCTCATATCCGCCACAACTCTCGCCAATAATCGCCATCTCTCAGGACCCATCTCCCGCCTGCATCGCTGGACCGAGGCTCGTGTATCAGAGTCTCAGCAGCCCATCGCCGCGCTCTAAACTCGCTGAAGCCTGGCGGCGCCGCAAAACTCGCTGGCTCAAGCACTACTCGTATCGACCGGCTCGCGCTCGCATTTCTCCAATCCTACTAGCGCCTCCTCACGCTTTGCCCTTCGCCTCGTTGCCTTTCGCAGAGGCATAATCGTAAAACGAAACACGCCGTAGGGTCCAACTTACAACACAAATCTAAGGCACGATCTCGTAATGAGAAGAATGGAAACCAATCCTAAATGTCCTATAGCCTCCTCGACATAGACGTGGTGCACAACACACCGATAATCAAGACTCTACTAGACACGGTCAGACACTTTCCGAGGACTAATCGCTCGATACCACTTTGTAACGCCCCGAACTCGGCCCGCATCGTGCCTTACCCCGCACCCTAGTGATACAACATCGAGAAAACCAAATGGAAAATAAAACACGAGTCATGAAACGAGATATAATAAATAAACAGCAACCAAAACAGCTTGCCTTCAAGATATACATAAAAACCCAAACAGCTTATCCTCAACCCCGCCACAACAAGCATGCACTCTAAGATTTACAAAAACTATGTAGGGACAGTGCCCCGCCATACCCCTGAATGTACAAGAACCTCCACCTCAGGGAAACATACCTAAGATAAGCCTCCGAAGGAACTGAGCTTTCCAACACAAATGAGATCCTAGAGCGGATCCACGACCGATGTACTCTACTCGCAGATGAACGCAGCCTCAAGGAGGTCGCATAACAGTACCAAGTATGTGAAATCACAACATCAGAATGAAATCATAATAGCTTAAAAGGTGAGACATGTATGATAACCAAAATACAAGACGCAACATAAAAGTAGCCAAGTCGTGACTCACGCCTCAAAGTCACCACTAAATATAACTACGGGTCTCACGCCCACAACATCCATCATGTTCGCATCACGGCCGCATGCCTCTAATATCAGACGGTAGACATGTCCATGATGCAACACAATAAGGCCGCATGGCCACACGCCCCTAATATCGGACGGTAGACATGCCCATGTAACCTCAATAACAATATATCGGGTGGTCAACCCCGCACGGGCCACATGCCCCTAACATCGTGACGGCAGTAGACATCGCCCATGTTGCGCAATAACCATATATCGTAATCAACCCGCCGCACGTCGCGATGCCCCTAACATCGTGACGGTAGACATGTCCATGTGACATCAACAACAAGACAAGAATCAAAATGGAAACATACCTGGAATTCTCCTTCATCGCCAAAGACGCCCAAGTAAGTTCTCAATAAGTCAACCGCCTCTCTATCGAGAGACACCAGAATACGTAAATACCACACTTGCACAACAAAGGCTATCATCACAAGCATAGGCAAGTTTCACAACAACAAGCATAGGCAAGTTTCACAACAACAAGCATAGGCAAGTTTCACAACAACAAGCATAGGCAAGTTTCACAACAACTCAAAGTACTTTCATTTTATGCCAAAGTCCGGGTTTTTAACCCCAAAGTACTACATACGTTAAGTTCTTTTAAAAGAGATCCATTACTTTTATAAAAGTCACCCGATACCCGTAGCCCTAGAATGACCAACCCACATTCCTTTCCAAAATCAAGTAACAACATTCTTTTCCTAAGTTCCAGTTTGCCTAGTTTCAATTACTCAAGCTTCTCATTTTCAAATGGTTTCATAGTTCATAAACTTAATCACTTGATTTCTTTTTAGAACAATTGAGTAATATATGTCTCACGTGAGAGTAGATTATTCTTGTTTACAACATTCTTATTACAGCAGCCATGATCTAGAAAATGTAATATCATTTTGTCTCATCTTAGTTTCTATGCAGATGGAGGTTTCTACTGGTTTTAATACGATACATCATTATTCAATACATTTTCCTTTATTAACGCTGCAGTGGTCTGTCGATACACATTCTGATTTCCAAATCAAGAAACATTATCCCTTTAAATAAAACCAAGTACTCATTACTCACGAACGAGGTTTCACACAAACATTCACTTTAAAACAAATAAGTTAAGTCTCTTATCTTATAAGATCAAGTCTCTTAACTTCTAACATCAAGAAACTATTCTTAAGCCGCTATACCTAACTTCCCATAAAGCTAGTATAACTCTTAAGTTTTCAAAACACAATACTACACTTCGCTCAAAACGATTCATAAATCTTTGAATTAATTCAAGTTTTATTATAACGACCCAAGCCGCTTATAAATCAAATCGCTTATCTTTAAAACCACAACTCATTTTCTTACCTACATAAAGTCGTTATAACCAACTTCCCATAAAGTCGCTATAACACTTTATGTTTTACGACAATCAAATATAATTAACACACGCACGCCTACCGCACTACATAGTTCACACATATCATGCTGTAAGAGATGCGAAGAGGTTCACATACCTCGCGACGCTGTCGACTAATAGAAAACGCCCAAGTACTTCAACCCGCCGCTACTCCTTAGTCCGTAAGATTACGCCACACGAGCACTTCAACCTATAAGGCCACAAGGCGCTTTATTAACATTTAGATCTCATCGTAGAACATTCTACCAAATCGCAAAGACTCTCCCCGCAACAACAGAAATCTCCTCCTCTATCGAGGCCGGCCACCAAGCCAACCAGTGGGTTATACATCTAACCCTAACGGTACAATTCTACCCACTGCACTACTACACAAGTTCATCAGAATACAACCCTATGTAATTACAGTCAGCTTCTTCAGCTTAAGTCGCAAGACATCGCCGTAAGTATTATTCAGCTTAAGTCGCAAGACATTGCCGATAACTACGCTCAAGACTATATATAGTATACAACAACTATATATTCAACACTTATGTAATTTCCAATTACAATAGAGGACAAGATAATTACCTCGATAAGCCCAAAATTATCCTAGTTTAAAGTCGCCCCGAGCAAGGTTTAGCTCCAACTCCAGGCGCCCAACCCGCCTCCAAACTACCCTTAGAAGTTCTAACTAACTTCTACTTACAACTTCAACAACGGGTGAAGATTTCCTTAGGGTTTCGCTTTAGTGACCGAGGGAAAGTATAACGGCATTTTCTGGCTCAGATGTTGTAACCTTGGGAATACTACAAGGTATTTGGGCTAAGGTATTTGGACATTATAACAATACTAGTGAGTATTTCTATACCACAACAAGGGTATTTATACGAGACAACTAGCTAGTGGTACCTCTACCAAAGCTTCACAAAAGTGGGGTGTTTCGCCAGTGGCCTTTCTCAGGGAGTGGCTTGGGACGAAAGCAAGACAAGAGGAGGGAGTAGTTTGAGACTTAGATAGATTGCTCAAGTGAGGATGAAGAAAGTCTTCAACTTAGAGGGGTATTTATAGGTCAAGTGAAGGCCAACCAATGGCCAAGATGAAGACAAGTGCCTAGCAAGTGTAAGGCCAAGATTTAGCCATGTGCTACCTGATCCATCTACCACACAACTTGCACAAAATATCCTACCAACTAAAGTAGCCCCAAATCGTCCCAATTGTCAGTCAAGCCTTTCCAATGTGAGGGTGACACATGTCACCCTCCCGTTGGTCCAAAATGTTTCGCCTCTGAAAAATCCGCAAAAATTATAAATGACATAGCCGGAATTTTCCCTACGAAAGTCAGGGAAACGCTTCATTTAAAAACGACTCTTTCTGCACTTGTGTACAAATTCAACCTTGTCTAGTCTTTAAGGCTAAAATTTTATACGACGCTCACGCATATACTGGAAATACGGTATAACAGAGTATTAAGAAGTTGCGTAGAACTTCTAAGGGTTATTTGGAGCGTTGAGCACCGAGTAGAGCTAAACGCTGCTCAGATCGACTTTATACTTGGATAATTTTGGGCTTATCGAGGTAAACACTCTTGACCTTCTATTGTAATTGGAAATTACATGTTGTAGGAATATATAGTTGAAGTATACTATATCTAGAATCGAACATAGTTTTCATGGCAATGTCTTTTGACTTAAGCCCGAATTTAAAGAAGAGAATTAGATCAGAATTACACTATACAGAATAATGTTAAAAGGAGTTGAAATGTACTTACGTAGGACTGTATTTACAGATCGCGGTAGTAGAATTGTACACGCCCGTTAGACGATAAACCCACCTCCGTTGGCTTGGTAGCCGCCTCAATAGAGAGAGATTTACGCGGGCGGGGAGAATATGGAACCGCTCGCTTAGATGTTAATAGACGCCAGGCCTATATAGTGAAGTACTACGAGTAGCGTATTCTACTTAAAGAGTGGAAAAGGCTATCAGAGTTACAGTACTGTGGAGCGTTTTGCTATTAGTCGATAAATCGTCGCGAGGTATGTGAACCTCTTCCTATCCCTTCTAGCATGATGTTTTGTAAACTATGTAGTACGGTAGACGTACATGTGTTAAATGAGTTTGGTTGGTTCAAAACATAGGGTGTTATAATAGCTTTATGGGAAGTTAGTTATAACGACTCATGTAGGTAATGTAATGGTTTATTTATTGTAAAAGTTAAGAGACTTGATCTTGAAAGATAAGAGACTTAACCTAATTGACTTGATATGTAACATTTTGCTAAAAATGTTGTAAAACCTCATTCGCAAGTAATGAGTACTTGACTTTAAAGGAATAATGTTTTACTGATTTCGGAAATGAGAATAAGTATCGAACGAACCACAGCAGCGCTAATAAAGGGAAATGTATTGACTAATCAAGTATTATTAAAACCAGTAGAAACTTCCATCTGCATGAGCTAAGATTAGACAAAATGATATTACATTTCCTAGATCATGGTCACGTAATAAGATTTTTATGAACAAGAATAAACTACTCACACATAAGGTATATGTTTCTCAAAATTGTTTTAAAGGATTAAAACTATGAACTACGAAACCTTTCAAAAAATGAGAAACCTGAACATTTAAAATTAGGCAAACTTGAACGTTTGGAAAATAATGTTGTTACTTTTTACAAAAGGAAGTGTTTGGGTTTACTTTAAAAGATAATCACTCTATTTTCATATACTACGGGTCTTGTGTGACTTTTGTGAAAGTAACGTATCTTTTAAAAGAATTAACGTATGAAGTACTTTGGGGATAAAAACCCCGATCTTGCTAGTCATATAGTATAAAGTACCTTGTGTGAATAACTTGATCAGGTTGGTTTGTGATAGTCTTGTCATACTTTCGTTGATTTGATAAAGTAAACATGTTAGGATGCTACGCGTGTTAGTATCTCGTGACGCTTGTGTAAAGGGGTTTCCTTGTTGCGCTTATGTTGTTTAACGATAAGTCGTTATGTTAGTATCATATCACCTATGATTCCGGTGTTGTCGCATCCGACGCGGGTAGACTCAAAGTGTCTGTGTGACCTATGATTCGAGGATACCTCACGCGGTCCTGTGACCCATGCAGAGCTACGAGTTCCGTGTTAGTGCGCGGCCTTTATGGTCACGCGGTCTACGTGGGCTACGCGGATCGCGACTCGTGACGCCGGGAGTTGCACCGACGCGGAATACCTCACGCGCCATCGGAGTGGCTTACGCGAGTCGCGAAGTTCCAGGCTAGACGCGCACATTAGATATCGCGCGAAAGGCCGCTTTGATCATGTGACGGCCAGACATATCTCATGATACACTTTATGACCTTGTTGGTACCGTGGTCGTAGTAGTCGCCATGCCTTCGCATTTACCCGTGACGGTTTTATTATGACACGTGGACCCGTGTTCATGTGTACTCCTTGGTGCTTTTATATCATGATCACCGAAGGAGGAAGGTATTCCACGCATGATTGATGTCATGGCGTGAGACCCATAGTTATATTTGAGTGACGACTTGAGGCGCGAGTCCCCGACTTGACATGATCGCTATTTATCAGGAATCGTAGTATGGTTATCATACATGTCTCCTCCTTTATATATACTACTATGATTTCATTTACATTTTCTCGCCACATACTTGGTACCAGATCGACCTCTTCTGCGCTCATGCCGCAGTCGAGGTACACCGCCGCCGATCCTAGCTCGTGGTCACGCTCAGCTGGGAAGCCCGCTTCTCCGAGGCTTATCGCCGTATAGTCCCCGTCGTAGTAGGTGCTACATTCAGGTATGGCGGCCCCGTCCCGCCATTGTTGTAATGTCACTCTTAGAGGTCTCAGAGTACTCATATACCCCGTATTTCCGCAGTATGTAGCTGGGACGACGTAGAAAAGTTTGAACTTTAAAGTTGGCTTGACGATTTATTTTTGTGCACAACACCCGACAGAGTCGTTTTTCGACTAAACGCTTACTAAACTCGCGTAGGTAAATTCGCTATGTCATTTATTATTTTTATGATTTTTCCGAGAGACGAAACATTTTGGACCAATGGGAGGGTGACACTTGTCACCCTCATAGGACGGCAAATTGGCATTGTTTGGCACGTTGTTTGTGCCTTGCACAAAGTCAAGGAGTTGGTAGGATATTTTTGTATAGTAGATAGAATGGACACTTGCCTAAATCCTCACCCTACACTTGCCTTGCACTTGGCATCATCTGCCATTGGTTGGCCAATGCTTGACCTATAAATACCCTCTATGCTGATGAACTTCTTCATCCAAATATTTTTCTAAGTGTTAAAAATCCCTCCTCTCTTTGATATGTTTTCGCCCAACACCCTCTCCTCTAGCCTGGCTTGGCAAGCGAGAACCCCTCTAAAGCAAGCCCTAGCCGAAATACCACCCCTCCCTTAGTAGAAAATACTCTTCAAGTATTGTTGCATGGCAAAATACTTTAGCCTTTATACTTTGTAGTATTTCCAAAGTCCTCTATACTAAAAGCCCAAATACTAGCTATACTTCCTTAGTCACAAACGAAACCCTAAGAGAAATTTCATTGTTGATTCAAGTAGTAAGTAGAAGGCTGCAGCAACTTCTAAGGGTTCTTGGAGCGCATTGGAGCGCACGGAGGCGAGCTAAACCTCGCTAGGATCGACGCTTATACTTGGATATTATTGGGCTTACCGAGGTAAATAACCTTATCCTCCTTTTGTAATTAGAATATACATACCGTAGAAGTATAGGAATAAGTATAAATACTTAGAAGGTTATTAAAGAATAGAATTGAACCGATATCACAAAGAGAAGGGTTTAAAAGAAGAATAATAGAATCAGATTTACATAGACTGCTTTCACAAGAGACTTGAGTAGCTCACCGTAGGGAAGTGTCGCCAAATTTTTCCATGTATAGAGAACCCTCCGCTTAGAGAGCTTTGTACAAGACACCAGACGCTGATAGACGACGATTTGATCGTTATAGGTCGATTCTCTCACGCGACATATATTCAACTTGGCAGGAGGATTTCACGGTATGCATGTGATTCTTCCTATCTTCTTGAGCATGATATTTTAAAGAGTATGTATATAGTACAGACGTGACGGTGTTAATCGAATAATAATTACGAATGTCTTCTGACTTAAGCCCGACAATAATTACTGCAATGTCTTTTGACTTAAGCCCTCAATAAAAAGAATCAAGTAGTTCAAAGCACTAAGAAACCTTTTGAAAGAAGAGTAACACTTGGTTTTAAGAGCTAAGAGTTACACTAGCTTTACGGGAAGTTAGGTATAACGGCTAAGAGTGATAAAAAGAATGATTTATTGATTTAAGAAAATAAGAGACTTGACTTAATTATACTAATGTGAATTTGGTTAAAAAGTGTGAAACCTCATTCGTGAGTAATGGGTATTTTGGTTTTCAAAAGGAATGATGTTTTACTGATTTCTAAATCGTAACGAATGTCGAACAAACCATCGCAGGGCTTAATAAAGGGAAATGTTTTGGCTAATAAGTATTATTAAAACCAGTAGAAACTTCCATCTGCATAGGAGCCAAGATAAGAGAAAATGATATTACATTTCCTAGATCATGGCTGCTGTAATAAGATTGTTATGAACAAGAATAACCCACTCACACATAAGGTATATGTTTCTCAAATCGTTTTTAAAGGATTAAAACTATGAACTATGAAACCTTTCGAAATGAGAAACTTGCGTAATTGAAATTAGGCAAACTTGAACGTTGGAAAAAGAATGTTGTTACTTGATTTTACAAAGAGAAGTGTTTTGATTTACTTCAAAAGATAATCACCCTATTTTTTATACTACGGGTATTGTGTGACTTTTGTGAAAGAAACAGATCTTTTAAAAGATAATACATGAAGTACTTTGGGGCTAAGAACCCGAACTTGTTAATATAATGTAGAAAGTGCCTTGTGTGAATAACTTGATTGTATTGATTTGTGATAGTCTTGTAATACTTTCTTGTTGACTTGATAAGTAAACATGTTAGAATGCTACGTGAATTAGTATCTTGTGATGTTTGTGTAAAGGGGTTTTACCTTGTTGTGCTTAGGTTGTTTAAACGATAAGCTGTTATGTTAGTATTATATCACTCATGATTCCGGGTTAAGTCGCTCCGACGGGTAGACTCAAAGTGTCTGCGACCTATGATTCGAGAATACCTTACGCGGTCTCAGATGGTTTGCGGAATCGCGGAGTTCTGTGTTAGTATGCGCCTTGTGGTCACGCGGCTTCGCGCTACGCGACGGAGAGTCCAGACGCCGCCGGGAGTAGCTACCGATGCGGGAATACCTCACGCGGCCATCGGAGCGCCCACGCGAGCTACGGAAGTTCTGTGGCTAGACGCGCACATTAGATATCGCGCGAAAGTGGCCGCCTTGATCATGTGACGCCTAGACAGATCTCATGATACGCTTACGACCTTGTTTGTACCGTGGGTTTTAGTAGTCGATCGTGTTTTCGCATTTACCCCGCACGGTTTTATGATGACATAGGTAGGACTCGTGTTCATGTATATTCCTTCGTGTTTTTATATCATAGATCGCCGGCAATGGCAAGGTATTCCACGCATGATTGATGTGGGCGCGAGACCCATTACTACATTCGAGTGATGACTTTGAGGGCGCGAGTCCCCGACTTGACATGACCGCTATTTATCAGGAATCGTAGTTTTGGTTATCATACATATCTCCCGCTTTATATAGACTACTATGATTTCATTTACGATTTTCGCCACATACTTGGTACTGTTGCATCGACTCTCTGGGCCGCTCACGCCGCAGTAAAGGTACTCCTACCGTTGATCCTCGCTCTAGGATCACCGCTTTCAATGCTGAAAAGCTCCGCTTTCTCCGAGGCTTAGCATTTTGGTACGGTCCTCGTCGTAGATATTTGCATTCAGGGTACGGCGGCCCCGCCCCGCCATTGTTGTTTTAAACTCTTAGAGGTATGTAGACCTGTAAGGTTGGGATGTAATCGCTCATTTTGGGGTATTTATATACATATATGCCGAAAGGAAACTTTTTCCCAAAAATGGTCTTATTTATACTGCTTCATATTCGTTGTTTTATATTCACGATTTCTCCGATGACTACTGGGCGCCCGGTAAGGCACCACGCCCTGAACGGGTCGTGACAAAAGTGGTATCGAGCGCTTAATCCTCTGAAAGTGTCTACGCATCGTATCTAGTAGAGTTCGATTATCGCTGTGCACCACACCAATAATCGTGAGGCTATAGGATATTTAGGATTGGTTTTCATTCTTCTCACCGAGATCGTGCTTTAGAGTTGTGTTATAAGTCGACCCTCTAACGATTCCTTTCCTTTACCGCTATGCCTCCACGCCAGTAACTCGGGCCCAGAGGCAAGGCACCAAGAAGTCGCGAGAGTACGTAGAGTTAGGGCGGCACAGCCCAATCATCACTCGGGATGCTTCATGCGGGAGTTCGAGACGCCGCTCGCAGCAGAGAGTTTGGCACGGGCACAGCTCATCGCGCCATGACATACGGACCTTCGCCTACTCGCTGGAGCGTAAAAATATGGATCGAAGGAGACGCCCCGCATTACTAGCGGATTTGGCAAAGAGTGTATTTTATGTACCGTGATACCAAGGATATTGATGATTATCTACAGAAGGGTTGTGAGGAAGTAGCTCTTCACCAGAACGAGCCAAGCCATGCTCAGATTATGTGCGCTGGCCGAGATGTATAGATCGGCTGACAACCAAGATCACAGAAGAGGCCCGATTGGCGTGATCATTTGGTAACTCGAGGCGAACCGCCTCAGCAGCAGACAGACACGCGCTCCGCTGGGCAGTGCCCTCTGCAGGTTCGCTTTTCTCGTTGTTCACAGCAAAGTGCGCCATCCCGAAATGTCGCTTTTTATCGCGCTGTTTTACTATGGGCCGTGGCCATATGGCGAGGGAATGTTCTATAAGGAAGGATGCAAGTAGAAGACTCACCTACCGCATCGCTATGATTCAGGTGCGGAGAGGAAGGGGTGTTAGCTGCAGGAGGCCACCCCACCTCGCGTGTGCGTCAGGTCGATGTCATTTTGGGAGTGTCGCTTCGCGCAGCTTGTTATGTTTATGACAGCAGGCCATTTTATGAGAAATTGTCCAACCAGAGTTGGCGATGTAGGACTCACCTTCTGATCGTGATAGTTCATCACCTTCCTCAATGCATGCACAAAGTATGATTGATTAGAACGACCTAGTGGAAGTTCCGCTGTAGATATTGTGTATATCCTTAACCCTTTAGTGATTTATATATGTAGCGAATATCTTAAGTATTGTTTTCTGTTAGCATGGTGTTAGTGTGATTAGAATTTTTGGTTAGTTAACCTGTAAGATTGGGGATAGAGAGAGGAGCCTTAGAATATATACGTGAGACCTTAGAAGCGAGGCCATCTTTGGTAAAAGAATTAATTCATGTTTGACCCTTATCAAAGTGCATAGTTTACGTGAGATATATTTGTGGATAAGTCCCCGAGTAGTAGGAAATGAAAGAGGGTAGTTGAGCTAAGAAGACCGCCAGGTTTTCGTGAACGTGATTAGTGAGATTGTTCCGATCGGAGCTAGTGTTTCATGCGCTGCGGTCGGGTCGAGGCCACGCTGCGGGTCGACCCACGGCCTGCTGGTGACGGGTCCGCTATGGTGGTCCCGCTTTGTGTTAGGATCACGAGGGTGTTAGTCCTGTGTTTAGTTAACCATTATACGAAGTTCGTGACGTGTTCGACCTTTAGTCGGGCCGACGAGGTCGACTATCTTATCTTTTAATCAAACCGTGTTCTCGTGAGTAAGTTGCGAGATGATTATTTCAGAAGGTTGTAAGGCTGCACGAGGTGCCTACCTTCACCTTATGGCAGCAGTGAGCCCCAAGTTACTACTGCTTTTTCTCGAAGTTTTACTGTGCAAGGTTAGAACTCAAAGTAGTCTCGCACGATTCACCTCGCCGCTTGATTTCGTGGGTAACTATAAGGACTATTCGCCTAGTTGAGTATGTATTATTATAGCTATCGCTTCAAAGATTCGATGTCGCCGCATGAAGCCTTGTAGGGCGGAAGTGTAAGTTGCCGGCCGATTGGTTCGATGTTGGCAAGGTACGATAGTTGGTTCATACTTGTTCAAAGAGGCTGGATAAAGTGCTTATCCGTAAGAGGTTATCGCGTACTCGTAGTCGCATGAAGCGCATCGTAAACATGGTAAGTTATGAGAAAGAGTTCGAGTGTACGAGAAGGGTACGACGCGTAAGGGAAAAAGCGAGCATGTATTGCGAGCAGAGATGAGATCATTTCTTTGTAAGGAAGAAGATGCGAAGGGAGTATATTTTAGGCCTCGGGTAAAGGCTTTTGTGATGTTAGAGGTGTTTCCTCGTAGACTTGGATGTAGGTAGTTGCGCAAGTGTTTCTGTGGCCAAGTGTGGCAGGATTGTTCTCGTAAGTATAGTAGTGAAGACTACACTGGCGCATGTTTGTTTTAAGACTTAGAAGGAACATTCGACGAATGTTTCTGGCGAGGAGAATGTTATACCGTATTTGCAGTATGTACCGGGACGACGAGAAAATTTTGAACTTTAAAGTTGACTCGACGATTTATTTTTGTGCACAACACCGATTAGAGTCGCTTCGACTAAACGCTTTACTAAACTCGCGTAGGTTAAATTCCGCTATGTCATTTATTATTTTTATGGATTTTTCCGAGAGACGAAACATTTTGGATTAACGTGAGGGTGACACTTGTCACCCTCATCGACGGCAAATTGGCATTGTTTGGCACGCTTTTGTGCCTTGCACAAAGTCAAGGAGTTGGTAGGATATTTTTGTGTAGTAGATAGAATGGACACTTGCCTAAATCCTCACCCTACACTTGCCTTGCACTTGGCATCATCTTGGCCATTGGTTGGCCAATGCTTGACCTATAAATACCCCTCTATGTTGATGAACTTCTTCATCCAAATATTTTTCTAAGTGTTAAAAATCCCTCCCCTCTCTTGATATGTTTTCGTCCAACACCCCCCTCCCCCTCTAGCCTTAGTGGCTTGGCCGAGAGCCCCCCCCCCTCTAAAGCAAGCCTTAGCTGAAACACCACCCCCCTCCCTTAGTAGAAAAATACTCTTCAAGTATTGTTGCTATGGCAAAATACTTTAGCCTTTATACTTTGTAGTATTTCCAAAGTCCCCTCTATACTAAAAGCCCAAATACTAGCTATACTTCCTTAGTCACAAACGAAACCCTAAGAGAAACTTCATTGTTGATTGAAGTAGTAAGTAGAAGTGTGTAGCAACTTCTAAGGGTTCTTGGAGCGCATTGAGCGCACGGAGTAGAGCTAAACCTCGCTAGGATCGACGCTTATACTTGGATATTATTGGGCTTACCGAGGTAAATAACCTTATCCTCCTTTGTAATTAGAATATACATACCGTAGAAGTATAGAATAAGTATAAATACTTAGAAGGTTATTAAAGAATAGAATTGAACCGATATCACAAAGCAAGGGTTTAAAAGAAGAATAATTGAACTGCATTTACATGTGATCTGCCACAGAGACTCGAGTAGCTCACCGCAGGGAAGTGCTGCCCAAATTTTTCCATAGAATAGAGAACCTCTCGCTAGAGCTTTGTACAAGATAGTCTAGACGCTGATAGACGATTTGATCATATAGGTCGATTCTCCGCGCGACATATTCAACTTGGCGCGAGGATTTCACGGTATGTATGTGATTCTTCCTATCCTCTCGAGCATGATATTTTAAAGAGTATGATATAGTACTGTAGACGACGCGTGTTAATCGAATAATAATTACGCAATGTCTTCTGACTTAAGCCCGATAATAATTACGCAATGTCTTTTGACTTAAGCCCAATAAAAAGAATCAAGTAGTTCAAAAGAATTAAGAAACCTTTTGAAAGAAGAGTAATCGTTATACCCTCGTATTTCCGCAGTATGTACGTAAGTGGTATACGCATAAAAAGTTTGGCCTTAAAGTTTAGCCTCGACGCTTTTTTTGTACACAACTCACTAAAAGAATCGCTTTCCGACTAAACGCTTTCCATGTTTTCGTAGAGAAAATTCCGCTATGTCATTTAGTATTTTATGATTTTTCCGAGATACTAAACATTTTGATCAACGAGGGCGACACTTGGCACCTCCAATTTCAGGATTCTGAAATCGCCCATTTGGACGAATTAAGCTTGGCACGCTTTTGTGCCTCAGGCACAAGTCAAGGAGTTGGTAGGATATTTGCGTGGAGTAAATCTTCACCCTACACTTGCCTTGCACTTGTCTTAATTCGCCATCGGTTCGCCACTTCTGACCTATAAATACCCCTTTGATGAAGAGTTCTTCATCCACAAAGTTATCTTCCAAGTCTAAAAATCCTCTCCTCCCTTTGTAGCCATTTCGCCCAAACATATCCTCTCCTCAGGAAGCTGGCCGAGGCCTAACCCCCTAGCCTAGCCGAAATCTACCCCTTCCTTGGTAGAAAGTTGCCTTCTAAGTATTGTTATAATGCCCAAAATACCCTAGCCCAAATCCCTTAGTACTTAGTAGAAGTTGTGAAGAACTTCTAAGGTTCTGAGCTACCGGCGCATAACATGTGAGCTAAACCTTGCTCAAAGCGCGACTTTATCTAGATATTATCGGGCTTACCGAGGTAAATAATCCTAACCCTCTTTTGTATTACAGAATGCATACTGTAGAAGTATAAGAATAAGTATAAATACTTAGAAGAATATCACGTATCAGAATTGAATCAAGTATCACAGTAGGCGGTTTAAAAGAAGAATAATTGAATCAGACTTCACATAGATCTGCTTTCACAGAGACTTATATAGCTCACCTGTGGTCAGGCGCCCAACTTTCCGTAATTGTAAACCCTCCGCTTAGAATGACCTTCAGAGTAGTCTAGACTTTGATAGATGTCTGTGACTATTATAGTCGATTCTCATACGACATACTCGACTTGGCGAGGATTTTCGCCAAGGTATGTGATTCTTCCTAAGCATGATATTTTACAATATATATATAGTACGGAGACGATACGTGTGAATCGAATAATAACTACGGCAATGTCTTTGACTTAAGCCTGAATAATACTTACGGCAATGCCTCACGGCTTAAGCCTGAATAATAAAGAACTGGAAACATTTCAAAGGAATACTGAATCATTTTTAACAGAAGATAAATATTTGGCTTAAGAGTTATGCTAGCTTTATGGGAAGTTAGGTATAACAACTTAAGAAAGATAAAAAGGAACTGTTTACTTGTGTGTTTATAAAAGCCTTGTATTGATTTCTGTTAAGTGTAGTAAGATTTGATAAGTAGACATATATGATGCTACCTGTGTTAGTATCTTGAAATGCTGTGTAAGGGGGTCATTCTTGCGCGGCTTACGCTGCTAACCTAAGTCCGTTGATCATATTATATCACCTACCCTCGACTTATTTATACCGGTGGCTTGCCCTCGACGCGGTCTATACGCCCATGCGGTCCGTGAGACTATGCGGAGCAGCGTATGCTCCGTGATTGATCATTCCGGCGCTTAGCCCGACGCGGTGGATTCTCTACGCGTCCGCTGAGACTACGCGTCTCGAGGCTATGCGGCCGCGGAGCCTAGGCGGACGCCGGGTCGCCGCCCCGACGCGAGGTATACCTCACGCGGTCCAGGCGTGACCTATGCGATCGCGAAGTCCGGTGACTAGGCACGCACGATACTACGGGCGATTCGCCTTGCTTCGATCATTCGCGCCTAGACTAGACTGCTACGCTTTTCCTATTATCATATTGTTGTGATATGGCACTATGTGCAATTGAACCGATTGTATTTGTGAAAAGGTTTTAAATACTTTGATTTCATTTTAAAGTACTTTATAGTTTCACATACTTGGTACTGCTGTACCGACTCTCCTGGGCCGCTCATGCCGCAGGTAAGGGCAAGGTGTGCTAGATCCGCATCCTAGATCTCTTTGCATTGTGTCCGTGAGCTCCATCTTCTCCGAGGCTCTACTTTTGGCACGATCTCCCCAGACAGATAGTGTGTACAGGCCAGTGGTATGGCGGGCCCCGTCCCGCCATAGTTGTATATTTCCTTAGAGGTCAGAGTCATGTTGTACAAAGGTCTGATGAATCGCTAAAACATGTATATATACGCCGAAAGGCGATGTTTTCTCACATAAACCGTGTCTTATTTTATAAACTGCTTCGCCTTGTTTTTATATTCCGCCGTTACTCGATGTATGACTACTGGGTGCCCCAGAGGCACCAACACGCCCTGAACGTCGTGACAAAAGTGGTATCGTGAGCGCTTAATCTCTGAAAGTGTCTACAGATCGTATCTAGTAGTTCGATTATCGCGTGTTAGGCACTACACCAATAATCGTGAGGCTATAGGATATTTAGGATTGGTTTCATTCTTCTCATTCCGAGATCGTGCTTTAGAGCCGTGTTATAGGATCGACCTCTAACGATTCCTTTCCTCGCAATGCTTATGCCTCCACGTAGTGCAACCCGCCCGTATGGCAAGGCAGGCGGAGTCGCTAGCAGACACCCAGAGTCACGAGGGCTCGTGCCCGCCTATACCGTAGACGGCGAGTTCTATGACGCCGCCGCCCAAAGAGACCACAGCACCCACACCTCCCGCCCCACACCGGGCGAGGAGTTAGGGTACAAGGAGACGGCCCAATATCACAAAGTCAGGCCCGACACGGCGAGAGGCCGGATGCGGCAGCCTGGCTCAGCCCAGCCCAAAGAAGACTGTAGTGCACCCGAGGGCCGATACAGGCTTCGGATTTCTAGTTGTAGCCCGCCCGAGTTTTACTAAGTCGAGGCCGAGGATGATCCGCAGGAGTTCATCCGCCACCGCAGAGGATTACGCGGTGATCGTGGCTTCAGATCGAGGTCGTGATATTCGGTTCGCATCGGCCGCGTGATACCGCAATGATCGTTTGATTCACGAGCTTTCCCTGGAGAGCATGCACCTCCAAGCAGAGGGAGGAGTTTTCGCAGGCTTTTCTCACACACTTCTTGCCTCCGCATTTGCGAGGGCCCGAGCCGATAGATTCTGTTGCCGAGACAGTGAGGACGCACCGAGGGAGTACAATGTCGAAGTTTGATTCTTTGCCTCGAGCATGTCCTCGCGACCGGTAGCGTATACGAGGACCGGTGCATCGCTATGTCACTGGCTCGATGATTACATGGCCGAAGTCTTGTGCGGCGTGTCCTTCACCAGTATGGACATTACCCGATGCAGCTCATGCACCAGATGCGAGGAGCGAGAGACCACCGGTAGAGCGATATCGCTAGCAGGTTAAGGCCAAGACGGCCGGTTCTTTGGTGGTTCTCGTGGTGGGCGTGATCGCCAGGTCCGATTTGCACCACACCGCCAGAGCGCCCTATATCATCTTCGTACAGCCAGAGCGGTGGGGCGCGCCGTGGCCCTGTGACTTCGGATTTGCGTAGCAGGTGCTAACCGCTCGAGGTCCGCCGCGCCCGCTGGTAGATATCATTCTCGAGTCAGATCGAGCTTGCTACACGTGGCCGCAGGTCATTTCGCGAGTTTGTCCGACCGGAGCGCGCTGTAGTAGGCCCACCATGTGGTCCGTTGTCGCTTCTTCATCCTCGACAGCTACTTCGCCCGAGGCAAGGTACTCATGGACCAGCCGGTCGCGCAGAGGTCGCGCGCTGGTCTCAGCTTCTAGCGTCCTCGTAACCGCATTTATGCTTTGTCCACCGACAGATCGTGAGGCCTCACCGATGTCGCCACAGTACCTTATCACCGGGTTTGATGTTTATGCCTCGATAGATCCGGTTCCACTGCCCCATATCTCCCTTGTCATGAGCAGATAGGATAGAGCCCGAGTCCATAGACCCTTTCGAGGTAGCTACGCCAGCCTGGTGATTCGTGGTAGCTCGGGCGGGTATATAGAGCTTGTCCCGTGACTATTTACGCCGTCTGACCAGCCGACTTGATAGAGTCGAGATGATCGACTTCGACGTGATCACGGGACGGATTGGCTAGCTTGCTACGCCAATGTAGACCGCAGAGAGAGTAGTACGGTTCCAGCTTCCCGAGGAGCCTGGCCATGAGTGGGAGGAGCACAGATCGCCGGTGGTAGGTTTATTTCCTACCTCAAGGCTAGGAAGATGGTGCGTAGCGGTACATCTACCATCTAGTTCGAGTGTTTGATATCGAGGTCGCAGACCAGATTTTCACCGCCTCGTAGTCACGAGTTCCCGCACGTGTTCCTGCACGACCTCCCGCATCCTCCCGAGAGGGAGATCGAAGTTTTGTATAGATGTATTACAGATACTCGCCTATTTCCATTCCGCCATACGTAACGGCACCCGCCGAGCCGAGAGAGTCAAGGACCACCGAGAGATTTGCTGAGAAGCGGCTTCATTAGGCCTAGTGTTTCTCCCTCGGGAGCGCCGTATTGTTCAGAAGAAGAAGGACTCGACGCCGCATGTGTGTTGATTACATGGCACCAACAAGGTGACCATTAAGAACAGATACCCCCTTCCTGTGATTGATGATTTGTTCGACCAGTGGCGCGAGATGTTTCTCCAAGATTGACCGCGTCGCTATCATCGTTCGTGTCGAGAGGCGGATGTCCCTAGGATCGCATTCCGACCCAGACGCATTATGAGTTCGTGGTCATGTCTTTTGGTCGACCAATGCTCCGCAGATTCATGGATTTGATGAACCGAGTGTTCAAACCATTTTTGGACACGCTTGTGATAGTGTTCATCGATGATATCTTGGTTTATTCTCGCCAGAGCAGAGTACGCGGAGCATTTGAGGACCGTGGCCGACGCTTCTCCAGATCAGCTTGTACGCCAAGTTTTCCAAACGTGAGTTTTGTTGACTTCTGGCGCTGGGCATATTGCTCGGGCCGATGGTATTCGAGTGGATACGCCAAGATCGAGGCGTCAGACTTGGCCTAGACCTACTACTCCGGCTGAGGTTCGCAGCTTCCGGGCCTCGCAGATATTATCGGCGTTCGTGGAGAAGTTTGCTTTATCTTCGCATTCTTGACTAGGTCGACTCGTAAGGCAAGTTTCAGTGGATCGATGCTTCAGGAGCGTGGTTTCCAGCTGTCGAAAGAGAGATCGACGACCGCCCCGCTTTACTTCCTGCAGGGTCCAGATGGTTATGTCGTATCGTGACGCGCCGTGCATCTGTTGGGATGTGTGTTGACGCAAAGATGGCAGAGTTATAGCATACGCATCCCGACACCAAGAAACACGCAGAGGAACTACCCCACCCATGATTTGAGCCGGCAGCGGTGATTCACGCCAAGATCCGAGGCACTATTTGTACGGGTTCACGTGGATATTTATACGCACTACAAGAGCCTCCAAAGATATCTTTAGCCGTAGGAGCCGAACTTACGGCAGAGACGGTGGTTAGAGTCGCTTAAGGATTACGATGTTGATATCCTACTCACCCGGGAAGGCCAATGTCAGGCGTATGCCTTAGTCGTAGGTCGACGGGGAGCTTATCGATGTGCAGCCAGGCGAGGGACATGGTTCGTGATTTGCACCGCTTAGCGAGCCTCGTGTCCGCTTGATTGATTCTCGATAGCAAACAAGTTAGAGTTCGCGAGGTTGCCGAGTCTTCCATCGCCGGCGAGGCGAAGAGGCAACAGCTCGAGGATCCGGCTTTGCACGTTATCGTGATACAACTCTTCGCAGGGCAAGCGGTCCTTTTGAGGTAGCACCACGGGTGCTAAGGCTCGAGGCGCTGTGTGTTCCAGATGTTTCGTGACTTCGGCAGCAGGTTCTCGGGAAGCACACACAAGCTACTCTATCCATCCGTGGTCGCACCAAGATGTACCATGACCTTAGATCCGTATCAGCGGGATGGCTTGAAGAGGACGCCGCAGTTCGTAGCTCAAGGCCCGTGTTGTCGCAGCGAAGGTAGAGCACCGCAGGCCCGTGGCTTGCTGCACGCATCGAGATCCCGACCGAAGCCGAGGTAATCAACATGGACTTCATCACGTGATTACCTCGCACTCGCAGGAGACATGATTCTATATGGGTTATCGCCGACAGTCGACTAAATCAGCCCACTTTCTTCCCGCTCGACGACCTTTCTACCGAGGATTATGCCGCACTTTACATCCGGCAGATCGCCGATCGCATGAGTCCCTAGTTCGATCATATCGCATGCAGGAGCCCGCTTACGCTAACTTCCGAGGTCCTTCCAGGGGTTTAGGACGCAGTGAGCCCGAGCATCGCATTTCATCCGCAGCAGACGCACAGCATAGCGCACTATCCGCACTCTCGGTGATATGCCGCGAGCCCGTGTTATTGACTTCGGGGCAGTCGAGGATCATTTGCCTCTAGTTGAGTTTGCATATAATAATAGCTACCACCCAAAGATTCGGATGGCGCCATGAGGCCTTGTATGGGAGGAAGTGCAGACGCCTATAGGTTGGTTCGATGGCGAGGCGCAGCAATGAAGGGACCAGATTTGGCGCAGCAGCAGTGGATAAGGCGGCTTATCCGAGAGCGCTATCGACAAACCGTAGTCGCATGGTCGATGCAGATCATCGCCGCTTCGATCTTGAGTTCGAGGTTCATGATTGGGTTTTCCTAGCGTGCCACCCACGGCGGTGTGATGAGATTCGAAGAGGAAACTCAAACTGCGTACACGGCCGCTTCGATTGTCCGCAGGCAGGCAAGGTTGCCTATGAGTTGGATCCGCCGTCCGATCCGGAGGCGCATCCGGTTTTTCACGATCTACGCCGGCGAGATGTATCGGATCCATCTAGTGGTACACCCGATTGACGATGTCCAGTGACCGGCGGTTATCGATGGCGAGATTCCCATAGCGATAATCGATCGTCGTTGGGACGCTCATGACCAAGGACGTGGCTTCCACAAAGTCTTGTGGCGAACGAGCTTAGGAGGAGATGACGGGAAGTCGGCGAGGACATGAGGCGCAGGTACTCTCACCTATTCCCCACACCTCCGTGTAATTCACTTTCCTACTTGTAAATTTTCGCTATCGCTTTTGCCTAAGTGTTGTTTTGTGGCCGTGAGGCTTTTGCAATCGCTAAGTTTTGAAGAACCTTATCGTTATCGTTTGGGAAGGAACATTCGACGAATGTTTCTGGCGAGGGGAGAATGTTATACCCAGATTTCCGCAGTATGTACGTAGCGGTATACGCATAAAAAGTTTGGCCTTAAAGTTTAGCCTCGACGCTTTTTTTGTACACAACTCACTAAAAGAATCGCTTTCCGACGTAAACGCTTTCCACCTTTCGTAGAGAAAATTCCGCTATGTCATTTAGTATTTTTATGATTTTTCCGAGATACTAAACATTTTGACCAACGGAGGGCGACACTTGGCACCTCCAATTTCAGGATTTGAAATCGCCCATTTGGACGAATTGAAGAAGCTTGGCACGCTTTTGTGCCTCGCGCACAAGTCAAGGAGTTGGTAGGATATTTGTGCGAGTAAATCTTCACCCTACACTTGCCTTGCACTTGTCTTAATCTTCGCCATTGGTTGGCCACTTCGACCTATAAATACCCCCTTTGACGAAGAGTTCTTCATCCACAAAGTTATCTTCCAAGTCTAAAAATCCTCTCCTCTCCCTTTGTAGCCATTTCACCCAAACATATCCCCTCCTCATGAAGCTGGCCGAGGCCTAACCCCTAGCTCAGCCGAAATCTACCCCCTTCCTTGGTAGAAAGTTGCCTTCTAAGTATTGTTATAATGCCCAAAATACCCTAGCCCAAATCCCTTAGTACTTAGTAAGTTGTGAAGAACTTCTAAGGTTCTCGAGCTACCTGGGCGCATAACATAGAGCTAAACCTGCTCAGCGACTTTATCTAGGATATTATCGGGCTTACCGAGGTAAATAATCCTAACCCTCTTTGTATTGTAGAATGACACCGTAGAAGTATAAGAATAAGTATAAATACTTAGAAGAATATCACGTATAGAATTGAACTGTTATCACAAAGAAGGGTTTAAAAGAAGAATAATTGAATCAGACTCACATAGGACTGCTTTCACAAAGAGACTTATATAGCTCACCGTAGTGGTCATACGCCTAACTTTCCGTAGAATTGTAAACCCTCCGCTTAGAATGACCTTCGCAGTAGTCTAGACTTTGATAGATGATGTGACTATTATAGGTCGATTCTTCATACATACATACCGACTGGCAGAGGATTTTCGCAAGGTATGCATGTGATTCTTCCTAAGCATGATATTTTACAATATATATATAGTACTTTAGACGCATACGTGTGAACTGAATAATAACTACTGCAATGTCTTCGACTTAAGCTCGATTAATACTTACAGAATGCCTCACGCTTAAGCTCCAATAATAAAGAACTCGAAACATTTCAAAGGAATACTGAATCATTTTTAACATAAGATAAATATTTGGCTTAAGAGTTATGCTAGCTTTATGGGAAGTTAGGTATAACAAATTAAGAAAGATAAAAAGGAACTGTTTACTTGTGTGTTTATAAAAGCCTTGTATTGATTGCTATGTAGTAAGATTTGATAAGTAGACATATACGATGCTACCGTGTTAGTATCTTGAAATGCCGTGTAAGGGGTCATTCTTGCCGTGCTTACGCTGCTAACCCAGAAGTCCGCAGATCGTTATTATATCACCTACCCCTCGACTTATTTATACCGAGGGCTTTCCTCGACGCGGGTCTATACGGCCCATGCGGTCCGCGAGACTATGCGGAGCGCCGTATGCTCCAGATTGATCATTCCGGCGCTTAGCCCGACGGGGATTCCCACGCGGTCCGCTGAGACTACGCGGTCTTTCGAGGCTACGCGGCGCGGAGCCCAGGCGGATGCCGGGGTTGGTTGCCCCGACGCGAGGTATACCTCACGCGGTCCGCGCGTGACCGATGCGATCGCTAAGTTCAGACTAGGCACGCAGACGATACTACGGGCGATCGCCTTGCTTCGATCATTCGCGCCCAGACTGCACTGCTACGCTTTTCCTATTCATATTGTTTGTGATATGGCACTATGTGCAATTGAACCGATTGTATTTGTGAAAAGGTTTTAAATACTTTGATTTCATTTTAAAGTACTTTATAGTTTCACATACTGGTACCGTACATCGACTTCCTGGGCCGCTCACGCCGCAGGGCGGCGCAGTGCTAGATCCGCATCCTTAGGATCTCTTTGCATGGCGCCGTGAGCTCCATCTTCTCCGAGGCTCTACTTTTGGTACGATCTCCTCAGACAGTAGATAGTGTAGATAGTGGTATGGCGGGGCCTCGTCCCGCCATAGTTGTATATTTCAGAGGTCCAGAGTCATGTTGTACAAAGGTTTGATGTAATCGCTAAAACATGTATATATATATGCCGAAGGCGATGTTTTCACATAAACCGTGGTCTTATTTTATAAATCAAGCTTTCGCCTTGTTTTTATATTCACGTTACTCGATGTATGACTACTTGGGTGCCCTGCAGGCACTACCACGGCCCTAACGGGTCGTGACAAGAATACTTGGTTTTAAGAGCTAAGAGTTACACTAGCTTTACGGGAAGTTAGTATAACGCCTTAAGAGTGATAAAAAGAATGATTTATCGATTTAAGAAAATAAGAGACTTGACTTAATTATACTAATGTGAATTTTGTTAAAAGTGTGAAACCTCATTCGTGAGTAATGAGTATTTTGGTTTTCAAAAGGAATGATGTTTTATCGATTTCGAAATCGTAATTAATGTCGAACAAACCACATCGCTTAATAAAGTGGAAATGTTTTGGCTAATAAGTATTATTAAAACCAAGAGAAACTTCCATCGCATAGTGAGCCAAGATAAAACAAAATGATATTACATTTCCTAGATCATGGTCAGAATAAGATTGTTATGAACAAGAATAACCCACTCACACATAAGGTATATGTTTCTCAAATCGCTTTTAAAGGATTAAAACTATGAACTATGAAACCTTTCGAACGAAACTCATGTAATTGAAATTAGCAAACTTGAACGCTTGGAAAAGAACGTTGTTACTTGATTTTACAAAGAGAAGTGTTTTGATTTACTTCAAAAGATAATCACCCTATTTTTTATACTACGTATTGTGTGACTTTTGTGAAAGAAACTGATCTTTTAAAAGATAATACACGAAGTACTTTGGGGCTAAGAACCCGAACTTGTTAATATAATGTAAAGTACCTTGTGTGAATAACTTGATTGTATTGATTTGTGATAGTCTTGTAATACTTTCTTGTCGACTTGATAAGTAAACATGTTAGAATGCTACGGAATTAGTATCTTCGCGATGCTCAGGTAAAGGGTTTTCCTTTGTGCTTAGGTTGTTTAAACGACGATAAGTTGTTATGTTAGTATTATATCACCATGATTCCGGTTAAGCCCGCCTCCCACGCTGGTAGACTCAGCGGTCTGCTGCGAATGATTCGAGAATACCTTACGCGTGTCAGATGCGTCATGCGAACTGCGAGTTCTGTGTTATGGTATGCGCCCTTGTGGTCATGCGGTCTTGTGCGCATGACGGGGAGTCCAGACGCCGCCGGCTGGAGCTGGCCTTCGGAGCTGAATACTTCACGCGGCCGCGGCCATTGCTCGCGTGAGCCACGGAGTTCCAGGCTGGGGACGGCTAGAGACGCAAGATCGCGAGTGGCCGCTTTGATCATGTGACGGCCTAGATAGATCTCATGATACGCTTTACGACCTTGTTTGTATCAGGTTTTAGTAGTCACCGTGTTTCGCATTTACCCCGCACGGTTTTATGACGACATAGGTAGACCCGTGTTCATGATATTCCTCGTGTTTTATATCATGATCGCCAAGAAGGAAGGTATTCCACGCATGATTGATGCTGCGCGCGAGACCCATTGCTACATTCGAGTGATGACTTTGAGGGCGCGAGTCCTCGACTTGACACGATCGCTATTTATCGCGAATCAGTTTTGGTTATCATACATGTCTTCTCGCTTTATATAGACTACTATGATTTCATTTACGATTTTCGCCACATACTGTACCGCCAGATCGACCTCCTTCGGGCCGCTCATGCCGCAGTAAAGGTACTCCCACCGTTGATCCCCGCTCTTAGGATCACCGCTTTCAACATAGAAAAGCTCCGCTTCTCCGAGGCTTAGCATTTTGCAAGGTCCCCGCCGTTGTAGATATTTGCATTCAGGTACGGCGGGCCCCGTCCCGCCATTGTTGTTTTAAACTCTGAGGTCCGTAGACCGCTGTGGTTGGGATGAATCGCTCATTTTGGGGTATTTATATACATATATGCCGAAGGCAACTTTTTCCCGTAAACCGTGTCTTATTTATACTGCTTCATATCGTTGTTTTATATTCCGCCGATTTCTCGATGTATGACTACTGGGTGCCCGTAAGGCACTACCACGCCCTAACGGCCTCGACAAAAGTGGTATCGAGCGCTTAATCCTGAAAGTGTCTACGCATCGCATCTAGTAGTCTGATTATCCAAGGCCGCACCACACCAATAATCGTGAGGCTATAGGATATTTAGGATTGGTTTCCATTCTTCTCACTCGAGATCGTGCTTTAGAGTCGTGGTTATAAGTCGACCTCTAACGATTCCTTTCCTTTACCGCTATGCTCCACGCCAGTAACTCGCCCAGATGGCAAGGCAAGAAGCCGCGAGCAGAGTACAGAGAGTTAGAAGGGCACAGCCCAATCATCACCGGGGTATGCTTCACGGGAGTTCTCGAGACGCCGCCTCAAAGCAGCAGAGTTTGGCACAACGCAGCAGCTCATCGCGCCATGACATCCGGACCTTCGCCCACCATTGGAGCGTAAAATATGGATCGGAAGGAGACGACCGCATTAGCAAGGGATTTGGCAACGTGAGTGTATTTTATGTACCAGATACCAAGGATATTGATGATTATCTAAAGACGGGTTGCGAGGAAGTAGCTCTTCAACGTGAACGAGCCAGCCATGCTCAGGATTACGTGCAATGGCCGAGAGACGTAGATCGCATGACAACCAAGATCACAGTAAGAGGCCCGATTGGCGTGATCATTTGGTAACTCGAGGCGAACCGCCTCGCCAAAGACAGACATGCGCGCCCGCCAGCGCAGTGCCCTCTGCTGTTCGCTTTTTCCTCGTTGTTCACAGCGGCAGCGCCATCCCGAAATGTCGCTTTTATCGGTGCGCTTTACTATGGCCGTGGGCCATATGGCGAGGGAATGTTCTATAAGGAAGGATGCAAGTAGAAGACTCACCACCAGATCGCTGCGCATTCAGCAAAGTGAGAGGAAGGGTGTTAGCTGCAGAGGCCACCCCACCTCGCGCGTGGCGCTGTGGTCGATGTCATTTTGGGAGTGTCGTGCTTCGCGGCAATTGTTATGTTTATGACACAGGCCATTTTGAGAAATTGTCCAACCAGAGTTGGCGATGTAGTGGACTCAAATTTCTGGATCGCTGATAGTTCATCACCTTCCAATGCATGCACACAGTAGGCGAGATTGATTAGAACGACTCAGGAAGTACACAGATACTGTATATCCTTAACCCTTTAGAGATTTATATGTAGCGAATATCTTAAGTATTGTTTTCTGCTAGTACGGTGTTAGTGTGATTAGAATTTTTGATTAGTTAACCTGTAAGATTGGGGGATGTAGAGAGTGGAGCCTTAGAATATATACGTAGAGACCTTAGAGGCAGGCCATCTTTGGTAAAAGAATTAATTCATGTTTGACCCTTATCAAAGTGCATAGTTTACGCGAGATATATTTCAGGATAAGTCCCCGAGTAGTAGGAAATGAAAGAGGGTAGTCGAGCTAAGAAGACCGCCAGGTTTTCGTAACGTGATTAGTAGATTGTTCCGCATCGGGAGCTAGTGTTTCACGCTGGTCGGGTCGCCGAGGCCATGTTACGCCCACCCACGCCCGCTTGGTGATGGGGTCCATTTATGGTGGTCCCTCTTTGTGTTAGGATCACGAGGGTGTTAGGCCCAGGTTTAGTTAACCATTGTACGAGTTCGTGGATGTGTTCGACCAGTAGTCTGGCCGATGAGGTCAGACCATCTTATCTTTTAATCAAACCGTGTTCTCGTGAGTGTTGCAGATGATTATTTCGTGAAGGTTGTAAGGTCGCACGAGGTGCCTACCTTCACCTTATGGCGCATGCTGGAGCCCCGTTACTACTGCTTTCTTTTCCGAAGTTTTACTGTGCAAGGTTAGAACTCAGCGTAGTCTCGTCGCATTCACCCTGCCAGCTTGATTTCGGTAATCGTAAGGACTATTCGCCTAGTTGAGTATGTATTATTATAGCTATTTCAAAGATTCTGATGTCGCCGTATGGCCTTGTAGGGGCGAAGTGTAAGTCATTGGCCGATTGGTTCTGATGTTGGCAAGGTACATGATAGTTGGTTCATACTTGTTCAAGAGGCTGATAGTGGCTTATCCGTAAGAGGTTATCGCGTACCGTAGTCAAGGAAGCGCACTAAAACATGGTAAGTTATGAGAAAGAGTTCGAGTGTACGGTAGCGGTACGACGCGTAAGTGAAAGAGCGAGCATGTATTATGAGCAAAGATTTAGATCATTTCTTTGTAAGAGATGGCGGCGAGTATATTTTAGGCCCTGCAAAGGCTTTTGTGATGTTAGAGGTGTTTCCTCGTAGACTTGGATGTAGGTAGTTGCGCAAGTGTTTCGTGGTAAAGCGTGGCGGATTGTTCTCGTAAGTATAATAGTGAAGACTACACCGCGCATGTTTGTTTTAAGATTTGTAAGGAACATTCGACGAATGTTTCTAAGGAGGAGAATGTTATACCCCGTATTTGCAGTATGTACGCGGGACGACGAGAAAATTTTGAACTTTAAAGTTGGCTTCGACGATTTATTTTGTGCACAACACCCGATTAGAGTCGCCGACTAAACGCTTTACTAAACTCGCGTAGGTAAATTCGCTATGTCATTTATTATTTTTGCGGATTTTTCGGAGAGACGAAACATTTTGTACAAACGGGAGGGTGACAGTGGTCACCCTCATTGGACGGCAATTTGGCATTTTTTGGCACGTTTTTTGTGCCTTGCACAAAGTCAAGGAGTTGGTAGGATATTTTTGTAGTAGATAGAACGGACACTTGCCTAAATCCTCACCCTACACTTGCCTTGCACTTGGCATCATCTGCCATTGGTTGGCCAATGCTTGACCTATAAATACCCTCTACGTTGATGAACTTCTTCATCCAAATATTTTTCTAAGTGTTAAAAATCCCTCCTCTCTTGATATGTTTTCCCAACACCCTCCCCTCTAGCCTTAGTGGCTCGCCGAGAGCCCTCTAAAGCAAGCCTTAGCCAAACACCACCCCCTCCCTTAGTAGAAAAATACTCTTCAAGTATTGTTGCTATGGCAAAATACTTTAGCCTTTATACTTTGTAGTATTTCCAAAGTCCTCTATACTAAAAGCCCAATACTAGCTATACTTCCTTAGTCACAAACGAAACCCTAAGAGAAACTTCATTGTTGATCAAGTAGTAAGTAGAAGTGTGTAGCAACTTCTAAGGGTTCTGAGCGCATTGGAGCATACGGAGTAGAGCTAAACCTCGCTTTAGGATCGACGCTTATACTTGGATATTATTGGGCTTACCGAGGTAAATAACCTTATCCTCCTTTGTAATTAGAATATACATACCGTAGAAGTATAGGAATAAGTATAAATACTTAGAAGGTTATTAAAGAATAGAATTGAACCGATATCACAAAGAGAAGGGTTTAAAAGAAGAATAATAGAATCAGATTTACATGTGACTGCTTTCACAGAGACTTGAGTAGCTCACCCGCAGGAAGTGCTGCCCAAATTTTTCCATGTATAGAGAACCCTCTCGCTAGAGCTTTGTACAAGATGCCTAGACGCTGATAGACGATTTGATCATATAGGTCGATTCTTCACGCGACATATTCAACTTCGCGCGAGGATTTCACGGTATGTGATTCTTCCTATCCTCTCGAGCATGATATTTTAAAGAGTATGATATAGTACGTAGACTTACGTGTGTTAATCGAATAATAATTACGCAATGTCTTCTGACTTAAGCTCGACAATAATAATTACGCAATGTCTTTTGACTTAAGCCCTAATAAAAAGACCAAGAGTTCAAAAGCACTAAGAAACCTTTTTGAAAGAAGAGTAACACTTGGTTTTAAGAGCTTAAGAGTTACACTAGCTTTATGGGAAGTTAGGTATAACGGCTTAAGAGTGATAAAAAGAATGATTTATTGATTTAAGAAAATAAGAGACTTGACTTAATTATACTAATGAATTTTGTTAAAAGTGTGAAACCTCATTCGTGAGTAATGAGTATTTTGGTTTTCAAAAGGAATGATGTTTTACTGATTTCGGAAATCAGAATGAATGCCGAACAAACCACAGCAGCGCTAATAAAGGGAAATGTTTTGGCTAATAAGTATTATTAAAACCAGAGAAACTTCCATCCGTGAGTGAGCCAAGATAAAACAAAATGATATTACATTTCCTAGATCATGGTCAGAATAAGATTGTTATGAACAAGAATAACCCACTCACACATAAGGTATATGTTTCTCAAATCGCTTTTAAAGGATTAAAACTATGAACTATGAAACCTTTCGAAATGAGAAACTTATGAATTGAAATTAGGCAAACTTCAACGCTGGAAAAGAACGTTGTTACTTGATTTTACAAAGAGAAGTGTTTTGATTTACTTCAAAAGATAATCACCCTATATTTTATACTACGTATCATGTGACTTTTCAGAAAGAAACTGATCTTTTAAAAGATAATACATGAAGTACTTCGGGGCTAAGAACCCAACTTGTTAATATAATGTAAAGTACCTCGTGTGAATAACTCGATCAGATTGATTTATGATAGTCTTGTAATACTTTCTTGTCGACTTGATAAGTAAACATGTTAGAATGCTACGCGAATTAATATCTTGTGATGTTTGTGTAAAGGGTTTTTCCTTGTCGTGCTTAGGTTGTTTAAACGATAAACCGCATGTTAGTATTATATCACCATGATTCCGGGTTAAGTCGCCTCCACGCGGTAGACTCAAAGTGGTCTGCGTGACCTATGATTCGAGAATACCTTACGCGGTCTCAGATGGTTATGCGCGAATCAAGGAGTTCCGTGTTAGTACGCGCCCTTGTGGTCATGCGGCTTTGTGGCTACGCGACGGCGAGTCCAGACGCCGGGAGTAGCACCGACGGGAATACCTCACGCGGGCTATCGAGTGGCCCACGCGAGCTACGGAAGTTCTGTGGCTAGACGCAAGACATTAGATATCATGGCGAAGTGGCCTTTGATCATGTGACGGCCTAGACAGATCTCATGATACGCTTTACGACCTTGTTTGTACTGGTGGGTTTTAGTAGTCAGGTGCCTTCGCATTTACCCCGCACGGTTTTATGACACAGGTAGACTCGTGTTCATGTATATTCTTTGGTGTTTTTATATCATAGATCGCCGGCAGTGAGAAAGGTATTCCACGCATGATTGATGTCGCGGGCGTGAGACCCATCTACATTTGAGTGACGACTTTGAGGCGCGAGTCCCCGACTTGACATGATCGCTATTTATCAGAATCGTAGTTTTGGTTATCATACATGTCTCCCGCTTATATAGACTACTATGATTTCATTTACGCATTTTCGCCACATACTGCACCAGATCGACTTCTTCTGGGCCGCGCTCATGTCGCAGTAAAGGTACTCCTACCGTTGATCCCGCTCTTAGATCACCGTTTGGCTGGAAAAGCTCCGCTTCTCCGAGGCTTAGCATTTTGGTACGGTCCCCGCCCTGTAGATATTTGCATTCAGGTACGGCGTGGCCCCGCCCCGCCATTGCTTTTAAACTCTTAGAGGTCCAGACTCAAGTAAGGTTGGGATGAATCGCTCATTTTGGGGTATTTATATACATATATGCCGAAGGCAACTTTTTCCCGTAAACCGTGTCTTATTTATACCGTTTCATATCTTCGTTGTTTTATATTCCGATTTCTCCGATGTATGACTACTTGGGTGCCCGTATGCACTAGTCACGCCCCGAACGGGTCGTGACAAAAGTGGTATCGTGAGCGCTTAATCCTGAAAGTGTCTACGCACCGTATCTAGTAGTTCGACATCGCTGTCGCACCACACCAATAATCGTGAGGCTATAGGATATTTAGGATTGGTTTCATTCTTCTCACTCGAGATCGTGCTTTAGAGTCGTTATAAGTCGATCCTCTAACGATTCCTTTCCTTTACCGCTATGCCTCCACGCCAGTAACTCGCCCAGATGGCAAGGCACCAAGAAGCCGCGAGCAGAGTACGAGAGTTAGAAGGGCACAGCCCAATCATCACCGGGGATGCTTCACGCGGGAGTTCGAGACGCCGCTCGCAGAAGAGAGTTTGGCACAAGCACATAGCCTCATCGCGCCATGACATTCGACCTTCGGCCCACCTGGAGCAGAAAATATGGATCGGAAGGAGACACCATTACTAGCAAGGATTTGGCAAAAGAGTGTATTTTATGTACCAGATACCAAGGATATTGATGATTATCTAAAGAAGGTTGCGAGGAAGTAGCTCTTCAATGAATGAGCCAAAGCCATGCTCAGATTACGTGCGCTGGCCGAGAGACGTAGAGATCGATAGATTAACCAAGATCGCCAGGAGAGGCCCGATTGGCGTGATCATTTGTAACTCTCGAGGCGAACCGCCTCAAGCAGACAGATACATGCGCCTCCGCTGCAAGGCAGTGCCCTCTGCTGTGGTTCGCTTTTCCTCGTTGTTCACAGTGGCAAAGCGCCATCCCGGGAAATGTCGCTTTATCGGGCGCTTGTTTTACTTACGCCGTGCCATATGGCGAGGGAATGTTCTATAAGGAAGGATGCAAGTAGGAAGACTCACCTACCGCATCGCCATGATTCAGCAAGTGAGAGGAAGGGGTGTTAGCTGCAGGAGGCCACCCCACCTCGTGGCCGCTGTGGTCGATGTCATTTTGGGAGGTCGTGCTTCGCGGAAGGTTGTTATGTTTATGACAGGCCATTTTATGAGAAATTATCCAACCGTAGTTGGCGATGTAGGACTCACCTTCTGGATCAAAGGATAGTTCATCACCTTCCTCACGCATGCCCAACAGTATGGATTGATTAGAACGACCTAGGGGAAGTTCCGCGTAGATACAGTTATATCCTTAACCCTTTAGAGATTTATATGTGTAGCGAATATCTTAAGTATTGTTTTCGGTTAGCATGGTGTTAGTGTGATTAGAATTTTTGATTAGTTAACCGTAAGATTGGGGGATAGAGAGAGTGGGAGCCTTAGAATATATACGTAGAGACCTTAGAGGCGAGGCCATCTTTGGTAAAAGAATTAATTCATGTTTGACCCTTATCAAAGTGCATTGCTTACGTGAGATATATTTCAGGATAAGTCCCCGAGTAGTAGGAAATGAAAGAGGGTAGTTGAGCTAAGAAGACCGCCAGGTTTTCGTAACGTGATTAGCGAGATTGTTCCGATCGGGAGCTAGTGTTTCGCTGCCGCCGGCCTGCCGAGGCCATGTCGCGGTCCACCCACGCCTGCTTTGCGATGGGGTCCATTTACGGTGGTCCCGCTTGTGTTAGGATCACGAGGTGTTAGGCCCAGTTTAGTTAACCATTGCACGAAGTTCGTGGACGTGTTCGACCAAGAGTCGGGCGAGGTCGCACCATCTTATCTTTTAATCAAACCGCGTTCTCGTGAGTAAGTTGCGAGATGATTATTTCGTAGCGTTGTAAGGTCGCACGAGTTGCCTACCTTCACCTTATGGCGCATGCTGAGCCCGTTACTACTGCTTTTCTCGGAAGTTTTACCGTGCAAGGTTAAGAACTCAGCGAGTCTCGTCGCATTCACCCTCCGCCGCTTGATTTCGTGGGTAATCGTATGACTATTCGCCTCTAGTTGAGTATGTATTATTATAGCTCGTTTCAAAGATTCTGATGTCGCCGCATGAAGCCTTGTAGGGGCGGAAGTGTAAGTTGCGCCGATTGGTTCGATGTTGGCGCGCATGATAGTTGGTTCATACTTGTTCAACAGGCTGGATAAAGTGCTTATCCGTAAGAGGTTATCGTACTCGTAGTTAGCGCGAAGCGCATCGTAAACATGGTAAGTTATGAGAAAAAGTTCGAGGTACGAAGCGGTACGACGCTGTAAGTGGAAAGAGCGAGTACGTATCGCAGCAGAGACGATCATTTCTTTGTAAGGGAGAATGTATGGCGAGTATATTTTAGGCCTGCAAAGGCTTTTGTGATGTTAGAGGTGTTTCCTCGTAGACTTGGACGTAGGTAGTTGCGCAAGTGTTTCGTGGCCGTGTGGCAGGATTGTTCTCGTAAGTATAGTAGTGAAGACTACACTGGCGCATGTTTGTTTTAAGACTTAGAAGGAACATTCGGGACGAATGTTTCTAAGGAGGGGAGAATGTTATACCCCGTATTTCCAGAGTATGTACGTGGGGACGTACGTAGAAAATTTTGAACTTTAAAGTTGGCTTGGACGATTTATTTTTGTGCACAACACCCGATTAGAGTCGTTTTTCGACGAAACGTTTTACTAAACTCGCGTAGGGTAAATTCCGGCTATGTCATTTATTATTTTTGCAAATTTTTCCGAGAGACGAAACATTTTGGACCAACAGGAGGGTGACACTTGTCACCCTCATTGGACGGCAAATTGGCATTGTTTGGCACATTTTTTGTGCCTTGCACAAAGTCAAGGAGTTGGTAGGATATTTTTGTGTAGTAGATAGAATGGACACTTGCCTAAATCCTCACCCTACACTTGCCTTGCACTTGGCATCATCTTAGCCATTGGTTGGCCAATGCTTGACCTATAAATACCCCTCTATGTTGATGAACTTCTTCATCCAAATATTTTTCTAAGTGTTAAAAATCCCTCCCCTCTCTTGATATGTTTTCGTCCAACACCCCCTCCTCTAGCCTTAGCTGGCCGAGAGCCCCCCCCCCCCTCTAAAGCAAGCCCTAGCCGAAACACCACCCCCCCTCCCTTAATAGAAAAATACTCTTCAAGTATTGTTGCTATGGCAAAATACTTTAGCCTTTATACTTTGTAGTATTTCCAAAGTCCCCTCTATACTAAAAGCCCAAATACTAGCTATACTTCCTTAGTCACAAATGAAACCCTAAGAGAAACTTCATTTTGATTCAAGTAGTGTAAGTGTGTAGCAACTTCTAAGGGTTCTCGAGCGCATCGAGCGCATTTGAGTGAGCTAAACCTCGCTAGGATCGACGCTTATACTTGGATATTATTGGGCTTACCGAGGTAAATAACCTTATCCTCCTTTGTAATTAGAATATACATACCGTAGAAGTATAGAATAAGTATAAATATTTAGAAGGTTATTAAAGAATGTAATTGAACCGATATCACAAAGAGAAGGGTTTAAAAGAAGAATAATAGAATCAGATTACATAGGATCGCTTTCACAGAGACTTGAGTAGCTCACCGCAGGGAAGTGCTGCCCAAATTTTTCCATGTATAGAGAACCCTCTCGCTAGAGCTTTGTACAAGACACCAGACGCTGATAGACGATTTGATCGTTATAGGTCGATTCTCTCGCGCGACATATTCAACTCGCGCGAGGATTTCGCCGGTATGTATGTGATTCTTCCTATCCTCTCGAGCATGATATTTTAAAGAGTATGATATAGTACTACAGACGACGCGGTGTTAATCGAATAATAATTACGCAATGTCTTCTGACTTAAGCCCGAATAATAATTACGCAATGTCTTTTGACTTAAGCCCAATAAAAAGACCAAGAGTTCAAAAGCACTAAGAAACCTTTTGAAAGAAGAGTAACACTTGGTTTTAAGAGCTTAAGAGTTACACTAGCTTTATGGAAAGTTAGGTATAACGCCCAAGAGTGATAAAAGAATGATTTATTGATTTAAGAAAATAAGAGACTTGACTTAATTATACTAATGTGAATTTTGTTAAAAGTGTGAAACCTCATTCACAGTAATGAGTATTTTGGTTTTCAAAAGGAATGATGTTTTACTCGATTTCTAAATCGTAATGAATGTCGAACAAACCACAAAGAAGCTTAATAAAGTGGAAATGTTTTGGCTAATAAGTATTATTAAAACCAAGAGAAACTTCCATCAGACAGAGCCAAGATAAGACAAAATGATATTACATTTCCTAGATCACGGTCAGAATAAGATTGTTATGAACAAGAATAACCCACTCACACATAAGGTATATGTTTCTCAAATCGCTTTTAAAGGATTAAAACTATGAACTATGAAACCTTTCGAATGAGAAACTTGCGAATTGAAATTAGGCAAACTTGAACGCTGGAAAAGAATGTTGTTACTTGATTTTACAAAGAGAAGTGTTTTGATTTACTTCAAAAGATAATCACCCTATTTTTATACTACTGTATTGTGTGACTTTTGTGAAAGAAACGGATCTTTTAAAAGATAATACACGAAGTACTTTGGGGCTAAGAACCCAACTTGTTAATATAATGTAGAAAGTACCTTGTGTGAATAACTTGATCAGATTGATTTGTGATAGTCTTGTAATACTTTCTTGTTGACTTGATAAGTAAACATGTTAGAATGCTACGTGAATTAGTATCTCGTGATGTTTGTGTAAAGCGGGTTTTCCCTTGTCAGGCTTTAGGTTGTTTAAACGATAAGTCGTTATGTTAGTATTATATCACCTATGATTCCGGTTAAGTCATCCACGCGGTAGACTCAAAGCGTGTCTGTGACCTATGATTCGAGAATACCTTACGCGGTCTCAGATGGCCTATGCGGAATCGCGGGAGTTCCGTGTTAGTACGCGCCCTTGTGGTCACGCGGTTCAGGCTACGCGACGGCGAGTCCAGACGCCGGGGAGTAGCTACCGACGCGGGAATACCTCACGCGGGCTATCGAGTGGCCCACGCGAGCTACGGAAGTTCCGTGGCTAGACGCGCGACATTAGATATCGCGCGAGTGGCCGCTTTGATCACGCGACGGCAGACAGATCTCATGATACGCTTTACGACCTTGTTTGTACTGCTGGTTTTAGTAGTCACCGTTTTCGCATTTACCCCGCACGGTTTTATGATTACATAGGTAGGACTCGTGTTCATGTATATTCCTTGGTGTTTTTATATCATAGATCGCGGCCATGGGGAGGTATTCCACGCATGATTGATGTCGCGGGCGGAGACCCATTGCTACATTCGAGTGACGACTTTGAGGGCGTGAGTCCTCGACTTGACATGATCGCTATTTATCAGGAATCGTAGTTTTGCTATCATACATGTCTCCCGCTTTATATAGACTACTATGATTTCATTTACGATTTTCGCCACATACTTGGTACCGACTCCTTCTCGGGCCGCTCATGCCGCAGTAAAGCGTACTCCTACCGTTGATCCTCGCTCTAGGATCACCGCTTTCATTGGAAAAGCTCCGCTTTCTCCGAGGCTTAGCATTTTGGTACGGTCCTCGTCGCTGTAGATATTTGCATTCAGGTACGGCGGCCCCGCCCCGCCATTGTTGTTTTAAACTCTGCAGGTCCAGAGACCGCTGTAAGGTTGGGATGTAATCGCTCATTTTGGGGTATTTATATACATATATGCCGAAGGCAACTTTTTCCCGTAAACCGTGTCTTATTTATACCGCTTCATATCTTCGTTGTTTTATATTCCGCGATTTCTCGATGTATGACTACTGGGTGCTCGGTAGGCACTACCACGCCCCGAACGGTCGTGATGATCACAGGCGTAGTTGTATATGGGATGTAACTGTTCGGATTTAAGTTTTCATATATACATGTCGAAAGGCAATTTTTCTCAGATTAGTATTTCATACTTCATGTTATTGTTTTACGTCTACCGACACTGATGTCAGATCACCAGGTGCCCGGTAAGGCACCACCACGCCGTGGTTCGGTCGTGACAAAGTGGTATCGAGCGCTTAATCCTGAAAGTGTCTACGCACCGATCCAAGAGTTCGATTATCGCAGTCGCGCACCACACCAATAATCGTGAGGCTATAGGATATTTAGGATCGTTTCATTCTTCTCACTCTAAGATCGCGCCTTAGAGCCGCGGTTATGTCGACCCTCTAACGATTTCTTTCCTTACCGCTATGCCTCCGTAAGGCAACCCGAGCCCAGAGGGCAAGGCAGCCGAGGAGCCGCGAGTAGAGAGTACAGGGTTACGCGGCACAGCCCAATCATCACCGACACGGTGCTTCATTCGGGAGTTCGCGACATCACCACTTCAACAGAGTTTAGCACGGCGCAGCAGCCTTACCGTGGCCATGATAAGTTGAACCTTCGCCCACGACCGAACAGAGAATAGAGATTGCAAAGAGGCGACCAAGCATCGCTATGGATTTGGCTACCAGAGAGTATGATGGATCGCTTTATCACTGTGTCTCGACAACTATCAACGCAGAGGGTAGTGCAAGAGAGATTCTTCGCTAGGCTTCGAGCATGGCTCGTACGCTTATGCGCCTGTGCCAAGAAACGAAAGATCGACGTTAACCAAGGGCGACAGAGAAGAGGGTCAGAACAGCAAGGTCCTTTGGTAACTTTCGAGGCAAACCACCTCAAAGCTAGATCGATATGCACATCCACCAAGCAGTGCAGTGGTCCTCCGCTGTGGTTCGTGACGCTCGGGTATGCAGAGTTGGTCGTAGCCCGAGCTTCCGGCTCACGCTACACGCAGTTCCAAACACCGATTCGCTTTTTCCCGTTGTTCACAGCAGATGCACGCCATCCCGGAATGTCGCCTTTTAGTCGGGTACTTGTTTTTACCGCGCCGTGGCCATGTGTCGAAAGGATGTCCTAGTATGAGGACTCACCTTCAAGATCGCGGTAGTTCGTCACCTTTCTTAGCTACGCCACTACGGGTAGGTTTGATTAGAACGACTGGAGCGGAAGCAGATACAGTATATCCTTAACTCTCTAGAGATTAGTACGGTAAGATGAGTATATCTTAAGTATTATGTTCTGATAACATAAGTGGAAATTATGATTAGATATCATGGTTAGTTAACCGAGTAAGATTTGGGGATGAGGAAGTGTGAACCTTAGAGTCTTATACGTAGAGACCTTAGAGGTAAGGCCATCTCGAGAAAAAGATGTATTTTATGTTTGACCTTATCTGAGTGCGTAGTACACATGAGCTATGTTTGTGGATAAGTCCCCGGTAGTGTGGAATGAAAGAGGTAGTTGAGCTAAGAATACCGCTAGGTTTTCGTAACGTGATTAGTGAGATTGTTCCGATCGGAGCAAGTGTTTTACGCGAGTGGGTCGGTTGAGGCCACGCCGGGTCAACCCGCCGACTGCATGGCGGGTCAGGCGGTGGCCCCGCCAGTGGTAGGTCACGAGGGTGTTAGGCCCAAGTCTAGTTAACCATCGCACGAGTTCGTGGACGCGCTCGACCAAGAGTCGCCGACGGGTCACCATCGCGGTCTTTCGCAGACCGCTATTGGCGTTGATGTTATATCGTAAAGGTTGTAAGGTCGCACGGGTGCCTACCTTCACCTTATGACGCATGCCGAGCCTGTGGTACACTGCTTTTTCTCGAAGTTTTACCGCATATGATTAGAACTCAAAGCAGTCTCAGACCGCATTCGCCGCCGTTGTTTGGATTTCGTGGTACTTGTGAGGATTGTTGCCTCCCGCTGAGGAGTGCTTTTATAACTACCATTTCAGATTCTGATATGGCTCACGGCCTCGCTGGGCGGAAGTGTAAGTTGGCCGATCGATTGGTTCGATGTTGGCAAAGTTCGATAGCTGGTTCATACCGTTTCGCAGGACGGGATAGTGAAGCCTATCCAGAGAGGTTATCGACACTGATCACCGTAAGTCGTATGATAATCGACGACGACAGAGTTCAAAGCCGACGAGGATCTTCAGGTACCACCCTGGCGCGTGACGAGATTCGAAAACAAGAAACTTAGCCCGAGTTACTTGGGCCTTTCAGATCATGTGAAGAATAGGCCAGTTGCCTATATGTTAGCTTTTTGCCGCTCGACTGGGAGGCAGATGTCCGATCTTTCATATTGCTATGTTCTAAGAGTATCTGAGATCCTTCCAGAGTATTCTCGCTAACGATGACCAAGTCGAGGTAGTAACCCGTAATTTTGGAAACCAAGCAAGAATGTGAATATGGTAAGTTCCGAGAAAGAGTTCGAGCGAGAAGCGGCACGACGAGTAAGGGAAGAAGCGCACGTGTTGAGAACATAGATGTGATTTTTCCTTTGAAAAACGGCGTGCGGCGAGTATCTTTTATCCTCGGGTGGGAGTTTTTGTGATGTTAGAGGTGATTCCTCGTGACTTGGATTTAAGTATTTTGGCGCAGTGTTTCGTGGGGCCAGGGCGGATTGTTCTCGTAAGCATAGTAGTGAAGACTATACCGCGCACAATTGTTTTGAGATTTAGAAGGAACATTCGGGACGAATGTTTCTAAGGAGGGGAGAATGTTATACCGTATTTTCAGAGTATGTACGTAAGGATGTACATAGAAAAGTTTGGGCTTTAAAGTTAGGCATAGGTTCGATTTTTGTGCACAACACCCGGTTAGAGTCGTTTTTCGACGAACGCTTTACACAACTCGCGTAGGATAAATTACGCTATGTCATTTCTAATTTTATGGATTTTTCCGAGAGACGAAACATTTTGGATTAACGGAGGGTGACAAGTGTCACCTCATATCAAGGCCAGGCGGGCGGTTCGACGATTGGTCTTGGCTTTTTGTCAAGTAGTTGGTAGGATATTTTGTGGTAGATGGATAAGGTACACTTGGGTAATCCTAGCCCTACACTTGCACCACACTTGGCTTGATCTTGGCCATCAAGTTAGCCATGACTTGACCTATAAATACCCTCCCTTTGATGAACTTCTTCATCCAAAAATTGTGCTAAGTCTTGAAAATCCCTTCCCTCTTCTTGTGTTCTCGCCCCAGCCTCCCCTCCCCTTTGCGAGGCCCCTCGCCGAGAGCCCTTCCCCTTGGCCGAGAGTACCCTCCTAATGGGGTTGGCCGAGGTACACACCCCCTCGTGGTGTTGTCTCGTATAAATACCCCTCTGGTAGAAATACTCTCCTAGTATTGTTACTATACCCAAATTACCTTAGCCAGATACCTTGTAGTATTCCAAGATTACACTTATACTAAAAGCCCGTAAATACTATTATACTTCCTCAATACAAAAACGAAACCCTAAGGAAAATCTCCATAGTTGGTCGAGTATTAAGAAGAACATGTAGAACTTCTAAGGGTTATTTGGAGCGGTCGAGCACCCGAGTAGAGCTAAACGTTGCTCAGGATCGACTTTATACTTGGATAATTTTGGGCTTATCGAGGTAAACACTCTTGACCTTCTATTGTAATTGGAAATTACATGTTGTAGGAATATATAGTTGAAGTATACTATATCTAGAACTGAACATAGTTTTGCGGCAATGTCTTTTGACTTAAGCCTGAATTTAAAGAAGAGAATTAGACTATAATTACACTATACAGAAGAATGTTAAAAGGAATTGAACTGTACTTACGTAGGACTGTATTTACAGTAGACTGTGTAGTAGAATTGTACACGTCCGGTTAGACGTATAAAAAACCCCCCCTGGTTGGCTTGGTAGCCGGCCTCAATAGAGGAGGAGATTTACGCCATGGGGAGTGTGCCGAATTTTCTGAGAATATGGAACCGCTCGCTTAGATGTTAATAGACGCCAGGCCTATATAGGTGGAAGTACTACGAGTAGCGTATTCTACTTAAAAAGTGGAAAAGGCTAGCAGAGTTACAGTACTGTCGAGCGTTTTGCTATTAGTCGATAAATCGTCGCGAGGTATGTGAACCTCTTCCTATCCCTTCTAGCATGATGTTTTGTAAACTATGTAGTACTGAGACGATACGTGTTAAATGAGTTTGGTTGGTTCAAAACATAGGGTGTTATAATAGCTTTATGGGAAGTTAGTTATAACGACTCTATGTAGGTAACAAAATGGTTTATTTATTGTAAAAGTTAAGAGACTTGATCTTGAAAGATAAGAGACTTAACCTAATTGACTTGATATGTAACATTTTGCTAAAAATGTTGTAAAGTCTCATTCGCAAGTAATGAGTACTTGACTTTAAAAGAATAATTTTTTACTGATTTCGTAAATGAGAATAAGTATCGAACGAACCACAGCAGCGCTAATAAAGGGAAATGTATTGACTAATCAAGTATTATTAAAACCAGTAGAAACTTCCATCTGCATAGAAGCTAAGATGAGACAAAATGATATTACATTTCCTAGATCACGGTCATTGTAATAAGATTTTTATGAACAAGAATAAACTACTCACACATAAGGTATATGTTTCTCAAAATTGTTTTAAAGGATTAAAACTATGAACTACGAAACCTTTCGAAAAATGAGAAACCTGAACATTTGAAATTAGGCAAACTTGAACGTTTGGAAAATAATGTTGTTAATTTTTACAAAAGGAAGTGTTTGGGTTTACTTTAAAAGATAATCACTCTATTTTCATATACTACGTATCAGGTGACTTTTGTGAAAGTAACGTATCTTTTAAAAGAATTAACGTATGAAGTACTTTGGGGATAAAAACCCCGATCTTGCTAGTCATATAGTATAAAGTACCTTGTGTGAATAACTTGATTGTGTTGGTTTGTGATAGTCTTGTCATACTTTCTTGTTGATTTGATAAAGTAAACATGTTAGATGCTACGCGTGTTAGTATCTCGTGATGTTTGTAAAGCGGTTTCCTTGTCAGGCTTATGTTGTTTAACGATAAGTCGTTATGTTAGTATCATATCACCATGATTCCGGGTTAAGCCGCCTCCGACGCGGTAGACTCAAAGTGTCCAGGTGACCTATGATTCGAGGATACCTACGCGGTCTGTGACCCATGCGAGCTACGGAGTTCCGTGTTAGCGTGCGCCTTTATGGTCACGCAACATGGGCTACGCGATCGCGAGTCCGTGACGCTGCCGGGAAAGAGCTACCCTCGATGCGGAATACCTCACGCGGGCCATCTGAGTGGCTTACGCGAGTCGCGGAAGTTCGTGGCTAGACGCGCATATTAGATATCGCGCGAGTGGCCGCTTTGATCATGTGACGGCCCAGACAGATCTCATGATACGCTTTATGACCTTGTTGGTACTGCGGGTTGTAGTAGTCGGCTATGCCTTCGCATTTACCCCGCACGGTTTTATTATGACACGTGGACCGTGTTCATGTGTACTCCGTGCTTTTATATCATGATCGGCAGCCGAGGGGTATTCCACGCATGATTGATGTCATGGGCGCGAGACCCATAGTTATATTTGAGTGACGACTTTGAGGGCGCGAGTCCCCGACTTGACATGATCGCTATTTATCAGGAATCGTAGTTTGGTTATCATACATGTCTCGCTTTATATAGACTACTATGATTTCATTTACAAGATTTCTGGCCACATACTTGGTACCGCCAGATCGACCTCTCGGGCCGCGCTCATGCCGCAGTCGAGGTACACCGCCGCCGATCCTAGCTCTCGTGGTCACAGCTCGCTTGGGAAGCTCCGCTTCTCCGAGGCTTATCAGCCGTATAGTCCCCGTCAGAGTAGGTGCCATATTCGTGGTATGGCGGGCCCCGCCCCGCCATTGTTGTCATGCCACTCTGAGGTCCAGTAGTATCGCTGCGGCGTAGTTGTATATGGGATGTAACTGTTCTGATTTAAGTTTTCATATATACATGCCGAAAGGCAATTTTTCTCAGATTAGTATTTCATACTTCATGTTATTACATGTTAATGTTTTATGTTCCACTGACACTGATGTTGTATCACCAGGTGCCCGGTAGGCACCACCACTGCCCAAAGTTCGGTCGTGACAAAGTATTAGGAAGAAGTTTCAGAGAACTTCTAAGGGTTGTTTGAGCGGGTCGAGCACCCGAGTAGAGCTAAACGCTGCTCAGATCGACATTAAACTTGGATAATTTTGGGCTTACCGAGGTAAATAATCCTATCCTTCTATTGTAATTGGAAATTACATACCGTAGTTGTATAGAAATGAATATAAGATTCATAAGAGAATTGAACTGTAATGTAAGGATATTACGTAAAATAATTGAACCAAATCACGCCGTAAGAATATTCTACGAGTAGTCTAGACTTTGATAGACCGTATAACCTTTATAGGTCGAATGTTCTCGCGAGTAGCACGTGCTACTTGAAAGGTGGACAAGGCTAGCCGGGTTATAGCCGGAGCGCTTTTGCTAATAGTCGATAATCGCCGCGAGGTACGTGATTCTTCCTATACTTCGAGCATGATATTTTAAATATATATATAGTACGGTAGACGCAGTGTTAATCGAATAATAATTACGCAATGTCTTTTGACTTAAGCCCAATAAAAGAATCTTCAAGTATATATATATATAGTACTAGACGACGCGCGTTAATCGAACGTAGTTTATTGGCAATGTCTTTCACTTAAGCCCTAATAATAAAGAATCTTGAAGTATTTCAAAAGAGATAAGAAACCTTTTTGAAAGAAGAATAATGCTTGGTTTTAAGAGTTATACTAGCTTTATGGGAAGTTAGGTATAACGACTTAAGAAAGGTAAAAAGAATGGTTATTTGATTTTTATAAGATAAGAGACTTAACTTAATTTAATTAACATGAAGTTTGTTAAAAAAGTGTGATACCTCATTCGTGAGTAAGGAGTACTTGATTTTTAAAAGGAATAATGTTTTACTGATTTCGGAAATCAGAATAAATATCGAACAAACCACTGCAGCGCTAATAAAGGGAAATGTATTGAATAATGAAGTATTATTAAAACCAGTAGAAACCTCCATCTGCATAGAAGCTAAGATGAGACAAAATGATATTACATTTTCTAGATGATGGCTGCTTTAATAAGATTGTTATGAACAAGAATAACCTACTCACACATAAGGCATATGTTTTTCAAATTGTTTTAAAGGATTAAAACTATGAACTACGAAACCTTTTCGAAAATGAGAAACTTGAGCATTTGAAATTAGGCAAACTCAACGCTTGGAAAATAATGTTGTTACTTGATTTTACAAAGGGAAGTGTTTTGGTTTACTTAACAATGTTAGTCACTCTATTTTTATACTACGTATCGTGACCTTGTAAAAGAAACGGATCTCTAAAAGGAATTTAACGCACGTAGTACTTTAGGTTAAAACCCTGACTTTGACATAATACGAAAGTACCTTGAGTCAGGTATAACTTGCTATGCTTGTTGTTGTGTAACTTGCCTATTCTTGTTGTGATAGCCTTTGTTGTGCAAGAATTGTGTTTCTATACTACCGCTGTCTCGGAGGGCCGCTGATTTGTCGAGAACTTACTCGACGCATCGCAGCGATTCGAAGATTCCACGCATGCTTCCATTATTATTGTTATACGGGCATGTCTACACCGATGATGGATTCTCGCGGGTACGTGACCATTATGGTTATTTATGGCGAAGATCGTGACTTACGGCCAGGATCGTGCATAGCTCGCTTACTTGCCCTCGCCACGTGACGCAGTGGATCCGTATAGGTTATCGCACTTGCCACGGTCGCCTTCGCGCGGCGTATCGTGACTTACGGCCAGATCCGTGCTTAGTCCGTTACTTGCCCCGCCATCCGCGTGGCGCCGAGGATCCGCGAGGCTATTGCACTTGCCACGGTCGCCTTCGCGAGTCGTTGTTTGACGGCTTCGTGACTTACGGCTGCGATCCGAGCATAGCTCGCTTACTTGCCCCCGCCGCCACGTGACGCAGTGGATCTCGTATAGGTTATCGCACTTGCCACGCGTCGCCTTCATACTATGATTATTTCCCGCACGGCCTCTTTATGACACGGGACTCGATGTTCGTGTGTACTTCGTGTTATCATATCATGCATCGCAGTGGCGAGGAAGGTATGCCACGCATGATTGATGTTGTGGCGCGAGACCCATAGTTATATTTGAGTAATGACTTCGAGGCGCGAGTCCCTAACTTGATATAATCGCTTATACGTGCAGTATCGTAGTTTGGTTATCATACATGTCTCCCGCTTTATATAGACTATTATGATTTCAATTACGATTTTCGCCACATATTTGGTACCGCAGATCGACCTCCTTCGGGGCCGCTCATGCCGCAGTAGGTACATCTACCGCCGATCCCCGCTTATAGATCACATTTCAACAGATTGAAAGTCTGCTCCTTCCTGAGGCTTATCTTTCGCATGCTACCCGAGTCCGTAGGTTCTTGTACATTCAGCGTATGGCGGGCCCCGTCCCGCCATAGTTGTTGTAAAATCTTAGAGGTCCAGTAATCAAGCAAGTGTGGCTGTAAGGATTGTAATCGCTCAAATGTTGATATATATATATTTGCGTAAAGGCAACCGCTTTGGTCGACCTATTTTCTTTATCTTGGTCCATATCTAATCAGATGTTTAAGTTTTTATTTCACGTTTTTCTCTCGATGTTGTATCACTAGGGTGCCCGGTAGGCACCACGCCCGGTTCGGTCGTGACAATATGTGGATTGACTCATGTACGCAGTAGTGTCTTTTGATTATGTATATTATGGCAAATTGTCGGCTTTGCCCTTATACGTATGTTGGTTTTGAAAAAAAAAATGAGGTGTTATTTAATTTCCGCAGTTTACTTAGTTGTTAAGGTAGAAGGGTGCCCAGGTAGGGCACCAGTCACGGGCCCGGGGTTCGGGGCGTGACAGTTATATAGTCATAAACAACTTCAACAACTACAATTTCCTTCAATATATAACATGTGACGACTTATACTTATAATCAACTTGAATTGAAATCTTAAGGCTAAACATACTAGTTTCGGATTAGGGTTCCAATAGCCAATATACTTATCAAACTTCATAATATAAACATCTCATGCTTGCTAATATCCATAGCTACAACAATAAGTAATCTTAATTACTAAAACGACAAGAATTATACCTTTACAAGCCCTTAATCTTTCCAAGATTCAAAGTCGCTCCTTAGAAATTCTTAGCTCCTTTCCTTATGTTCCAATCCGCTCCAAGCACTCCTTAGAAGCCTATGAAGAACCCATCTTCAAGTTCCAACTTCAAAGTTGAAGAACCCTTGCTTCCGCCATGACTAACGTGAAAACGCTGCTTTTCCAAATCTTTCTATCGAGATATCCTTACAATACCCTTAGGACCTCGGGTTTAAGTCTTGTACAATGGATCAAAACTACAAATTTTTTGTGGGAACTACACTAAAGCCGAGAGCTCCTCATGATGAACAAGAATGTGTAATTTTTCTAAGTGTTAAAAGAGCTAGTCTTGCACTGTACGGGTATATATAAAATAAATTGAGGTCAAGATATTCACATACGTGGTTGTGATGAAAACACTTGGATCATACACAAGTGGAAAGTTGACTTTGGTCAATAATATCATGCTAGCAAGACTAATCTTATAACTTGGTCAATGACCATCTTACCCTTGCTTCAATTCGTCCAAGACCAATGTGGGGGGGTGCCACGTGTCGCCCTTCCATTCGTCCATAAAATTTCGTAACCCTCGTGGGTCCCACAAAACGTAAAATTCCTCGGGTGGGCCTGTTACACCCCGTAAGTCCAGGACATGTATAAGAGAAAGTACGTAAGGAACACAAGACTTGGAAATTAGTGCGAAAGGAAAAATTGTTTTTCCGACAGAAAATCTTCCGAGCGTCGGAAAGGAAAAATGTTCGTTGTTGAGAATTGGATTCTCAAAATGCATTATTGGGAGAGTATGGAACTTATTAACATTATTGGAATTTATTTTTACGAATTTGGTCACGTGGGGCCCACCCGAGGAATTTTACGTTTTGCGGGGCCCACGAGGGTTACGGAATTTTATGGACGAATGAGAGGGCGACACGTGGCACTCCCCACATATGGTCTTGGACGATTTTGGTAAGGGTAAAGTGGTCATTGATCATCAAGGAAGATAAGTCTTCGAAGCTTGAGATTGTTGACCAAGTCAACTTGTCCACTTGGCTATTATCCATGTGTTCTTCATCCTAGCCACACATATGTTGAGATCTTGACCCTCCATTGTGTTATATATACTACACTAGTGCAAGACTTGCTCTTCAACACTTAGAATTATTTCACACATTTTGTTCTTCATCAAGAGGCTCTCGGCTTTGTCTCAATTCCCACTAGAAAAATTTGTAGTTTTGATCCATTATTCACAAGACTTAAACCCAAGATTCCTAAGAGTATTATAAGGTTATCTCAATAGAAAGATTTCGGAAAACGGCATTTTCACGTTAGTAGCAAGGCGGAAACTTAAGGATTTCTTCAACTTTGAAGTTGGAACTTGAAGATGGGTTCTTCATAGGCTTCTAAGGAGTGCTTGGAGCGGATTGAAACATAAGGAAAGGAGCTAAGAATTGCTAAGGCGCGACTTTGAATCTTGGAAATTTTAAGGGCTTATAAAGGTATAAATCTTGTCGTTTTAGTAATTAAGATTACTTGTTGTTGTAGCTATGGATATTAGCAAGCATGAGGTATATGGTATGAATTTTTATAAGTATATTGGCTATTGGAACCCTAATCCGAAAACTAGCATGTTTAGCCTTAAGATTACAATTCAAGTTGATTATTAGTTTAAGTCGTCGCATGTTGTATAAAGAAGGAAATTGTAGTTGTTGAAGATGTTTATGACTATATAACATGTTAGACCTTAGAACTTGGAATTGGAAAAGTATTGGAAAAGACTTAGCGTTGTCAGATAGGTCGCCGAGAATGACTTTAAATACGGAACTACTTGGTATGAATTGCGCGGAATTTTACACGATTGTAAGGCGGTAATCCCCTTGGTTGGTTGTTGTATCGAGCCTTAAATGAGGCATGTTTGGTTATTGTATTCGCCTTGAAAAAGGTGGCAAATTATGTAGAAACAAAGGAAGTGTTGCCCGATTTTCCGTAGAATAAGAGACCGTGGTACTTAGTATTATTCTACGCTAGAAACTAGAAATCGATAGTCATGTCATGACCATTATAGGTTGACAATTCTACGTGGGCGATTCGACTTAGCTTGTGGATTTAGCCTAAAAGGTATGTGAATTATCTCATCTTCTAGCATGATTCCTTAAGATAAAGAAAGTATGTCCTACTCCTTAAACGATCCATTCCTCGTTATATTTGGATTGCCTAAAATAGAATTTGTTCTATGTACTTCCTTGATTGTACTTTGATGTTTAAATTGTAAGTTGTTTAATCCATTTCCTTAGTGAAGTTGGATTCTTAAGAGTGAAAGTATTTTACTTAAAGTACATGTAGTCTTGAAAAGGAAGTGGTTTCAAACCTTTTGGCTAGTGCCTTAGTTCCAAAACCTAAGGGTTGTTATAATGACTTTGTGGAGTTAAAGGAGTGATTTACTTGAGGTTTAAAAATAGAAGAAACTTGTTTTCTAAATATTAAGAGACTCAAGTATTTTGAAAGTTAATAACTTGATTTGTAAGATGTGATACTTGGTTTTAAAAGTATAAGTCTCTGGTTATAAAAGGAATGGATATGTCTAAAACCATAAAGCGGTTATAACGGCTTTATGGGAAGTTGGTTATAACGGCTTTATGTAAGGTTAAGAAAATTGTCTATTTTGATTAATTCGCATAAGTTGCCTAGATTGTGAAAATTTGAAGTTACTTGATTTCAAGCTTTGAAATGAGTTTTCTAAAAGTGTAGTAACTTACTTTGAAAAATAGACATGTCTCGATACTACGTGTTAGTATCTTGGGGTTTTACATAAAAGGAGTCTTTAGAAAAGAATGTACGCACGTAGTACTTTGGCTTGTTTAATTGAGAATTATTCTACGCAGGCCTTGATAAGTACTTTGGCTTGTTTAATTGAGAATTATTCTACGTGTGCCTTGATAAGTACTTTGGCTTGTTTAATCGGGAATTATTCTACGTGTGCCTTGATAAGTACTTTGGCTTGTTTAATTGAGAATTATTCTATGTTGCCTCGAGTTTATAAAATGAAAGTCTATAGATTTTATGAACTTGCCTACGCACCGTGATAGCCTTCGAGTGCAAGTATTATGTTTTATTACGCCGCGACTCTTGGAGGCGTTGTCTTGTTGTCAGAAGTTACTCGACGCATCGACGCTGATGGGATTCCACGTATGCTTCCATTATTTGTGTTACCCTCGACATGCTTATACGACGGGATTCCGGCACGTGACCGCGAGGCGTTAGATTCCCTGATTGTTTGTATTACCCTATGGTCATGCTTATACAACGTGGGATTCCGAGGCACGCAACCACGCGATATTGTTATTCCACGGATTAGCCTCCATGAGGTGCGAGCGACGCAGACGGCTCGTAGTTAGCTGTGACTTGCCCCGCCGGTGGTCGACGCAGGACGGCTCGCAGATAGCTTTGATTGCTCGCTGCTATTGCACGCTTTGGCACGCTAGGCTTTGAGATAGCTGCGACTTGCCCTGGCCATATCTCGCGACGACAGTCGATCCGTAGTTAGCCAGACTTGCCCCGCGCTTGTCGACGCAGTCGATCCGTAGTTGGCTTTCGATTTGCCCCGCCCGCTTTATGATACAAAGTTGATCTCGTGGTTCGCTTTTCCTACTCGCCCTTACGCTTTTAGACACAGTGGGACTTCGTGTTCATGTATGCCTATTGATGTTATATTATATCACGGATCACGGCAGCGATAAGCGATTCCACGCATGATTGATATTATGGGCGCGAGACCCATGGTTATATTTTAGTAATGATTTTGAGGTGTTATACCGTATTTCAAGTTGTATGCGTAAGGACGCACGAGAAAATTTTTGAAGCTTAAGTAGGCTTTCGCCGATTTTCACTTTGTGCACAACACCCGATTAGAGTCGTTGACTAAACGCTTTCCACACTTTCGTAGGAAAATTCCGCTATGCCATTTTTATTTTTTATGGATTTTTCCAGAGACGAACATTTTGGATCAACAAGAGGCGACACTTGTCACCCTCTCATCGTTAGGCTCGCGGTGCGGTGGCCAAAGTGTGGTTAAAGTGGTCGGCGGTTGGTAGGATATTTTGTGTGTAGTTGGTTAGGTGCACTTGGCAAGATCTCGCCCTACACTTGCTATGCACTTGGCATGATCTTCGCCATTGGTTGGCCTTAGCTTGTCCTATAAATACCCCTGGAAGACTTGTTCATCCATTCCTAAATATTTCTAAGTGTTAAAATCCTCCACCCTCCCTCAGGTAGAGTTCGCCAAGAGCCTCCTCCCCTCGCCGAGAGCCCTTCCCCTCCTGGGTGCTAGCCGTGGGTACCCCTAGCCTAGTTGTTTTCGTGATAATACCCCCTCTTGGTAGAAATACTCTCAAAAGTATTGTTATAATGCCCAAATTACCTTAGCCGTATACCTTGTAGTATTCTAAGGTTATACTTATACGAAAGCCCGTAAATACTATTATACTTCCTTCCACACAAAACCGAAACCCTAAGGAAAATCTCCATGGTTAGTCGAGTAATAAGTAGTTGGTTAGAACTTCTAAGGGTTGTTCGAGCGGCCTGAGCGCACTGAGTAGAGCTAAACCTCGCTCAGATCGACATTTAAACTCTGATAATTACGGGCTTAAGGTAAATATCTTGTCCTCTATTGTAATTGGAAATTACATATTGTATGATTATATAGTCAAGTATACTATATATAGAATCGAACGTAGTTATCGCAATGTCTTTTGACTTAAGCCCAATAATAAGAAACCTTTTCAAAGAAGAGTACCGAATCAGAATTACATAGATCAGACATACAAGAGGCTTGTGTAGCTTTGTGTAGTAGAATCGCACACCTCCGGTTAGACGCGCAAACCCCTCGGCTTGGTAGCCACCTCATAAAGCGAGGAGATTTACGCTGCCATGTGGTGTCGAATTTTCTCAGAGAATGTTCTACGATAAGATCTAAATGTTAATAAGCGCCTGTGGCCTTATAGGTCGAGTACTACGCTGGCGCGATCTACTTGGCTTGGGAGTAGCCGACTTCGAGGTACTGAGCGCTTTGCTATTAGTCGATAATCGCCGCGAGGTATGCGAACCTCTTCCTATCTCTTCTAGCATGATATGTGAACTATGTAGTACCAGAGACGCATACGTGCTAAATGTATTTGATTGGTTTAGAACATAAAGTGATATAACGGCTTTACGGGAAGTCGTTATAACAACTTTACGTAGGAAGAAAATACTGTGGTTTTTAAAAGGTAAATCGATTTGAACTATAACCGCTTGTTATGTGATAATAAAGAACTTGAAGTATTTCAAAAGATTTTTGAATCATGTGGAAAGAAGCGTAATACTTGGTTTTTGAAAACTTAAGAGTTATACTAGCTTTACGGGAAGTTAGGTATAACGCTTAAGAATGTTTTATCGATTTCGAAATCGTAACGTATCGACAAACCATCGCAGTCACAATAAAAGGAAATGTTTTGAATAATTAAGCATTGTTAAAACCAAGAGAAACTTCCATCCGCATGTGCCAAGATGAGACAAAATGATATTTCCTAGATCATGGTCATGTAATAAGATTGTTATAAACAAGAATATCCTACTCATGTATAAGGCTTATCTTTCTCGATTGTTTAAAGGAGAATTATATTCTTAAAAGTATAAGACTACGAACTACTTAAACTTTTAAAATAAGAAACGGAACATTTGAAATTAGGCAAACTTGGACGCTTGATAATAATGTTGTTACTTGATTTTACAAAGATAAGTGTTTTGATTTACTTCAAAAGATAATCACTCTATTGTTATATACTACGGGTATTGTGTGACTTTTGTGAAAGTAACATATCTTTAAAGAGTTATCAGATACAAGATTGGGGATAAAAACCCGATCTCGTTAATCATATAGTAGAAAGTACCTTACGCGTGAATAACTTGATTGTATTGGTTTGTGATAGCCTTGTAATACCTTCTGTTGATTTGATAAGTAATCATATTAGGACGCTACACGTGTTAGTATTCGTGATGTTTGTGTAAAGTGGTTTTCCTCGATTGTGCTTATGTTGTTTAAACGATAAACCGCATGCTGGTATTATACCACCACCGTGTTTCCGGGTTGTCGCCTCTCGACGCGGGTAGACTCAGCGTATGACCATGATTCGAGAATACCTCATGCTGGTCCCGGCCTATGCGCGAGCTACGAGTTCCGTGTTAGTGCGGCGCCTTTATGGTCACGCGGTCTACGCGCCACGCGATCGCGAGTCCGTGACGACGCCGGAGTAGCCACCGACGCGGGTTATACCTCACGCGCGCCTATGAGATTGGCCTACGCGAGTCGCGGAGTTCTGTGGCCAGACGCACATTTGATATTGCGCGAGCGACCAGCTATGATCAGGAGACGGTCTAGACAGATATCAAGATACGCTTTATGACCTTGTTAGTACCGCTGGCGTTAGTAGCTCGCCATGCCTTCAGACTTACCCCTGATCGCTTTATTTGGACACAGCGGACTCCTGCTCACGTGGTATTTCGTGCTTTTCTATCATCGATCACGGCAGTGAGGAAGGTATTCCACGCATGATTGATGTCTGGCGTGAGACCCATTGTTATATCGAGTGATGACTTTGAGGCGCGAGTCCTCGACCAGGCATGATCGCTATTTATCGCGAATCGTAGTTTGGTTATCATACATGTCTCCCGCTTTCTATAGACTACTATGATTTCATTTACAGATCTTCATGTTTCACATACTTGGTACTTGTTGATCGACTTCCTTCGGGGCCGCTCATGCCGCAGTAAAGGTACACCGCCGCCGATCCTCGCCTAGGGTCACAGCCAGCCGCTTGAAGCTCCGTTCCTCCGAGGCTTATTCGTATAGTCCGCTGATTGTAGGTGCCATATTCAGGTACGACGGCCCCGTCCGCCGCTGTTGTCATATCGCTCTGAGGTCCAGAGTATCGCATGGGCGTAGTGGTAGAAAGCGATGAATCGCTCAAATTGTTATTTATATATACCGACGATAACCGCTTTTTGGTTAGCCGCTTTCTTATTTCACTGCCTTATTACATTGGTTTCATGTATTGTCTTTATGTTCCGCTTGGACTGATGTTGTATCACTAAGGTGCCCGGGTAAGGCACTACCACGCCCCGAACGGGTCGTGACAAAAGTGGTATCGAGCGCTTAATCTCTGAAAGTGTCTACGCATCAGATCCAAGAGAGTCTTGATTATCGCGGTGTGCACCATACCAATAATCGTGAGGCTATAGGATATTTAGGATTGGTTTCTATTCTTCTCACTCGAGATCGTGCCTTAGAGCCGCGGTTGTAAGTCGACCTCTAACGATTTCTTTCCTCACCGCTACGCCCGCGCAGGCAACCCGCCTGTGAGGCGCGCACCGAGGAGCCGCGAGTAGCACGGAGGGTTACGCGGGCACAGCCCAATCATCACCGGGTGGTGCTTCATTCGGGAGTTTTACGACGCCACTAGCCCCAGCAGAAGTTTAGCACGGCGGCGGCAGCTTCCGCGCCACGAGTGTTCGACCTTCAGCCCGCGATCGAACAGAGTATAGAGTATACCGATGTATCGCGAGTCTTGATGACTATCTAAGAGAGGGTTGTGCAAGAGTAATTCTTCGCTTACGGCCGAGCATGGCCCGTATCGCTTACGCGCAGCAGTCGGAAGCGTAGAGATCGACGCGTTAACGGCGACAGCAGGAGAGGCCGAGCAAAGAAGGTCCTTTAGTAACTCTCGAGGCAAGTCGCTCACCAAACAGACAGATATGCACCTCCGCCAAGCAGAGTGGACTTCCACGGATTTCGTGACGCTCGGTACGCAGAGTCGTCGAGCTCCGCAGCTTCCGATTCACGCCACACGGGCGTTCCAAACATCCGATTCAGCTTTTTCGCTGTTCACAGCTGGCAAAGCGCCATCTCGTGAATATCGCCTTTTGGTTGGTACTTGTTGCACGGCGACCGCCGTGGTCCGATGTCGAAAGAGTGTCCTCGGAGGACTTAGCCTTCGTGATCGCGGGTAGTTTGTCATCTTCCTTAGCTGCGCGCTACGCAAGCGTGCCTGATTAGAACGACTCAGGGAGTGAGCAAGAGAGATCTGTATATCTTTAACCCTCTAGAGCTTTGTATACGTGATAAGCGAGTATACCTTAAGTGTTATGTCTGCATACCACGAGTGTTTATCAGGATTAGAAATCTCGTTAGTTAACCAAGGAAGATTTGAGGATGAGTATGCGCGAGCCTTAGAGTTTTATACGCAGAGACCTTAGAGGTAAGGCCATCTCGAGTAAAAGACGATGTTTATGTTTGACCCTTATAGAGTGCATAGTGCACGCGAGCTATGTTTACTGGATAAGTCCCCGAGTAGCGTGGCATGAAAGAGGGTAGTTGAGCCAAGAAGACCGCCAGGTTTTCGTAACGTGATTAGCGAGAGTTTTCCTTCGAGAGCTAGCGCTAGCTGCCGGTCGCCGAGGCCACGCTGCGGGTCAACCCACCGCATGTTTGGTGGGGTCGGGGGTGGTCCCGCCTTGTGGTAGGTCACGAGGGTGTTAGGCGAGTTTAGTTAACCAACGGACGACTGCGGACGATTCGACCAGAGTCTGACCGGCGAGGTCACCGCCTTGTCTTCTAGCAGACCGCTTACTCCTGCAGGGTTACGCGAGACGATATATCGTAAAGGTTGTAAGGTCGCACGGCGGCCTACCTTCACCTTATGGCGCATAAAGGAGCCTGTGGTACGACTGCTTTTGGTTTCGGAAGTTTTACCAAGCAGGTTAAGAACTCGCGAGTCTCAAAATCGCATTCGCCTTCGCCAAAGGTATTTCGCAGTAAGTGGGGATTGTTGTCTCACGCGGAGGGAGTGTTTGCTTATCATTTCGCCAATGTCGCCTTACGAGGCCTCAGAGGGCGAAGTGTGCCAACGATTGGTTCGATGTTGGCAAGACTCAGATAGTTGGTTCAGCTTGTTCCACAGACCGCGGATAGTGGTAAAGCTTGTCTAAAAGAGGTTCCGCAACCGAGAAATCGTATGATTATCTACGACGACGCCAGAGTTCGTGCCGACGGCCGGTCTTCGGGCGTACCACCCCGTCATGTGACGAGTTTTGGAAAACAGAGGAACTTAGCCCGAAGTTACTTGGGGCCCTTTCGTTCATGTGAAGAATAGGCCAGTTGCCTATAGTTAGCATTTGCCGTCCGACTTAGGAGGCAAGACGTCCGCCTTCAGATTGTTATGATCGGAAAGTATCGAGATCCATCCAGAGTGTTCCCGCTAATGATGACCACGTTAGATAAGGACTTCGAGTTTTGGAACCAGCAGCTTTAAACGTGGTAAGAGTTCGAGTGTACGCATGATTTCGTGGATCGCACGCAGCCCTGCATCAATTGTCGGGTCACGAGCGACACTAGAACCTCGCGCAAAGTGACAAAAGTGGTATCACGACGAGTAAAGCGGAGAAGCGTACGCATGGCGCACCATAGACGTGATCATTTCTTTTGTATGGATGCGCGGGAAGTATATTTTAGACCCTGAGAGATGTTTGTGGTAATGTTAGAGGTGTTTCTCGTGGACTTGGACGAGGTATTTGCGCGAGTGTTTCGTGGGCTACGTGGCAGATTGTTCTCGTAAGTATAGTAGTGAAGACTATATCGGCGCGCTTGTTTTGAGATTCTGTAAGAAACATTCGACGAATGTTTCGCGAGGAGAATGTTATACCCCGATTTCCAGCATGTATGTGTAAGGACGCACGTGAGAAAATTTTGAAGCTTAAGTAGGCTTCGCCGATTTTCACTTTGTGCACAACACCCGATTAGAGTCGCTTTTTGACTAAATGTTTCACACTTTCGTAGGGAAAATTCGCTATGCCATTTTTATTTTTTGCGGATTTTTCCGAGAGACTAAACATTTTGGAACAACAATAGGGCGACACTTGTCACCCTCTCATCGTTAGGTTCAAGCGTAAAGGGTGGCCGAAAGTGTGGTTAAAGTGGTCAAGGGTTGGTAGATATTTTGTGTAGTTGGTTAGGTGCACTTGGCAAGATCTCGCCCTACACTTGCTATGCACTTGGCACGATCTCGCCATCGGGTCGCCTTAGCTTGTCCTATAAATACCCCCTCGAAGACTTGTTCATCCATTCCTAAATATTTCTAAGTGTTAAAATCCTCCTCCTCCTTTGTGTAGAGTTCGCCAAGAGCCTCCTCCCCTTGGCCGAGCCCTTCCCCTCCTGGCAAATGTACCCCCTAGCCTAGTTGTTTTCAGATAATACCCCCTCTTGGTAGAAATACTCTCAAAAGTATTGTTATAATGCCCAAATTACCTTAGTCAGATACCTTGTAGTATTCTAAGGTTATACTTATACGAAAGCCCAGAATACTATTATACTTCCTTCCACACAAAACCGAAACCCTAAGGAAAATCTCCATGGTTAGTCGGAGTAATAAGTGTGTTGGTTAGAACTTCTAAGGGTTGTTTGGAGCTGGCCTGAGCCACGAGTAGAGCTAAACTCGCTCGTGATCGACATTTAAACTCTGATAATTACGGGCTTATCGAGGTAAATATCTTGTCCTCTATTGTAATCGAAATTACATATTGTATGATTATATAGTTGAAGTATACTATATATAGAACTGAACGAGTTATCCGCAATGTCTTTTGACTTAAGCCCAATAATAAGAAACCTTTCGAAAGAAGAGTATCAATCAGAATTACATAGGATCAGACATGAGGTTTGTGTAGCTTTGTGTAGTAGAATCGCACACGCCCGGTTAGACGGCAAACCCCGGTTGGCTTGGTAGCCTACTCGATAAAGGATGAGATTTACGCTGCCATGGGAGGTGCCGAATTTTCTGTAGAATGTTCTACGATAAGATCTAAATGTTAATAAGCGCTGTGGCCTTATAGGTCGAGTACTACGCTGGCGCGATCTACTGGGCTTAAGGAGTAGCCGACGGCTCGAGGTACTGAGCATTTTGCTATTAGTCGATAATCGTCATGAGGTATGTGAACCTCTTCATATCTCTTCTAGCATGATACGTGTGAACTATGTAGTACCAGACGATACGTGCTAAATGTATTTGATTGGTTTAGAACATAAAGTGATATAACCGCTTTATGGGAAATCGTTATAACACCTTACGTAGGAAGAAAATACTTGTGGTTTTTAAAAGGTAAATCGATTTGAACTATAATCGCTTGTTATGTGATAATAAAGAACTTGAAGTATTTCAAAAGATTTTTGAATCATGTGGAAAGAAGCGTAATACTGGTTTTTGAAAACTTAAGAGTTATACTAGCTTTACGGGAAGTTAGGTATAACGACTTAAGAATGTTTTACCGATTTCTAAATCGTAATGTGTATCGACAAACCACCGCAGTCACAATAAAAGGAAATGTTTTGAATAATTAAGCATTGTTAAAACCAAGAGAAACTTCCATCCGCATAAGCTAAGACGAGACAAAATGATATTTCCTGCATCATGGCCGATGTAATAAGATTGTTATAAACAAGAATATCCTACTCACGATAAGGCTTATCTTTCTCAGATTGTTTAAAGGAGAATTATATTCTTAAAAGTATAAGACTATGAACTACTTAAACTTTTTAAAATAAGAAATGGGAACATTTGAAATTAGGCAAACTCGACGCTTGATAATAACGTTGTTACTTGATTTTACAAAGATAAGTGTTTTGATTTACTTCAAAAGATAATCACTCTATTGTTATATACTACGTATTGTGTGACTTTTGTGAAAGTAACATATCTTTAAAGAGTTATCAGATACAAGACTTCGGGGATAAAAACCCGATCTCGTTAATCATATAGCAAAGTACCTTACGTGTGAATAAATTGATCAGATTGGTTTGTGATAGCCTTGTAATACCTTCGTGTTGATTTGATAAGTAATCATATTAGGATGCTACATGTGTTAGTATTCGTGATGTTTGTGTAAAGCGGTTTTCCTCGATTGTGCTTATATTGTTTAAACGATAAACCGCATGCTGGTATTATACCACTCACCGTGTTTCCGGGTTAAGCCGCCTCCGACGCGGTAGACTCAGCGGTCCGGGACCATGATTCGAGAATACCTCGCGGGTCCCGGCCTACGCGAGCTACGAGTTCCGTGTTAGCGCGCCTTTATGGTCACGCGTTTACGCGCCATGCGATCGCGAGTCCGTGACGACGCCGGAGTAATACCGACGCGGGTTATACCTCACGCGCCTACGATTGGCCTACGCGAGTCAGCGGAGTTCCACGGCCAGACGCCAAGACATTTGATATCATGCGCGCGAGCCGCCTTTGATCATGCGACGGCAGACAGATATCGTGGATACGCTTTATGACCTTGTTAGTATCCTGGCGCAGTAGTCGGCCATGCCTTCGCATTTACCATGATCGCTTTATTTGGACACAGTGGACCCGCTGCTCATGCGGTATTTCGTGCTTTTCTATCATCGATCGCCGGCAGCCGGAAGGTATTCCACGCATGATTGATGTCGCGGGCGAGACCCATTGTTATATCGAGTGATGACTTTGAGGCGCGAGTCCCCGACTAGGCATGACTTCTTATTTATCGCGAATCAGAGTTTCGTTATCATACATGTCTCCCGCTTATAGACTACTATGATTTCATTTACAATATCTTCATGTTTCACATACTGTACCGCGTTGATCGACCTCCTTCTGGGCCGCTCATGCCACAGTAAAGGTACACCGCCGCCGATCCTCGCCTTAGGGTCACAGTCAGCTTCGAAGCCCGTTCCTCCGAGGCTTATTCGCATAGTCCGCTGATCAGGTGCTATATTCAGGTATGACGGCCCCGCCCCGCCGTTGTTGTCATATCGCTCTCAGAGGTCCAGTAATCGCATGGGCAGTGGTAGAAAGGGATGTAATCGCTCAAATTGTTATTTATATATACCGACGGAACCGCTTTTTTGGTTACCGCTTCTTATTTCACCGCCTTATTACATTGGTTTCATGTATTGTCTTTATGTTCCGCCGACACGATGTCAGATCACTAGGTGCCCGGTAAGGCACTACCACGCCCGAACGGTCGTGATTGCAGTGGCACGCGCCCTCGACTTGATATGATCGCTATGTATCAGGTAATCGTAGGTTCGCTATCATACATGTCTCCGCTTTGTTTAGACCGTATGATTTCATTACAATACTTATCGCTTCACATACTTGGTACATTCTTTCAGACCGACCTCCTTCGAGGGTCGCGCTCACGCCGCAGTTTAGGTACGCTGCTTGTGATCTCGCAGTGCAGACCGCCGTAGTTTTTGGATAGCTCCTTCGCTCGGAGTTTATCTTTTGGTATAAGTTCTTTCAAGATGTGCTTTTGTACGCTTATGGGTACGCGGGCCTTGTCCCGCCATAGTTCAAGAAACTCTTGAGGTCCTTTCATACGTGGATCGACTCATGTATCGTGTAAAGGTCTTTTGATTATGTATATTATATGGCACTTTGTCGCTTTGCCTCGCACGCACGCTGGTTTGAAAAAATGAGGTGTTATTTAATTTCCGCAGCTTACTTAGTCGTTATGCAGGCGGTGCCTGTGTAGGCACCACCACTGCCCGGTTCGGGCGTGACAGAGTGGTATCGTGAGCAATACCCTAATGTCTACATGACCGTGTCTAGTAGAGTCTCGATTATCAGTGTTACGCGCCACACCCATAAACAGTGAGGCTACAGACATTTAGAGTTGATTTCTATTCTTCTCACTCTAAGATCGTACATGTAGATGCTGTTAGTAAGATAATTCCTCTCTGACGTATTTTTATGTACAGTTATGCCTCCGAGGAGGGCAACAGCCGCCCACATGGGCAAATGAGTAGCAGGAGCTACTAGTCAGACTTAGAGAGTTGATAGGGCTTATGCCCAGGGTATACCGAATATCAGGCGCAGCCAATGAAGTTCTTCAAGCCTGTGTTTGAGACCTCAAAGACTGCAGCCTCGCTGGGCCAGAGAAGACTATAGGTCAGCGAGGAAGCTATGTTATCGACCAAGATAGCGGCTACAGCTTTCATTAGCGAGGTTATTCGCCAAGCATGCATGTGTACATGTATGCAGGCCAACGCGAGATCAACGTAAGAGGCTAGACCGCTTGGTTATCCCTGAGTTCTGGACGAGCAAATTTCAAGAATGAGTGAGATATTTGTCCCACCTACCCAAGACATACCCCGCAGTCCACGTGTGGGAGGTTTGACCTACAAGGTATTTAAGAGCTGGTCCGAGCTCCGTGGTTCAAGTTCTGCAGAGAGCAGAGGATTTTCTCACGAGGCCACATATTCCTCGTTGTTTAACGTAGTAAGCGCCATTTGGGGAAATGTCGCCATGGCACGTATGTTTGTTTTGTTGTGGTCGTCCGCCATATTCGAGGGTATGTCCTTTTAGAAAGAGCACCAGAAGCGTGGCTCACCACGAGGCCGACGGTCGTTCTCTTCCTCCACACCAAGGCCCCCTGCAAGGTGTTCGATGTCACCACCGTGGTAGAGGTCGTGGAGTTTATAGTTCGGGCGGTCCTTCAACCGCATAGATGACGTGACTATCGGATGTGATCGTGAGGCTACATCGCATGAGGTTACGTGTATATTTCGATTCTTTCGAATCGACGCGCATCGATAGATTCAGATTTCGCCTAGCATATATGTTTTCCCTTTGTTGCTAGCAAATGTAAGTGATAGTACCTGCAGGTAGGAATACTTTGATTAGTAAAGTGAAAAGTTAAGAATGTTGACAAGAATGGTAAGTGAACCGAGACTATAGTCGTGTAGAGTTCACAAGTTGTAATTATCCCGCAATGTAGGTAAAGACCAATAGGAAAAGTGTACAAGAGAAATACTTTGGCTTATGTGACGAACCTCTAGTGAACGGGAGGATAGGTGAAGTACCTTGAGATAAGAGAAAGATTTATTTCGCACTAAGAATGAGAAGTTAAGCGTGACGACGGGTCAAGCATGACTCATTTCGGTCAACCGATAGTACGGAATCGGTGACGTCACTGTAACGGTCCCGCCATGTGATAGGGTCACGAGGATGCAAGGCCCAAGTCTAGTTGATTTTGTACGGTACTAAATAAGTTTGAAGCACGAGAAAGTATGACAAGTAAGAAAAGAAAGTAACCTCTAAAGATCTTGCTTGTGATAAGGCTATAACCTTCGAAGTTTTGTGAGAAGGGTCGCGACTAAGGTCCATTGATATGTTTACGATGTTAGCGGTGGCCATGTGGCATCGCTGGTCTCATGAGTATTGATTGATAGGCATAGTATAGAGATTGTGCCGAGTTTGTATAGATGACAATCGACTAGAACATTCGGACGAATGTTTCTAAGGGGAAGAATGTTACACCCATAAGTCCGTGACATGTATAAGAGAAAGCACGTATGAACACAAGACTTGGAAATTAGTGCGAAGGAAGAATTGTTTTTCCGACAGTAAAATCTTCCGAGCTTCTGGAAGGAAAATGTTCGCTGTTGATAATCGATTCTCAAAATGCATTATCGGGAGAGTATGGAACTTATTAACATTATTGGAATTTATTTTTACGATTTATCACGCGAGGCCCCCGAGGAATTTTACGCTTATGGCCCACGAGGGTTAAGGAATTTTATGGACGAATGAGAGGGCGACACGTGGCACCCCCACATATGGTCTTGGACGATTTTGGTAAGGGTAAAATGGTCATTGACCATCAAGGAAGATAAGTCTTCAAAGCTTGAGATTGTTGACCAAGTCAACTTGTCCACTTAGCTATTATCCATGTGTTCTTCATCCTAGCCACACATATGTTGAGATCTTGACCCTCCATTATGTTATATATACTACACTAGTGCAAGACTTGCTCTTCAACACTTAGAATTATTTCACACATTTTGTTCTTCATCAAGAGGCTCTCGGCTTTGTCTCAATTCCCACTAGAAAAATTTGTAGTTTTGATCCATTATTCACAAGACTTAAACCCAAGGTTCCTAAGAGTATTATAAGGTTATCTCAATAGAAAGATTTCGGAAAAACGGCGTTTTCACGTTAGTCGCAAGGCGGAAACTTAAGGAGTTCTTCAACTTTGAAGTTGGAACTTGAAGATGGGTTCTTCATAGGCTTCTAAGGAGTGCTTGGAGCGGATTGGAACATAAGGAAATGAGCTAAGAATTTCTAAGGCGCGACTTTGAATCTTGGAAATTTTAAGGGCTTATAAAGGTATAAATCTTGTCGTTTTAGTAATTAAGATTACTTGTTGTTGTAGCTATGGATATTAGCAAGAATGAGGTATATGGTATGAAGTTTGATAAGTATATTGGCTATTGGAACCCTAATCCGAAAACTAACATGTTTAGCATTAAGATTACAATTCAAGTTGATTATTAGTTTAAGTCGTCGTGTTGTATAAAGAAGGAAATTGTAGTCATTAAGATGTTTATGGCTATATAACATGTTAGACCTTAGAACTGGAATTGGAAAAGAATTGGAAAAGACTTAGCGTGGTTGTATAGGTCACGAGAATGGCTTTAAATATGGAACTACTTGGTATGAATCATGGGGCTGAATTTTACACGTATTGTAAGGCGGTAATCCCTTTGGTCAAGTTGTTGTGTCGAGCCTTAAATGTGGCATATTTGGTTATTGTATTCGCCTTGAAAAAGGTGGCAAAGTATGTAGAAACAAAGGAAGTTGCCCGATTTTCCGTAGAATAAGAGATCAGATACTTAGTATTATTCTACGTTAGAAACTAGAAATCGATAGTCATGTCATGACCATTATAGGTTGACAATTCCACGCATAACGATTCGCTTAGCTTGTGGATTTAAATAAAAGGTATGTGAACTATCTCCTCTTCTAGCATGATTCCTTAAGATAAAGAAAGTATGTCCTACTCTTTAAATGATCCATTCCTGGTTATATTTCGATTGCCTAAAATAGAATTTGTTCTATGTACTTCATTGATTGTACTTGATGTTTAAATTGTAAGTTGTTTAATCCATCGCTTTAGTGAAGTTGGATTTTAAGAGTGAAAGTATTTTACTTAAAGTACATAGAGTCTTGAAAAGGAAGTGGTTTCAAACCTTTGGCTAGTGCCTTAGTTCCAAAACCTAAGGGTTGTTATAATGACTTTGTGGAGTTAAACGAGTGATTTACTTGAGGTTTAAAAGTAAGAAACTTGTTTTCTAAATATTAACAGACTTGAAGTATTTTGAAAGTTAAGAACTTGATTTGTAAGATGTGATACTTGGTTTTAAAAGTATAAGTCTCTTGGTTATAAAAGGAATGGATATGTCTAAACTACAAAGGTTATAACGACTTTACGGGAAGTTCGTTATAACGGTTTTATGGAAGGTTAAGAAAATTGTCTATTTTGATTAATGGTCATAAGTTGCCTAGATTGTGAAAATTTGAAGTTACTTGATTTCAAGCTTTGAAATGAGTTTTCTAAAAGTGTAGTAACTTACTTTGAAAAATAGACATGCCTCGATTCTACGCAGTGTTAGTATCTTCGGGTTTTACATAAAAGCGAGTCTTTGAAAAGAATGCACGACGTAGTACTTTGGCTTGTTTAATTGAGAATTATTCTACGCGTGCCTTGATAAGTACTTTGGCTTGTTTAATTGAGAATTATTCTATGTGTGCCTTGATAAGTACTTTGGCTTGTTTAATCGAGAATTATCCTACGTGTGCCTTGATAAGTACTTTGGCTTGTTTAATTGAGAATTATTCTATGTTGCCTCGAGTTTATAAAACGAAAGTCTATAGATTTTGGCGAACTTGCCTACGTGCGCCGGGTGATAGCCTCGAGTGCAAGTATTATGTTTTATTACGCTGTCGCGACTCGTTGAGGCCGATCGCCTTGTCAGAAGTTACTCGACGCATCGACGCTGACGGGATTCCACGCATGCTTCCATTATTCGTGTTACTCGACACGCTTATACGATGGGATTCCGGCACGTGACTGCGAGGCGTTAGATTCCCTGATTTGTTTGTATTACCCTACGGTCATGCTTATACGATGGGATTCCGGCACGCGACCACGGGATATTGTTATTCCACGGATTAGCCCTCCATAAGGCGTGTAGCGACGCAGACGGCTCGTAGTTAGCTGCATTGGCCTCACGGCGGTCGACGCAGACGGCTCGTAGATAGCTTTCGCATTTGCCTCCGCTGCTAAGTTATTGCACGCTTGGTACGACAGTTCGAGATAGCTTGGCGACTTGCCCGCCATATCTCGTGACGCAGTGTCGATCTCGTAGTTAGCTGCATTGCCCCCGCCATTGTTGACGCAGTTGATCCGTAGTTGGCTGCGACTTGCCCCGTCCGCTTTATGATACAGTGCCGATCCGTGGTTCGCTTTTCCTACTTCGCCCGTGATAGTTTTTAGGACACAGCGGGACTTCCGTGTTCATATATGCCTATCGTGTTATATTATATCATGGATCGCCAGTGAGCGAAGGCGATTCCACTGCATGATTGATATTACGGGCGCGAGACCCACGGTTATATTTTAGTAATGACTTTGAGGCACGCGCCCTCGATTTGATATGATCGCTATGTATTGTAATCGTAGGTCGCTATCATACATGTCTCCCGCTTTGTTTAGATGTTATGATTTTATTACGCATTTCATCGCTTTACATACTTGGTACATTCTTCAGATCGACTCCTTCGTGGCCGCGCTCATGCCGCAGTTTAGGTACGCTTTGGTGATCCGCAGTGTGGACCATGCTCGTAGTTTTTGGATAGCTCCTTCGTCGAGTTTATCTTTTGGTATAAGTTCTTTCAAGATGTGCTTTTGTACAGCTTATGGTACGCGGCCTTATCCCGTCATAGTTCAAGAAACTCTTGGGTGCTTTCATATGGATCGACTCATGTACAATGTAGTGTCTTTTGATTATGTATATTATATGGCAGCCTTGTCGCTTTGCTCGCACGCACGCTGGTTTGAAAAAATGAGGCGTTATTTAATTTCCTGAGTTTACTTAGTTGTTAAGGTGTATGGGTGCCTGCAGGCACCAACACGCCCGGTTCTCGGGCGACAGGCCCCACACGACCAAATCCAGAAATTAAATTTCCATAATGATAATAAGTTCCATACTCTTCAATTAATGCATTTTGAGAATCTAATTCTCACTAATCTAACATTTTTCCTTTCCGACGTTTCTAAGATTTTCCGTCGGAAACAATTCTTCCTTTCGTGCCCTTTTCAAGTCTTATGCTCCTTTACGCATATCTCTCTTAAACATGTCCTCGACTTACTGGTGTAACATTCTTCCCTTAGAAACATTCGCCCCCGAATGTTCTTTCTGAGTCCAATCTAATTAGATAGCGACATAGTATCCTTTATTGCACCTTCATATTACATACGCCACCCACGGCCACATAACAATACTTATACTAAGGTGTCAACCTTGGCACTCACAAAGCCAACTAGTCCATACTCATAATGACCTCAAAGTCTGCCATAATCATCTCTACTAGGTCTACTAGTGGTCCTGACGATCAGATTATCACCGGCAAATCTCATATACCCGCCGCCTACCACCCCAAACACTCACTGTAGTTACTCAAAGGTTCTTATGGATTCAGCTCTATTCCTTTACACTTGGTTGCTATCTTTCTTATCGGGTCGCATTCTTCCGCATTTCCAACTCATACTAGCATACATACATAACTTCCATACTGATTCGCCTCAAATCTGAGTCACTCTATAAAACAATATAAGGCCATTTCCGACTTTCACGACTGGTTCAGTGGAACGCGCCCACTAACCCGTGAAACAATTAACTGCACTTTGGGCTTGCACCGCGGACTCGCCACGAAAGCGTAACTACTACCAACTGATCCCACTCCACTTCAGCGCATGGCGACCCGCACAGGTCCTCACCCCGCCCCACCGCCGCCTTAACTCTTATTCTCGTCTATAATAAATCTTTTCTACCCGAGAAGACCTTTGTACATCTAAGGTCTCATGGTCATCAATATTCTTAGGCTCGCAATTTCCACGCCCAAGCCTACCTTATCGCCTCCCCCAGAATCCGTACAATAACTTCTCATAATACCATAATTGTGTCGCCTCGATCACAACAACCCTTATTTACTCTATACTGACCTCATCCGTATTTCATTCTTAAGCCTACCACGTAGCTTAATATATTAACACGGTATTCCATTAAGTTTCTTAACATGACTTCTTAATGGTCCACCGCCTCTATCGCATATCTCATCCTTTCCCAATTATCTCAAAATAAAACACAAGACTGGCGAATTCATTAATCGCTCCATACCTCCCTAAGATCTAGTTAGTCTTTACCAATTCTCGATAATCTAAAATCATTCTAGGAAACACGCCCCGAATTCTCATACATAACTCCGTATAGATGTATGTCACAATACCAACTATACTATAATCATTACCAACCTCGATACACAATCTACATAGTCCTTCCCGGTCACCACGCTTTATCGTAGTCGCAATCAACATAACTCGTTAGTGAGAGACGAATTCTAACAACACGCCTCTATCGCACGATCTCGTGAGTGAGAAGAATGAAAACTAATCCTAAATGTCCCGCAGCCTCCCGGTTATAGATGTGGGTCACAACACACGATAACCAAGACTTACTAGACACGGCCGTAGACACTTTCCGAGGACTAATCGCTGATATCACTTTTGTCACGACCGACTCCTGCCGCGATCGTACCCTACCCGGGCACCCTTCTAAACATACAACATAACAAATCATGAAGATAAATAACACACTTTTTTAAAAACCAAGGCTGCCGATAAGGTCGCCATAATCATAAAAATTACCCGAAAGCGGTCTACACCGCTAACAATGTAAAAACAACTCTAGCCACCCAAATTTACGATGAATACATGCACTTAAGATTTGAACAAATACTATGACGACAAGGCCCCGCCGCACTTCAATATACATAGCCATGACAACTCCGAACATCGAGCCATCTCAAAATGATGAATCGTGATCCTAAGTCATGATCCACAATCAGGTACCTAAACTCGCGACATTGAACGCGCCTCGGCGGGTCAAGATAACAGTACCAAATATGGAACGGAAAATAAGGTACAAAGAAATGATCATAATTGTACAAAAGAATGACAGGCAAGTATAAAAGGGTACATACCAGATCCTACCGTGCCATTACCATCTCGTGAACTTAATCGCATTTTATTATCTTTTCCCATTTTTCAATAAAAGTTATAGTCACATTCTTACGCATATGCTTAGGGAAAATCATTAAGTTCATTACCATATAACTTACTTATCTTTCATAACATAATCCAAATTTCTTTACGGAGGACGATATACTACCCTACCAATGGGACGCGATCAAGTCACACAAATATCAAAGCATGCCCGTAATCCCCATCACCGCCGATACCATAAGTGTAACATATAAACACGTGACGCGCCTGGCATCCTACCTCACCGCCGCATACATACACAATACATATATATATCTCCCGCTCGTGGAATCCCACATCATCGCCGACACCGTAGTGTAACATATAACCATGTGACGCGCCCGTGGCATCCTACCTCACTGTCGACGTACACATATACAACACATATATATATATATATATATATATATATAACGTGGCCGCATGCCCCGGAATCCCTCATCGTATAAGCATGGCCATAACGTGCCCTCTGATCCTCATCGTAGCGCAGTCTTCACGGGAGCCAGCCCATGGAGTAATAATATAACATGCCCCTAATCCTCATCGTGGGTACATTTCTTCACGGGAGCTAGACCATGGAGTAATAGTCGCATAGACGGTCGCATGCCTCTAATCCTCATCGTGATAAGCACGCCACGGGTAATAAACAACCGAATCTAACCCGCCTCCCGGTCAAATGCCCTAATCCCACATCGATAAGCATGTCCAAGGATCAATCATAATGGAAGCATACCCGTGGAATCCCACATCACCGCTTCAGACGCTCCAAGCAAACTTACAACAAGACAAACACCCTCCAACCGAGAGTCACGATAACGTAAACATATAATACTTGCACTCAAAGCTATCACAAGCAAACATAGGCAAGTTCATTAAACCTTTAGACTTCCATTTTTATAAACTCATGGCACTTTCGTTTCACACATAAAAATCCGGGAATTTAACCCAAAGTACTACGTGCCTCTACTCCTTTAAAATGATTTTCTTTCAAATAAAACTTCAAAGATACTAATAACCGTAGTATCAAGTCATACATACTTTTCAAGACAAGTCACAATACCTTTTTAGAAATACAATTATAGGCTTCTAAATCACGTGACTTCTTTCTTTAAAACCTTAAGCAATTGGTACCTTTAAAACAATTTGCCCTTCTTTATTTCAAGTCATTTCTTTGCTTACATTACTGAAGAAAACCATTCTTTTAATCTTCCATAAAGTTGTTATAACCAACTTCCCATAAAGTCGTTATAACTCTTTATGTCTTAGACAAATTCATTCCTTTTGTAACCAAGAGACTTATACTTTCAAATCAAATCACATAGCTTTCAAAATACTTCAAGTCTCTTAACTTTTAAGAAAACAAGTTTCTTAACTTTAGAAATCAAGTCTTTTCCAAATCAAGTATTCTATACTTGTAAATCAATTCATTTCTTCCTTTAAGAATCAAGTCCCATAACTTGAAAAATAAAGTCCCTTAACTTTTAAGAATTTTAGATCCATAGTCTTAAAACTTCATACGTAAATTCTTATAAGTTAAGTAACATATACATCAAAAGGCCAGGATAAGTTATACTTATTTATAACGATCTTATTCAAGTAGCCATGATCTAGAAATGTAATACAATTTTGTCTTATCTTAGTTTCTATGCAGATGGAGAATTCTACTCATTTTAACATAATTGATTGTCATTACATTTTCCTTTATTAACGCTGCAGTGGCTTGTTCGATACTTATTCTCATTTGTGTCTTAACTTAGTCAAGTCAACTTGGCTCCAAAATACCTCCTAACGACTCTTACCAACATCCCCCATAAGACTTGGTAAGAACTTAGGATAACTTAGGCATAACCCTTATGTAGAGTAAATCAACATACATACCTCTTAACTTCTAAGAGTAGAAGGAATCATGAAATAATACCACATGTATATTCCATACATAGAATCATGTCAAAAGAAGGAAGAGGTTCACATACCTCGCGACGATTATCGACAAATAGCAAAATGCTCCGAAGTACTTCAACCTTGATAGCTATTCCATCCTTCAAGTAGAATCCGCTATACTTAGTACTTCAACCTAAAATGGCCATAATACGTCCATTAACCTCTAGCTTCGAACGTAGAATATTCTAAGTGCAAAGTCACTAAATTCTACTAAAATCTGACAAAGACTTCCTTTGTTTCTACATACTTTGCCACCTTTTTCAAGGCCGAATACAATAACCAAACACGCCACATTTAAGGCTCAACAATGTAATTATCAATAGGGGATTACACGCCTACAATACGTGTAAAATTCCGCCCCACAATTGATATCAAACTAGTCCACAATACAATGCCATTTTCAGCCAAAAGGTGCAACAACTTATCAAACTTTCCAATTCCTTTCCAATCCAAGTTCTTAGGTCTAACATGTTATATAGTCATAAACAACTTCAACAACTACAATTTCCTTCAATATATAACATGTAACGACTTATACTTATAATCAACTTGAATTGAAATCTTAAGGCTAAACATACTAGTTTAGGATTAGGGTTCCAATAGCCAATATACTTATCAAACTTCATAATATAAACATCTCATGCTTGCTAATATCCATAGCTACAACAATAAGTAATCTTAATTACTAAAACGACAAGAATTATACATTTACAAGCCCTTAATCTTTCCAAGATTCAAAGTCGCTCCTTAGAAATTCTTAGCTCCTTTCCTTATGTTCCAACCGCCCAAGCACTCCTTAGAAGCCTATGAAGAACCCATCTTCAAGTTCCAACTTCAAAGTTGAAGAACCCTTGCTTCCGCCATGACTAACGTGAAAACGCTGCCCAAATCTTTCTATTGAGATATCCTTACAATACCCTTAGGGACCTTGGGTTTAAGTCTTGTGGCTAATGGATCAAAACTACAAATTTTTTGTGTGGGAACTACACTAAATCCGAGAGCTCAGTATATATAAAACAATGGAGGGTCAAGATATTCACATATGGGTGGCTAGGATGAAAAGCACTTGGATCATACACAAGTGGCAAGTCGACTTCGTCAATAATATCACGCTAGCAAGACTAATCTTATACCTTGGTCAATGACCATCTTACCCTTGCTCCAATTCGTCCAAAACCAATGGGGTGCCACGTGTCGCCTCCCATTCGTCCATAAAATTTCAGAACCTCGGTCCCACAAAACGTAAAATTCCTCGGGTGGGCCCCACACGACCAAATCCGTAAAATTAAATTTCCATAATGATAATAAGTTCCATACTCTTCAATTAATGCATTTTGAGAATCTAATTCTCACCAACGAACATTTTTCCTTTCCGACGTTCGAAAGATTTTCCGTTTAAAACAATTCTTCCTTTCGTGCCCTTTTCAAGTCTTATGTTCCTTACGCATATCTCTCTTAAACATGTCCCGACTTACGGGTGTAACACTATCAAGGTTGAAGTACTTTGGAGAATTTTGCTACTTGTCGATAATCGTCGCGAGGTATGCGAACCTCTTCCTTCTTTTGATACGATTCTATGTATGGAATATACATGCCGTGCTATTCATGATCCTCTCTACTCTTAGAAGTTAAGAGGTATGTATGTTTATTTACTCTATGTAAAGGTTACGCCTAAGTTATCCTAAGTTCTTACCAAGTCTTACGGGACGCTGATAAGAGTCGCATGAAGCAATCGAGTCGAGTCGACTTTGGCTGAAGTTATCGCATTTAATAAGAATAAGTATCGAACAAGTCATTGCAGCTGTTAATAAAAGAAAATGTATTGGCAATCAATTAAATTAAAATGAGTAGAATCCTCCATCTGCATAGAAGCTAAGATAAGACAAAATTGTATTACATTTTCTAGATCATGACTGCTTTAATAAGATCGTTATAAATAAGTATAACCTATTCACAATGCACAAAAATATATGTTACATAATTTAAAAGAGTTCACGTATGAAGTTTTGAGACTATGAACCTTAAATTCTTAAAAGGTTAAGAGACTTTATTTTTTAAGTTATGGGACTTGATTCTTAAAGGAAGAAATGACTTGATTTAAAAAGTATAGAATACTTGATTTGGAAAGTATTGATTTTCTTGATACTCTAAGATAGAGAGACTTGATATTCTAAGTTAAGAAATTTGGTTTCTTAAAAGTTAAGAGACTTGAAGTATTTTGAAAGCTATGTAATTTGATTTGAAAGCATAAGTCTATCAAGTTATAAAAGGAATGAATTTGTCTAAGACATAAAAGAGTTATAACGGCTTTATGGGAAGTTGGTTATAAAACTTTATGGAAGATTACAAGAATGGTTTTCCAAGAATGTAAGCAAAGAAGTGACTTGAAATAAAGAAGGGCAAATTGTTTTAAAGGTACCAATTGCTTAAGGTTTTAAAGAAAGAAGTCACTTGATTTAGTTCAGAATGTATTTCTAAAAGGTATCAGGACTTGGTTTGAAAAGTAGATATGACTTGATACTACAGCTTATTAGTATCTTGGAAGTTTTATATGAAAAAGAGTCATTTTAAAATAGTAGAAGTACGTAGTACTTTGGGTTAAATTCTGATTTTATAATGACATGTTAGTGCCTTAAGTAAACTAAAATGAGTGTATACGAACAAGCTAATAAAAAGTTAGGGGATTTCTTAACTTGCTTATGTTATGTATGATAAGCCGGTAGCGCTTATGTTATGTATGATAAGCCGGTAGCGCTTATGTTACACCCCGTAATTCCAAGAGGATGAGATGAGAACGCATTTAAAGGAAATAATATTCGGTTGAAAAGAAAAAGTTGGCAGAATATGTTTGGACAGTTTTTCAGTCAACTTGGGAGCAGTATATCTCCTAGTATAATTGAGATTTTTAGGTGTTTCAAAAGACTAATATGAAGTGCATTGAGTCTAGTTTCCAAAACAACAAACCGCTCGTCGATAGGACATCGGAGTAGAAAGTTATGGACGTTAGAAGATCGGCTGACAGAGCGCAGGTGTCGCGCCGCGGCACGGACATGCAGCCGGGCGCCAAAGGCCTGAAATTGTCTGAAATTGCAGCGCCGCGGCGCCGGCTGCAGGTCCGCGGCGCCGAGGCGGGATTTTTTTGCGGAAATAGGGTTAAAATAGAAGATATTTGTTGTAGAGGACCCTCGGGTGGTCGATGTTGTCCCCAACTCAGGATCAAGATAGAGGCTATATTATGACCAAGTCTTGCAAGACTTGGTCATTTGCAAGAATTCCTCCATAGAAATTTTCCTTCTCTTTCTCTAAAAGTTTATGAAACCCTAAGCCTAAATGAGATTTTTAGAAAGGCAACAAGAAGGACATACGTTGATGCTCAGAGGGTTCGTAGAGACGATATTCATGGAAGAAGAATTTCGGAAAGAGGGCTAAAGTGGGCAAGATTGTTGGACTATTTTGGGCTTATCAAGGTAATGTTACACCCCGTAGTTCCAGGGTATGTATATGAGGACGTACGTACGAGAATACGACATTAAAATTGGAAAGGAAGAAAGATGTGATTTTTTCGACGAAAAAGTTTCCGAACTTCGTGAAGGAAAAAGGTTTATTATTGAGAATTGGATTCTCAACTTTGGTATTTAATACTTTAAGAACTTATAAGAATTTTTGAATTTAGTTTTATGGATTTGGTCATGTGGGGCCCACCCGAGGAATTTTAAGTTTTGTGGGGCCCACGAGGGTTACATAATTTTATGGACGAATGGGAGGGCGACATGTGGCACAACCCCACATTGGTCTTGGACGAAATTGAAGCAAGGGTAAAATGGTCATTGACCATTGTGGATGAATAAGTCTTCAAGCTTGAGATTATTGACTTGTCAACTTGTCCACTTGGCTTTACTTTATTGATCTTCATCCTAACCACACATATGTTGAGATCTTGACCTTCCATTGTGTTATATATACTACACTAGTGCAAGACTTGCTCTTCAACACTTAGAATTATTTCACACTTGTCTTGTGCTTTGAGATAGCTCACGGGTTTGAGGGTATTTTCCACACAAAAATTTGTAGTTTTGATTCTTTATTCACAAGACTTTAACCCTAAGTCCCTAAGGGTATTGTAAGGTTATCTCAATAGAAAGATCCTGCAAAGTGGTGTTTTCAGATTAGTCGAAGGCGGAAACTTAACGAGTTCTTCAACTTTGAAGTTCGAACTTGAAGATGAGTTCTTCATAGGCTTCTACGAGTGCTTGAGCGGATTGGAACATAATAAAAGGAGCTAAGAATTGCTAATGAGCGACTTTGAATCTTGGAAATATTAAGGGCTTGTAAAGGTATAATTTTTGTCGCTTTAGTAATTAAGATTACTTATTGTCAGAGCTATGGATATTAGCAAGCACGAGGTATTTTAGTATGAAGTTTGATAAGTGTATTGACTATCGAACCCTAATCAAAACTAGTATGTTAGCCCTTAAGATTGTAATTCAATTTGGTTACTAGTTTAGTCGCCACATGTTATATAAAGAAGGAAATTGTAGTCATTAGTTGTTTATGACTATATAACATGTTTGACCCAAGAACTTCGATTGGAAAAGAATCGAAGACTTTATGTCATTGCACCTATTAGCCGGAATGACATTGTATAATTGGATTGTTTTGTATCATTTGTGGGCGAAATGTTACACGCCTGTAGCGCGGTAATCCCCTTTTGATCGTTGGTATGTTGAGCCTTAAATACGGCATGTTTGGTTATTGAATTCGCCTTGAAAAAGGTGGAAAAGATGTAGAAACAAAGGAAGTGTTGTCCGATTTTCCGTAGAATTTAGTGACTTTGCACTTAGAATATTCTACGCTCAAGCTAGAGGTTATTAGACGTTTTATGACCATTATAGATTGAAGTACTACGCGCAGCGATTCCACTCAAGGGTGGAAAAGGCTAGCGCGGTATAGTACTTTGGAGCATTTTGCTATTTGTCGATAATCGCCGCGAGGTATGTGAACCTCTTCCTATCTTTTCTAGCACGATTGTTGTGAACTATGTAGTACGGTAGACGACGTGTGCTAAACGAATTTTGGTTATTTAAAACATAAAGTGTTATAATAGCTTTATGGGAAGTTAATTATAACGACTTTATGTAGGTAAAGAGAATGGTTTGTTGATTTTAAAAGATAAGAGACTTGACTTATATTTGACTTGATATGAAATGTGAAGAACTTTAATTGTGTTAGAAAGTGGTGAAACCTCATTCGTGAGAAATGAGTACTTGATCAAAAAAGAAAAAGGAATAAGTTATATTGATTTCGAAATGGGAATAACTATCTAACAAGCCATTGCAAATACTAATAAAGGAAAATGTAATGACAAATAATTCTATTAAAACAAGTAGAATCTTCCATCCGCATAGAAGCTAAGATAAGACAAAATTGTATTACATTTTATAGATCATGGCTACTTTAATAAGAATCATTATAAACAAGTATTGTTTTCTTAAATTCCAAGGTAAGGAACTTGATTTCTAAATTGAATAGAGACTTGAGAATTTGAATTATTTTTGGTTTAAAAGAAAGGCATGGTTTCGTCTTAAATTGTTTAAAACATAAAGTGTTATAATAGCTTTATGGGAAGTTAGTTATAACGACTTTATGAAAACAAAAGAATGGTTTTTTTTATTGGATTTAAAAGGGTAACTTGACTTTAAAAGGAGAAGTGATTTGGTTTAAAAAGAAGGCACGGTATTGTCTTGGTTTATTCAAAAAGAAGGTATGGAAATTGTTTTGGTTTACTTAAAATAATAGTCACTCTATTTTGATACTACGTATCGTGACCTTTGTAAAAGAAATAGATCTTTGAAAGAATTTAAGTACATAGTACCGGGTTAAAACCCAAATTTGTTGTCATAAAACGAACATCTAAGAGTATGTTCAACTTGCCTATGCTAGTTGTGATAGCGCTTGTTGTACAAGTATTGTATTTCTATACCACCGCTGCCTCTCATGGAGGGCCATTGACTTGTTGTGAACTTATTTGGACGCATTCCGCGGACGGAAGATTCTCGGGTATGCTTCTATTGTGATTTGATCTCGCCACGCTTATATGACGCGGACGCCGGCACGCGACCAGACGCGGTTTGACGCCCGACGCTTTATCGACGCATCGGCAGCCGACGGAGGATTCCACCGCATGCTTCCATTGTGATCGATCTCGCCATGCTTATACGATGAGGATGCCGGCATGCAGCCAGACGCGGATAGATGCCCGCACATTTCATTACTCCATGGCCATGCTTATACGATGAGAGATTCCGGGGCATTCGACATGTTATATTTTTACTCCATGGGCTAGCTCCCCGTGAAGATATGTACCCACGATGAGGGATTCCGGGGGCATGTTATATTCTTATTCCATGGGCTAGCTCCCCATGAAGACCTGCGCCTACGATGAGGGATTCCGAGGGCACGTTATGGCCATGCTTATACGATGAGGGATTCCTGGCATGCGCGTCATATATATATTTATATATATTTATATATATATATATATATATATATATATATATATATATATATATATATATATGTATATACGTATCGACAAATGAGGTAGATGCCACGCATGCAGGCCACCGTTATATATATGTATTGTATATGTACGCCGACAAGAAGGTAGATGCCACGCTGCCACACCGTTATATGTTACACCTACGATCGTGGCAAAGATGGAGGATTCCACGCGTGAGGTATATATATATGTATTGTATATGCAGTACGCCAAATGAGGTAGATGCCACGCGCACACACGAGTATGATTTATGCCATAAATCACGCAGCTGGGAAGGAATTCCACGCACGAGTGATGATCGCAGGGCGAGTCCCCGACTTGACATTTCTGTTTATATATGGTGTAATGTATTTTGGTTATCATACATGTCTCCTATTTTATATAGACTATTATGATTTCATTTACGCATTTTCGCCACATACTGCACTTGCAGATCGACCTCCTTCGGGCCGCGTCACGCCGCAGTAGGTACACCGCTTGTTGATCCTCGCCATGATCACAGTCAGCGCTTGGGAAGCTCCGCTTTCTCCCGAGGCTTATCTCAGGTACGATTCCCGAGATTGTAGGTACTTGTACATTCGTGGTACGGCGGCCCCGTCCCGCCATAATTGTTATAAAAACTCTGTGAGGTCCAGAGTACTGGCAAGTGTGGTTTGTAAAGGATGTAACTGTTCAAATTTCTATATATATGCAAAAAAAAAAGGGTGACCGTTTTGGTTAGCCTGTTTTCTTATTTCATTATTTCCTATCTGTAAGTTTTTATTTCCGCTGATTTTCTCTGATGTTCTATCACTAGGGTGCCCGGGGTAAGGCACCAGTAGTGGGCCCGAGGTCGGGTCGTGACAAAAGTGGTATCAGAGCAGTTAATCCTCGGAAAGTGTCTACAGACCTTATCTAGTAGAGTCTTGATTATCGACGTGTTGTGCACCACACCTATAATCAGGAGGCTATAGGATATTTAGGATTGGTTTCCATTCTTCTCACTCTGAGATCGTGCCTTAGAGCTGTGTTGTAAGTTGACTCTCCGACGTATTCTTTTGTACCGCTTATGCTCTACACAAGGCAACCAGAGCCCGTAAGGCAAGGCAGCAGAGGAGTCATGAGTAGAGCACGTAGGGTTACTGTGGCACAGCCCGCCACCTAAGGTGGTACTTCAGATGGGGAGTTCTGCGACGCCGCTAGCCCCAGGAGAGTTTAGAGCAAAGAATAAGAGCTACCGAGACCACGATACCGAAGTCTCCGCCCACCACTGCGAGCCGAGGATACGAGTTACAAGGAGACGGCCCGCTTACTAGCTAGGCTCAGGGCTAGGAATGAGACGACGCATTTAGAGTCGAGGTTCCGATAGTACCGCAGTTCACCCTAGATCCGATAGTTTGAGACTTCTGACTTCGAGCCGCACCACCGTAGTTCTATGGATCGAGAACCGAGGAAGATCCTCGTGAGTTTATTCGACACCGCAATGGATCATGAAAGTGATCAAGGCCTCGCAGACAGAGTCGGTGGTATTCGTTCACATCGGCCGCGTGATACCGCAATGATCGCTTTGATTCATGTGAACCGGCCCCGGTGAGTACATGCGCTCACCGGTCAAAGAGTTCTCGCAGGCATTTCTTACATTTCTTGCCCTCGCAGATTGCGAGAGCTCGCAGATAGATTTATGATGTCGAGGCGCAACGGGCGACGGTTCGGGAATACAAGATGTAGTTTGACTCGCTGGCTCGCTATGTCCCCGCTTTAGTGGAAGACATGGAGGATAGAGTGCACCGATATGTCACAGACTTGACGATTATCTAGCGTAGAGTCAGTGCAGAGTAGCTCTTCACGGCATGGACATTGCCCGTATACGTGCTTATGCAGTGGATCAAGAACGCAGAGACCGACGCAGGACCAGGATTAGCATAAGAGGCCAAGACAACATGGTCCTTGGTAACTTTCAAGGCATAATTTCAACAATGTGCTAGGTCAACATTTCACCGACACAAAGTGCTCCTTCCCGCCTTCTAGCAGAGGTTTGATCGCCGATATTCGGAGCGTGTCGTGGCTCCTGTGGTCGCAGGTCACGATGCTCGAGGGTAGAGCTGTGGAATCCACCTTTACCTCGCGTGGTCGTAATAGATTCCATATCGTGAGTGTCGCACTACTGATCGCTTGTTACGCTTGCACCAACATGGCCATTTGGAGAGATCGTCCGATCGAGGTGGCACCGCGGATAGCACATACTACGGATCGGGCCATGGTTCTTTGCCTTCAATGGCTAGGCAGATGTTCATACACCGCAGCCACGCAGTGGGTCGCGCGAGTTCCGCTTTAGCGTCCTTTGAACCGCCTATTTGATTTTCAGGTATATCCTTAACCCTCTAGAGAATATTATGTATTGATGATATGATGATGTGTTAAATGTTATGTTCGGATAGCTTTGTGTTAAAATGTGATTTAGAAGCCTGGTTAGTGAAAAGGGTAAGTCTGGGGATGAGAAAATTGTGAACCTTAGAATTTATAACAGTTGAGACCTTAGATGTAAGGCCGTCTTGAGTAAAAGATTTTACGGTTAGTATTTGTCAAGTACTTGGTATGCGTGAACTGAATTTATGTGAAAATTCCATGGGTAGTATGAGATGGAAGTGGTAGCTTTCATAACGTGAAATAGTAAGATTATTCCGGAGGGGGAACAAGAGTTTGGTACGTAATGGGTCGGGTTGAGGCAAGATCGCGGGTCAACACGTAGCCCGGAATGAGATGGGGTCAGTTTGTGGTGGTCCCGCTAGGTGGTAGGGTCACGAGGGTGCAAGGCCCAAGTTTAGATAACCATCAGACGAGTTCGCGACGTGTTCAACCAGATCGATCGCGAAGGCCGGAATGGCCTTAAAGGAATGTGAGGCTAATAAGATGACCAAGTTTGGAGGTAGTAACTCCAAGGTTTTGGAAACGGAAGCAATGACGGAAATGTGGTACATGTACTATAGTGAGTTGGGTACGAGAAGGGTACGACGAGTAAGGGAAGAAGCGAACATGTGTTAAGAGAATGGAAGTGATCATTTTTACAAGGAAGGTGCAAGAAAGTAACCTATAGACCAGTGAGGGAGTTAATCGTGATGTTACACCGTAGGGGTGATTCCTCATTGGCTTGGATTGAGTTTCATGCGATGTGTTATATTATAGCCAGGTGTGGCATAATTAGTTTTGTAAGTATAGTAGTGAAGACTATACCGGCACGTGTATATTTTGAGACTTAGAAGGAATATTCGGGACGAATATTTCTAAGAAGGGAAGAATGTTACACCCCGTAGTTCCAGGGTATGTATATGAGGACGTACGTACGAGAATACGACATTAAAATTGGAAAGGAAGAAAGATGTGATTTTTTCGACTTTAAAAGTTTTCAACTTCATAAGGAAAAGGTTTATTATTGAGAATTGGATTCTCAACTTTGGTATTTAAGACTTTAAGAACTTATAAGAATTTTGGAATTTAGTTTTACTGATTTGGTCATGGGCCCACCCGAGGAATTTTACGCTTTATGGCCCACGAGGGTTACAGACTTTACGGACGAACGAGAGGGCGACACGTGGCACCCCCACACTTGGTCTTGGACGAAATTGAAGAAATGGTAAAATGGTCATTGACCATTGTGGATGAATAAGTCTTCAAGCTTGAGATTATTGACTTGTCAACTTGTCCACTTGGCTTTACTTTATTGATCTTCATCCTAACCACACATATGTTGAGATCTTGACCTTCCATTGTGTTATATATACTACACTAGTGCAATACTTGCTCTTCAACACTTAGAATTATTTCACACTTGTCGTCTGCATTGAGCTAGCTCACGGGTTTGAGCGTATTTACCACACAAAAATTTGTAGTTTTGGTTCTTTATTCACAAGCCTTTCACCCTAAGTCCCTAAGGGTATTGTACGGTTATCTCAATAGAAAGATCCCGGAAAAGTGGCGTTTCAGATAGTCGAAGGCGGAAACTTAAGGAGTTCTTCAACTTTGAAGTCGAACTTGAAGATGAGTTCTTCATAGGCTTATAAGGAGTGCTTGAGCGGATCGAACATAAGAAAAGGAGCTAAGAATTGCTAAGGAGCGACTTTGAATCTTGGAAATATTAAGGGCTTGTAAAGGTATAATTTTGTCGCTTTAGTAATCAAGATTACTTATTGTCAGAAGCATGGATATTAGCAAGCATGAGGTATTTTAGTATGAAGTTTGATGTGTATCGACTATCAAACCCTAATCCAAAACTAGTATGTTAGCCCTTAAGATTGTAATTCAATTTGGTTACTAGTTTAGTCGCCACATGTTATATAAAGAAGGAAATTGTAGTCATTGAAGTTGTTTATGACTATATAACATGTTTGACCCAAGAACTTCGATTGGAAAATAATTCGAAGACTTTATGTTGTCATTGCACCTATTAGCCGGAATGACATCAGATAATTCGATTGTTTTGTATCATTTGTGGGCGGAATTTTACACGCCTTGTAGCGCAGTAATCCCCTTTGATTGGTTGGTATGTCGAGCCTTAAATATGGCATGTTTGGTTATTGAATTCGCCTTGAAAAAGGTGGAAAATATGTAGAAACAAAGGAAGTGTTTTCCGATTTTCCGTAGAATTTAGTGACTTTGCACTTAGAATATTCTACGCTCAAGCCAGAGGTTATTAGACGCTTTATGACCATTATAGGATCAAGATTACGTAGCGATTCCACTTGAAGGGTGGAAAAGGCTAGCGCGATATAGTACTTTGGAGCATTTTGCTATTTGTCGATAATCGTCGCGAGGTAAAGTCGATTCTTTGGCATGATCCTACGATGAAATATCCATGATAGTATTTCATGATTCCTTCTACTCTTAGAAGTTAAGAAGTATTTCCATTGTTGATTCTAAATTAAGAGTACGCTTAAATTGTCCTAAGTCCTTACTAGGTCTTATGAGACGCCGTAAGAATGGTTAGGAAATTTTGAGATCGATTTAAAGCTTTGTGCCTTGTTTTATAAGTAAGTAAGTAAGTTGAATTTATTTGTGAAAAGGAGGTTGATTTTAAAAAGTGGAAGTTATATGATTTTAAAGAGAATAAGCTACTTGGTTTTGGAAGTGTATGAAACTTTATTTTTCAAGACATGGACTTGATTTCTAAAGTGTAGATGACATGATTTTATAAGTGTAAGTAAACGGACTTTAAAGAATGTATGTTATGAAGTTTTAAGACTATGAACTTTGATTTTCTTTAAAGGATTATGAGACTTTATTTTACAAGTTGTGAGACGTTATTTTTCAAGATACGGGTTACTTGATTTACTTCTAAAGTTAAGAGGCTTGATTTCGAAAGAGTATGTGACTTGAGTTTTAAAAGTATATGTTTATTGATTTAAAGAGAAGGAGTTTTACGATTCTTTTAAGTATGTATGTACGTAGTATTTTGGGCCTAGTTTCCTAATGTTGTAAGAATAAAAGTGTCATAAGTTCTCTAAAATGAAAGGTTGTTATAATAGCTTTACGGGAAGTTGTTATGACGACTTAATAAGAAGTGAAAAGATGGTTTTAAAATGTTATGTATGAAAATCACACCGAGCCTACCAATAGGCCTGATTATGTTATGAAAATACACCGAGCCTACAAATAGGCCGGATTACGCATGAGATACACCGAGCCTACACATAGGCCTGATTACGCCATATTACCCCGAGCCTACAACAGTCTGTTACGCTATCTTACACCGAGCCCCACAGCGGCCGGATGTTATACCTCAGATTTCCAGAGTATGTACGCAGGACGCACGAGGAAATTTCGAACTTCAAGTAGGCTTGGCCGATTTAATTTTGTTCACAACACCCTTAGCAGAGTTTGCCGACTAAACGCTTTCACACTTTCGTAGGGAATTTCCGCCATGTCATTTTTAATTTTTGGATTTTTTCCGAGAGACGAACATTTTGGACCAACAAGAGGGCTTACACTTGTCACCCTCTCATTGGAACACCTCGCTGCCAAGCTTGGCCGAAAGTTGGTCATTTTTTGTCATGGAGTAGGTAGGATATTTGTGTGTTAGTTGGTTATGGCACTTGGCAAGATTCGCCCTACACTTGCCTTGCAATTGGCATGATCTCGCCATTGGTCGCCTTCACTTGACCTATAAATACCCTCTCCCTTTGATGAATTCTTCATCCTTTCTGGCGGTTGTTTGGAGCTGGCCTGAGCGCACTTTGAGTGAGCTAAACCTTGCTCGTGATCGACATTTAAACTCGATAATTATGGGCTTATCGAGGTAAATATCTTGTCCTCTATTGTAATTGGAAATTACATGATTGTTAGACTATATAGTCAAGTATACTATATATATAGAATCAACGTTGTTGTCGCAATGTCTTTCGACTTAAGCCCAATAATAAGAAACCTTTTCGAAAGAAGAGTATCGAATCGCTTTTACATAGGATCAGACATGAGACTCGCGTAGCTTTTCTCGCGAGGTAGAATTGTGCACGCCCTGTTAGATGTATGAACCCCCTCGTTGGCTTCGATAGCCGCCCCGATAGAGAGAGATTTACGCTCATGTGGGGAGGTGTCGCGAATTTTTCTCAGAGAATGTTCTACGAAGAGATCTAAATGTTAATAAGCGCCAGCCTTATAGTCAAGTACTACGATGGCGCGATCTTCCGCAAGGAGTAGCCGACTTTGAAAGATTTGAGCGCTTTGCTATTAGTCGACACTGCCGCGAGTTATGTGAACCTCTTCCTATCTCTTCTAGCATGATATGTGTGAACTATGTAGTACGGTAGACGCATACGTGCTAAATGTATTTGATTGTTTAAAACATAAAGTGTTATAACGCTTTATGGGAAGTCAAGTTATAACAACTTTACGTTGGTAAGAAAATACTGTGGTTTGTAAAAGGTAATCGATTTGAACTATAATCCGCTTATTATGTGTTAATAAAGAACTTGAAGTATTTCAAAAGATTTTTGAATCATTTCAAAGAAGAAGTAATACTTGGTTTTGAAAACTTAAGAGTTATACTAGCTTTACGGGAAGTTAGGTAATAACGCTTAAGAATGTTTTACCGATTTCGAAATCGTAATGTATATCGACAAACCATCGCAGTTAATAAAAGGAAATGTTTTGACAGAGTAAGTATTATTAAAACCAGAGAAACTTCCATCCGCATGAAGCTAAGATGAGACAAAATGATATTTCCTAGATCACGGTCATTGTAATAAGATTGTTATAAACAAGAATATCCTACTCACATATAAGGCTTATGTTTCTCGATAGCTTAAAAAGAGAATTATATTCTTAATCGAATAAGACTATGAACTACTAAACCCTTCTAAAATAAGAAACTTGAACATTGGAAAAGAAGGTTGCTACTTGATTTTACAAAGAGAAGTAATTGATTTACTTTAAAAAGATAATCACTCTATTTTCATATACTAAGGTGTATTGTGTGGTTTTGTGAAGTAACGATCTTTTAAAGATTTAATGTATGAAGTACTTTGGGGATAGGTATCCGAACTTGTTAGTAGAAAGTACCTTGTGTGAATAACTTGATTGTATTGGCTTGTGATAGCCTTGTAATACTTTCTTGTTGATTTGATAAGTAAGCATGTTAGATGCTACGATGTTAGTATCTTGTGATTATCGTGTGGTCACTTTGTTGTGCTTACGCTGTCAAACGTTAAGCCCGCTGTAATCGTTATTGTATCACATACCCTCGACTTGTTATACCGAGGGCTTGCCACCCTGACGCGGTCTATACGCCTATGCAAATCCTTGTGACTACGCGGAGCGCAGAGCTCCAGGATTGATCATTCCGGTGTTTAGCCCGACGCGGATTCCTACGCGGTCCGCTGAGACTATGCGGTCTTTTGAGACTACGCGCCGCGGAGCCTAGCGGATACCGAGGTTAGCCGCCTTCGACGCGGTATACCTCAGCGGTCTGGGACCATGATTCGAGGAATACCTCGCGGTCCGCGTGACCTACGCGAGTCGCGAGTTCCAGTGGATAGACGCGACATTGATATTGCGCGCAGGCCGCCTTCGACATGTGGTGCGCCCAGAAAGACCTCGAGATACGCTTTGTGGTATTTTTGGCATCGCTGGTCTTAGTAGTCCGCTATGCCTTCGCATTTGCCCCGCACGGTTTTATTGTGATAACTTCGGTGGCGCGAGTCCCCGACTTGACATGATCGCTATTTATCAGGAATCGTATTTCGTTATCATACATGTCTCCCGCTTTATATAGACTACTATGATTCCATTTACGATTTATTTTCGCTTCACATACTGGTACACTCAGATCGACCTCCTGGGCCGCGTCATGCCGCAGTAAAGGTACACCGCCGCCGATCCTCGCCTTAGGGTCACAGCTCATTGGGAAAGCTCCGCATTCCGAGGCTTATCTCGCATACCGCCGTCAGAGGTATTTACATTCGTGGTACGGCGGGCCCCGTCCCGCCATCATTGTCGATCATTTCTGTAGGTCCGTAGATCACAAGGTGGTTTGTAAAAAGATTAAACTGCTCATTTGTAAGAGTTGTTATTTATATATGTCGAAAGGCAAGTTTTCCTCGACATCGCTTTGTACTTCATTTGTTTCATGTATGTGTATTATGTTCCACTGATTACTGATGATTGTATCACTAGGTGCCCGGTAAGGCACCACCACGCCCGTGTTCGGTCGTGACAAAAGTGGTATCGAGCGCTTAATCCTCTGAAAGTGTCTACATGCATCAGATCCAAGAGTCTTGATTATCGCGTGTTGCGCACCACACCAATAATCGTGAGGCTATGTGGTATTTAGGATTGGTTTCTATTCTTCTCACTCGAGATCGTGCCTCAGAGTCGTGTTGTAAGTCGACCCTCCGACGAAATTATTTCTTATCGCTATGCCTCCGCGTAGGCAACCCGCCCAGAGGACAAGCGCACCGGGAGCCGCGAGAAGAGTACAGAGGGTTACGCGGGCACAGCCCAATTATCACCTTCGTGGTGCTTCATTCGGGAGTTCTCGCGACGCCACTAGCCCCAAAGAGTTTAGTACGGCGCAGCAGCCTCATCGCGCCATGATATTTGAACCTTCGCCCACGATCGAACAGAGAATATAGATTTCAAGGAGGCGACTCGCATTAACTATGGATTTGACTACCGAGAGTATACCGATGTATCACGCGAGTCTTGACGAATATCAACGGAAGGTTGTGCAAGAGTAATTCTTCATTGGCTTCGAGCATGGCCTCGTACGCTTATGCGCAGCAGCCGAAACGTAGAGATCGACGGGTTAACGGCGACAGCGTAAGAGGCGAGCAGCAAGGTCCTTTGGTAACTTTCGAGGCGAGTCACCTCACCATCAGATTTGATTATGCACATCCACCAGTGCAGAGTGGTCCTCCACAGGTTCGTGACGCTCAGCGCAGGAGTTGGTCGAGCTCCAGAGCTTCCGGCTCACAAATACACGGCGTTCCAAACATCCGATTCGCTTTTTCTCGCTGTTCACAGCTGGCAAAGCGCCATCTCGTGGAATGTCGTCTTTAGTCGGGTACTTGTTGCACCTATGACCGCCGTGGTCCGATGTCGAAAGAGTGTCCTCGCGAGGACTTAGCCTTCGTGATCGGTGGTAGTTCGTCATCTTCCTTAGCTATGCGCTTACGGCGTGCTTGATTAGAACGACTGGGAGCGAAGCAAGAGATACAGATAGATCTTTAACCCTCTGTGGTTTAGTATGCGTGATAAGGTGAGTATACCTTAAGTGTTATATTCGATAGCATTGTGTAAATGGTGATTAGAAATCTTGGTTAGTTAACCAAGTAAGATTTGGGGGATAGAGAAAGTAGCCTTAGAGTGTTATACGTAGAGACCTTAGAGGTAAGGCCATCTCGAGTAAAAGATGATTGCTTATGTTTGACCTTATAGGAGTGCATAGTGCACGCGAGTTATGTTTGTGGGATTAGTCCCCAGTAGGTGGAATGAAAGAGGGTAGTTGAGCTAAGAAGACCGCTAGGTTTTCGTAACGTGATTAGCGAGAGTTTTCCTTCGCGAGCTAGCGCTGGCGGCCGGTCGGGTTGAGGCCACGCCATGGTCAACCCGCCGCATGTATGGTGGGGTCAGTTTGTGGTGGTCCCGCCTGGTAGGCCACGAGGGTGTTAGGCCCAAGTTAGTTAACCAACGCATTTAATTCGTGGACGATTCGACCGCAGTCGGGCCGGCGAGGTCACCGCCTTATCTTCAGCAAAGACCGCTTACTCGGCAGAGGTTACGCGAGATGATATATCGTAAAGGTTGTAAGGTCGCACGAGGTGCCTACCTTCACCTTATGTCGCATGTGGAGCCTGTGTCATACCGCTTTTCCGGAGGTTTTACCAGCAAGGTTAGAACTCAAGTAAGTCTCAGACCACATTCGCCTCGCCGTGTTTCGATTTCGTGATAGTTGCGAGAATTGTTGTCTCCGCTGGAAGTGTTTAAGCTACCATTTCGTTGTTCGATGTCGCCTTACGAAGCCTTGTAGGGCGGATGCGAGTCACGGCCGATTGGTTCGATGTTGGCGTGATTCAGATAGTTGGTTCAGCTTGTTCCAAAGCAGATCGTGGATGAGTAAAGCTTGTCTAGAAGAGGTTCCGCACCGTAGAAATCGTATGGATAATCGGCGACGACGCTTAGAGTTCGTGCCGACGGCCGGTCTTCAAAGTACCACCCCGTCAGCGTGACGAGTTTTGGAATACAGAGGAACTTAGCCCGAGTTACTTTAGGCCTTTGAGTTCATGTGAAGAATAGGCCGTTGCCTATATGTTAGCATTTGCCGTCCGACTTGTGAGGCAAACAAGGCCCACCTTTCGTGTTATGTTCGAGAAGGAAATCGAGATCCATCCGCAGTATTCCCAATAGTGATGACTAAGTCAAGATGATAACCCCGAGTTTTGATAATCAAGCAGATTTAAACGTGGTAAGAGTTCGAATGTACGGCCTTCAGTGATCGCACGCACCTGCATCATTTGTCGGGTCGCTGGTATGTTAACGCCTCGCAAAGTGACAAAAGTGGTATCATTTTGGCGATGTTAGAGGTGTTTCCTCGTGGGCTTGGATGTAAGTATTTCGCGCTGGTGTTTCGCGTACCGACGTGGCGTGTTTGTTCTCGTAAGAATAGTAGTGAAGACTATATCGGGCGCGCTTGTTTTGAGATTCAAGGAACATTCGACGAATGTTTCCGAGGGGAGAATGTTATACCCCGTATTTCCAGAGTATGTACGCAGGGACGTACGTAGGAAATTTCGAACTTCAAGTAGGCTTGGCCGATTTAATTTTGTTCACAACACCCGGTTAGAGTCGGTTGCCGACTAAACGCTTTTCACGCCTTTCGTAGGGAATTTCCGCTATGTCATTTTTAATTTTATGGATTTTTCCGAGAGACGAACATTTTGGACCAACAAGAGGCGACACTTGTCACCCTCTCATCGAACACTCACGCCAAGCTTGGCCGAAAGTTGGTCATTTTTTTGTCATGGAGTAGGTAGGATATTTGTGTGTTAGTTGGTTAAGGGCACTGCAAGATCTCGCCCTACACTTGCCTTGCACTTGGCATGATCTTCGCCATTGGTCGCCTTCACTTGACCTATAAATACCCTCTCCCTTTGATGAATTCTTCATCCTTTCCACAAATCTTCTAAGTGTTAAAAATCCTCCCCGCAGGCCTTAGCCGAGAGTCCCTCCTCCCTCGTCGAGAGCCCCCAGTGGGTAGGCCGGCGGGTATACACCCTCCTCATGGTGCTAGCCGGGTACCCCAGCCTAGTTGTTTTCAGATAATACCCCCTCTTGGTAGAAATACTCTCAAAAGTATTGTTATAATGCCCAAATTACCTTAGTCAGATACCTTGTAGTATTCTAAGGTTATACTTATACTAAAAGCCCGTAAATACTATTATACTTCCTTCCGTCACAAAACCGAAACCCTAAGGAAAATCTCCATGGTTAGTCGAGTAATAAGTAGGTTGGTTAGAACTTCTGGGTTGTTTGGAGCGGCCTGAGCGCACTGAGCAGAGCTAAACCTTGCTCAGATCGACATTTAAACTCTGATAATTACGGGCTTATCGAGGTAAATATCTTGTCCTCTATTGTAATTGGAAATTACATGATTGTTAGACTATATAGTCAAGTATACTATATATATAGAATCAACGCTGTTGTCGGCAATGTCTTTCGACTTAAGCCCAATAATAAGAAACCTTTTCGAAAGAAGAGCATCGAATCGCTTTTACATAGGATCAGACATGCAGACCTGCGTAGCTTTTCCGCGAGGTAGAATTGTGCACGCCCCGTTAGATGTATGAACCCCGGTTGGCTTGATAGCCTACCGATAGAGAGAGATTTACGCCATTGTGGGGAGGTGCGCCGAATTTTCAGAGAATGTTCTACGAAGAGATCTAAATGTTAATAAGCGCCTGTGGCCTTATAGTCAAGTACTACGATGGCGCGATCTTCCGCCAAGGAGTAGCCGACTTTGAAGTACTTGAGCGCTTTGCTATTAGTCGATACTCGCGAGGTATGTGAACCTCTTCCTATCTCTTCTAGCATGATATGTGAACTATGTAGTACGGCAGACGCATACGTGCTAAATGTATTTGATTGGTTTAAAACATAAAGTGTTATAACGCTTTATGGGAAGTTGGTTATAATACTTTACGTTGGTAAGAAAATACTTGTGGTTTGTAAAAGGTAATCGATTTGAACTATAATCGGCTTATTATGTGTTAATAAAGAACTTGAAGTATTTCAAAAGATTTTTGAATCATTTCAAAGCAGAAGTAATACTTGGTTTTTGAAAACTTAAGAGTTATACTAGCTTTATGGGAAGTTAGGTAATAACGCTTAAGAATGTTTTATCGATTTCGAAATCGAATGTATATCGACAAACCACCGCAAATGCTAATAAAAGGAAATGTTTTGACAGAGTAAGTATTATTAAAACCAAGAGAAACTTCCATCCGCATAAGCTAAGATGAGACAAAATGATATTTCCTAGATCACGGTCAGTAATAAGATTGTTATAAACAAGAATATCCTACTCACATATAAGGCTTATGTTTCTCAGATAGCTTAAAAGAGAATTATATTCTTAATCAATAAGACTATGAACTACTAAACCCTTCTAAAATAAGAAACTTGAACATTGGAAAAGAAGGTTGCTACTTGATTTTACAAAGAGAAGTAATTGATTTACTTTAAAAAGATAATCACTCTATTTTCATATACTACGTATTGTGTGGTTTTTGTGAAGTAACGATCTTTTAAAGATTTAATGTATGAAGTACTTTGGGGATAGGTAAATTCGAACTTGTTAGTAGAAAGTACCTTGTGTGAATAACTTGATCAGATTGGTTTGTGATAGCCTTGTAATACTTTCTTGTTGATTTGATAAGTAAGCATGTTAGGATGCTACGTGTTAGTATCTTGTGATTATTGTGTAAAGTGGTCACTTTGTTGTGCTTACGTTGTCAAACGTTAAGCCCGTTATCGTTATTGTATCACATACCCCTCGACTTGTTATACCGAGGGCTTGCCACCCTCGATGCGGTCTATATGGCCTATGCGCCTTGTGACTACGCGAGCGGTAGCTCCGTGATTGATCATTCCGGTGTTTAGCCCGACGCGGGATTCCCTATGCGGTCCGCTGAGACTATGCGGTCTTTTGAGACTATGCGGGTCGCGGAGCCTAGCGGATACCGAGGGTTAGCCGCCTTCGACGCGGGTATACCTCAGCGTCTGGGACCATGATTCGAGGAATACCTCACGCGGTCTCGGTGACCTATGCGAGTCGAGAGTTCCAGGATAGACGCGCACATCGATATTGCGGGCGAGTGGCCGCCTTCGATCGTGGTGCGCCTAGAAAGACCTCGAGATACGCTTTGGGTATTTTTGCATCGCTGGTCTTAGTAGCCGGCCATGCCTTCGCATTTTGCCCCGCACGGTTTTATTGTGATAACTTTGAGGCGCGAGTCCTCGACTTGACGACCGCTATTTATTGTGAATCAGATTTTGGTTATCATACATGTTATACCCCGTATTTCCGCAGTATGCGTGGATGACGACGAGAAATTTTCAACTTCTTTAGGCTTCGCCGAATTCTTTTGCGCACAACACCCGCTAGAGTCGTTGACTAAACGCTTTCACACTTTCGTAGGGAATTTCCGCCATGTCGCTTATAATTTTTGGATTTTTCCGAGAGACGAACATTTTGGACCAACGGAGGGTGACAAGTGTCACCTCACATCGACGGAGTGGGACGGCAATTTGGACGAATTGGCGAGCGGGGTTAGGTAGGATATTTTGTGCAAGTTGTCAGGTAGATGGATAAGGTGCACTTGGCTTAAATCTAGCCCTACACTTGCACCACACTTGTCTTCATCTCGCCATTGGTCGCCTTCACTGACCTATAAATACCCCTTAGTTGATGAACTTCTTCATCCAAAAATTGTCTAAGTCTTGAAAATCCCTCCTCTCCTCAACCTTGTTCTCGCCCAAACACCACCCCTCTCCCCTCTCAAGTGCCCCCACGAGCCCCCTCGCCTAGTGGCTCTAGCCGAGAGCAACCCCTAGCCTAGTTGTGCTAGTCAAAATACTACCCCCTTGGTAGAAATGTATTCTACAAGTATCGTTATAATGCCCAAAATACTTTAGCCAAATACCTTGTAGTACTTTCCAAAGTACTTTTTACGGCCCTAAAATACTATTATACTTTCCTTTAGCCACTAAACGAAACCCTAAGGAAAAATCTTCACCCGTAGTCAAGTATTAAGGTTGTGTAGACACTTCTAAGGGTTTCGAGCGCTTGGAGCGCACTGAGTAGAGCTAAACCTTGTTCAGAACGACATATAAACTCGATAATTTTGGGCTTATCGAGGTAAACATTCTTGACCTTCTCGTTGTAATTGGAAATTACATGTTGTAGGAATATATAGTCAAGTATACTATATATAGAATCAACATTATAATTACGCGCAATGTCTTTTGACTTAAGCCCGACATAATACTTACGCAATGTCTCGCGACTTAAGCCCAATTTAAATAAGAGAATCGAATCAGAATTACATAGACCGTATTACAAGAGACTTGTGTAGCATTGCGTAGTAGAATTGTACACGTCCGGCCAGACGTGTTAACCCTCCCGGTTGGCTTCGTAGCCGCCTCGTTAGAGAGAGATTTACGCCGCCATGGGGGGAGGTGCACGAATTTTCTGTAATATTCTACGCCGATCTAAAGGTATTAATAGGCGCCAGTGGCCTCTATAGGTCAGAGTATCGCGTGTGAGTGATCCGCTTGATCGAGAGTGTCGCCGACGGCTTGAGGTACTTGGAGCGCTTTGCTATTAGTCGATAATCGCCGCGAGGTATGTGAACCTCTTCCTATCTCTTCTAGCATGATATGCGTGAACTATGTAGTACTTCAGACGCATACGTAAAATGTATTTGATTGATGTAAAACATAAAGTGTTATAACGCTTTACGGGAAGTTGGTTATAATAGCTCTACGTGATAAGCACATACTTTGTGGTTTTTAAAAGGTAATCGATTTGAATAATAACCGCTTGATATGTGTTAATAAAGAATTTGAAGCATTTCAAAAGATTTATGAATCGCTTTGAAAGAATGAGTATTACTTGGTTTTGAAGCTAAGAGTTATACTAGCTTTACGGGAAGTTAGGTATAACGCTTAAGAATGTTTTACCGATTTCGAAATCGTAACGTGTATCGACAAACCATCGCAAATGCTAATAAAAGGAAAATGTATTGACTAAAGAAGTATTATTAAAACCAAAGAAACCTCCATCCGCATGAAGCTAAGATGAGACAAAATGATATTACATTTCCTAGATCATGGTCGCTTAATAAGATTGATTATAAACAAGAATAGCCTACTCACTTATAAGACATAGGTTTCTCAAAACGCTTAAAGGAGAATTATGTTTTAAAGGACTAAAACTATGAACTACTAAACCTTTTTCTAAAATGAGAAACTCGAGCATTCAAATTAGGCAAACTTCAACGCTTGGAAAATAAGGTTGTTACTTGATTTTACAAAGGAAAGCATTTTGGTTTACTTAACAATGTTAGTCACTCTATTTTTATACTACGTATCGGTGACCTTTGTAAAAGAAATGGATCTTAAAAGGAATTTAACTGACGAGTACTTTAAGGTTAAAATCCTGACTTTGATATAAAATGAAAGTACCGAGTCGTGTGTAACTTGCTTATACTTGTTGTTATGAAACTTGACCATGTTACGTGTGATAGCCTTGTTGTGTAAGTATTGTGTTCTACTCGACTACCGCTCATCCGAATGTATATCACTTGACTACCGGTCATCCGAATGTATATCACTTGATTACGGCTCATCCGAATGTATTTCACTCGACTACCGGCTCATCCGAATGTGTTTCACTTGATTACCGGCTCATCCGAATGTATTTCACTGAGGACCGGTTCATCCGAATGTATTTCACTGAGGACCGGCTCATCCGAATGTATTTCACTTGACTACCGGCTCATCCGAACGTGTTCCACTCGACTACCGGCTCATGGACGAACCGAATGTATTCCACCCTTTTCTATATCGGTCCATAAGACGGGCCGAGACTCGTTATACGATCACATGATTTGTACCTAGATCACGGCAGGCGGAAGGAGTTCCACGTACGGCGGATGACTTTGGCGCGAGTCCTCGACTTGACATGATCGCTTCTATGTCAGGAATCGTAGTTTCGCTATCATACATGTCTCCCGCTTTATATAGACTATTATGATTTCATTTACAGATTTTACGCTTTCACATACTGGTACTGCCAGATCGACTCCTTCTGGGCCGCTCATGCCGCAGTAAAAGGTACATCGGCCGATCCTCGCTTTAGGATCACCTTTCAACAGATTGAAAGCTCCGCCTTCCGAGGCTTATCTTTGGTATGTTACCCGAGTCCGTAGATGCTTATACATTCAGGTATGGCGGCCCCGTCCCGCCATAGAGGTTGTAAAATCTAGAGGTCTCAGAGTAATCGCCAAGTGTGGTTTGTAAAAAGGATAATCGTCGGTATTTATGTATATTTGACGAAGGCAACTGCTTTGGTTAGCCTGCTTATTTATCTTTTTCTTAATTCATGTTCATGTTTTTATTTCCGCTGATTTTCTCTCGATGTTGTATCACCAGGTGCCCGGTAGGCACCACCACGCCCGGTTCGGTCGTGACAAAATTGGTATCGTGAGCGCTAGTCCTCTGAAAGTGTCTACTGCATCGTGTTCAGTAGAGTCTTGATTATCGCGTGTTGTGCACCACATCTATAATCGTGAGGTCGCAGGACATTTAGGATTGGTTTCATCCTTCTCATTCGAGATCGCCTTAGAGTCAGGTGGATAAATCGACCCTCCGACGATTCCTTTCCTTTACCGCTACGCCCGCAGAAGGCAACCGAGGCCCGTACGGGCAAGGCAATCGAGGAGTCGTTAGTGAGATACAGAGAGTACGAGGCGCAGCCCGGCCAAGACTGAGACAAGATTCGACGGCGGTTTCGCGACGCCAAAGACCAAAGAGAGTTTAGAGCCGCAGCAGCTGGCTGCCGAGACTACAAGACTGAGCCTCCACCCCACACCGGAGCCGATGAGACGGGTACAAGGAGATGGCCCGCCATCGCCGTGGTCGTGGCCGATATGAGGATAGGCCGACGCAGCAGCCCACCCAAGAGCACCCGTGAGTACACCCCGAGCGCATACTGAGGCTACGTGACTTCCCGAGTCAGAGCCTCCAGGTTCTTTTGATCGAGCCGAGGACGACCGTGAGTTTATCCGACACCTACAAATGATCATGAGAGTGATCGCAGCCTCGCAGGCGCAGTCGGTGGTATTGGTTCGCATCACCGCGTGATACCGCAGCTTGGATCGTTTGATTCGCGAGCTGTCCCCGGAAGAGCATGCACTTCCAGCATTTGGGACGAAGTTCTCGAGGCATTTCTTGCACATTTCTTGCCTCCAGATGGCGAGGGCTCGCCGACAGATTTTTGACGCTGAGGCGTGATCGCGGACTGCCAGAGAGTACAATGTGGAGTTCGACTCATTAGCTCGGTATGTTCCCAGAGTAGCGGATATGGAGGACAGAGTACACCGCTACGCCACCGGCCGACGACATTACGCAGAGGCTTGTACGGTGTAGCTCTTCACCGCATGGACATTGCCCGCATGCAAGCTCATGCACTAGGATGCGAGGCACGAGAGGTCGACGAATGACCGAGATCGCGTAAGAGGCCGTAACAGCAGGTCCTTTGGTAACTTTCGAGGCGACCGCCTCAAAGAAGCCTAGTTATGTACTCCACCAAGACAGAGTGGTCCCCGCGCCCGGACGCTCAGGTATTCGAGCCGGTCGAGCTCCGTGGCTTCGTTCACAGTATACGCGAGTGCTAGCCACGGATTCATGTCCCTCTCAGCACGACGATGGCAAACATCATCCCGGAATGTCGCTTTATCGGTGCTTGTTTCACCGCGTCGCGGCCATGGACGAGAGATCGTGCTTATAGAGAGGTACCGCAGCTGGCGCAGCCTACCGATCGCTGCGTGTTCATCGCTTTCTACAAGCATACTGCAGGCGCATTTATGATTAGAGCGAGCGGTAGCTTTGTATATCCTTAACCATCTAGAGGCTTGTATGTTTTGATGTTATGTTAATGTGTTAAGTGTTATGTTCGATAGCTTTGTGCTAAAATGTGATTTAGAACCCGTCAGGGGAAAAGGGTAAGCCTGAGGGTGAGAAAATGATGAACCTTAGAATATTACAATGAGACCTTAGATGTAAGCGCCGCTCGAGTACAAGATTTTGCGAGTGATCCTTGTCGAGTGCATTTTATGCCTAGAAACTATTGTGTGATAAGTCTCTGGTTGGGTAAACGAAAGTGGTATCTTTCATGACGTGATTTAGCAAGGTTGTTCCGGACGAGAAACAAGAGAGTTGGCGTGACGGAGGGTCGGGCCGAGGGCGTGTTGCGGTCAACCCGTGAGTCCGAATGAGCGGGGTCAGCTCGGTGGTCCCGCCAGTGGTAGGGTCACCAGGTGCTAGGCCCAAGTTTTGATGACCATCGATGAGTTCGTGGATACGCTCGACCAGTAGATCGTGAAGGCCGAATAGCCTTAAGGAAGATCGAGGCTAATAGGATGACCAAGTTGGGAGGTAGTGACTCAAGTTTCGGAAACTAAAGTGTGGTACGATGCTAAAAGAGTTCAAGAGTTCGAGAAGAGTACGACGAGTAAGGGCAGAGGCGAGCATGTATCATGAGCATAGATACGATCATTTCTTGTAAAGGGAGAAGGTGCGAAGGATGTATATTTTAGACCTCGTGAATCGCACGCAGCCTGCATCGCTTGTCGGGTCACGGAGCGACACTAGAACCTCGCGCAAAGTGACAAAAGTTTGTGATGTTAGAGGTGTTTTCGTCGACTCGATATAAGTATTTGCGCATATGTTGTTTAGTGGCCACAGGGCGCTGGCAACTTATTAGAAGAACTTTATCGTTATCCGCTGAGAAGGAACATTCGACGAATGTTTCTAAGGAGGAGAATGTTATACCCCGTATTTCCGCAGTATGTACGGGGACGACGAGAAATTTTCGAACTTCTTTAGGCTTGGCCGAATTCTTTTGTGCACAACACCCTTAGAGTCGCTTTTCGACTAAACGCTTTCACCTTCGTAGGGAATTTCCGCTATGTCGCTTATAATTTTTGCGGATTTTTCCGAGAGACGAACATTTTGGACCAACGGGAGGGTGACAAGTGTCACCTCACATCGATGGAGTGGGACGGCAATTTGGACGAATTGGTGAGTGGGGTTAGGTAGGATATTTTGTGCAAGTTGTCGTGGTAGATGGATAAGGTGCACTTGGCTTAAATCTAGCCCTACACTTGCACCACACTTGTCTTCATCTTCGCCATTGGTTGGCCTTCACTGACCTATAAATACCCCTTAGTTGATGAACTTCTTCATCCAAAAATTGTCTAAGTCTTGAAAATCCCTCCCTCTCCTCAACCTTGTTCTCGCCCAAACACCACCCCTCTCCCCTCAAGGCCCTACCGAGCCCCCTTGCCTGTGGACTCTAGCCGAGAGCAACCCCCTAGCCTAGTTGTGCTAGTCAAAATACTACCCCCTGGTAGAAATGTATTCTACAAGTATTGTTATAATGCCCAAAATACTTTAGCCAAATACCTTGTAGTACTTTCCAAAGTACTTTTTACGGCCCTAAAATACTATTATACTTTCCTTTAGCCACTAAACTAAACCCTAAGGAAAAATCTTCACCCGTAGTTGAAGTATTAAGAAGTTGTGTAGACACTTCTAAGGGTTTCTGGAGCGCTTTGGAGCGCACGAGTAGAGCTAAACCTTGTTCAGAACGCATATATAAACTCGGATAATTTTGGGCTTATCGAGGTAAACATTCTTGACCTTCTTGTAATTGAAATTACATGTCAGAGGAATATATAGTCAAGTATACTATATATAGAATCAACATTATAATTGTGGCAATGTCTTTTGACTTAAGCTCGACAATACTTACGCAATGTCTTCGCGACTTAAGCCCAATTTAAATAAGAGAATCGAATCAGAATTACATAGATCAGACATTACAAGAGACTTGTGTAGCATTGCCGTAGTAGAATTGTACACGCCCGGCCGACGTGTTAACCTCGGTTGGCTTGGTAGCCTACTGTTAGAGAGAGATTTACGCTAAGGTGTGGGGAGGTGCCGAATTTTCTCAGAGAATATTCTACGCCGATCTAAAGGTATTAATAGGCGCTGTGGCCTCTATAGGTTGTAGATCGCGTGTGGAGTGATCCGCTGATCGAGAGTGTCGCCGACGGTTTGAGGTACTTGAGCGCTTGCTATTAGTCGATAATCGCCGCGAGGTATGTGAACCTCTTCCTATCTCTTCTAGCATGATATGTGTGAACTATGTAGTACGGTAGACGCATACGTGCTAAATGTATTTGATTGATGAAACATAAAGTGTTATAACGGCTTTATGGGAAGTTGGTTATAATAGCTCTACGTGGATAAGCACATACTTTGTGGTTTTTAAAAGGTAAATCGATTTGAATAATAACCGCTTGATATGTGTTAATAAAGAACTTGAAGCATTTCAAAAGATTTATGAATCGCTTTGAAAGAATGAGTATTACTTGGGTTTTGAAAGCTTAAGAGTTATACTAGCTTTATGGGAAGTTAGGTATAACGGCTTAAGAATGTTTTACTGATTTCGGAAATCAGAATGTGTATCGACAAACCACTGCAGCGTTAAATAAAGGAAAATGTATTGACTAAAGAAGTATTATTAAAACCAGAGAAACCTCCATCTGCATAGAAGCTAAGATGACAAAATGATATTACATTTCCTAGATCATGGCCGCTTAATAAGATTGATTATAAACAAGAATAGCCTACTCACTTATAAGACATAGGTTTCTCAAAACGCTTAAAGGAGAATTATGTTTTAAAGGACTAAAACTATGAACTACTTAAACCTTTTTCTAAAATGAGAAACTTGAGCATTCAAATTAGGCAAACTTGAACGCTTGGAAAATAAGGTTGTTACTTGATTTTACAAAGGAAAGCATTTTGGTTTACTTAACAATGTTAGTCACTCTATTTTTATACTACGCATCGTGACCTTTGTAAAAGAAATGGATCTTAAAAGGAATTTAACTGACGAGTACTTTAAGGTTAAAATCCGACTTTGATATAAAATGAAAGTACCTTGAGTCGTGTGTAACTTGCTTATACTTGTTGTTATGAAACTTGACCATGTTACGTGTGATAGCCTTGTTGTGTAAGTATTGTGTTCTACTCGACCACGGTTCATCCGGAATGTATATCACTGACTACCCGTCATCCGAATGTATATCACTTGATTACACGGCTCATCCGGAATGTATTTCACTCGACTACGGTTCATCCGAATGTGTTTCACTTGATTACCGGTTCATCCGGAATGTATTTCACTTGAGGACCGGTTCATCCGGAATGTATTTCACTTGAGGACCGGTTCATCCGAATGTATTTCACTTGACTACCGTTCATCCGGAATGTGTTCCACTCGACTACGGTTCACGGGACGAATCGGAATGTATTCCACCCTTTTCTATATTGGGTCCATAAGATGGGCCGAGACCTGTTATACGTATCACATGATTTGTACCTAGACTGTCGGCAGTGAGGAAGGAGTTCCACGCATGGTGGATGACTTTGTGGCGTGAGTCCCCGACTTGACATGATCGCTTCTATGTTGTGAATCGTAGTTTGCTATCATACATGTCTCCCGCTTATATAGACTATTATGATTTCATTTACGTGATTTACGCTTTCACATACTGTACTGTTGCATCGACTCTCCTTCTGGGGCCGCGTCATGCCGCAGTAAAAGGTACATCGCCGTCGATCCCCGCTTTTAGGATCACCTTTCAACGATTGAAAGCTCCGTTCCTTCGGAGGCTTATCTTTTGGTATGTTACCCTGAGTCTGTAGATGCTTATACATTCAGGGGTATGGCGGGGCCCTGTCCCGCCATAGAGGTTGTAAAATCTTAGAGGTCCAGAGTAATCACATGCAAGGTGGTTTGTAAAAAGGATAACTGTCGGTATTTATGTATATTTGATGAAGGCAAATCGCTTTGGTTAGCCTGCTTATTTATCTTTTTCTTAATTCATGTTCATATTTTTATTTCCGCTGATTTTCTCTCGATGTTGTATCACTAGGGTGCCCGGTAAGGCATCACCACGCCCGGTTCGGTCGTGACAATACACGTCTCGCTTTATATAGACTACTATGATTCCATTTACGATTTATTTCGGGCCACATACTTGGTACCTATTAGATCGACCTCCTTCTGCGTTCACGCCATGCAGTAAAGGTACACCGCCGTTGATCCTCGCCTTAGGGTCACGGCATTGGGAAAGCTCCGTATTCCCGAGGCTTATCTTCGTATAGTCCGCCGTTGTAGGTATTTACATTCGTGGTATGGCGGCCCCGTCCCGCCATCGTTGTCGATCATTTCTTAGAGGTCCAGAGTAATCGCCAGTGTGGTTTGTAAAAAGATTAAACTGCTCATTTGTAAGAGTTGTTATTTATATATGCCGAAGGCAAGTTTTCTCGACATCGCTTTTGTACTTCATTTGTTTCATGTATGTGTATTATGTTCCGATTACTCGATGATTGTATCACTAGGTGCCCGGGTAGGCACCATCACGCCCAGTTCGGTCGTGACACGGATTATGCTACATGATTCCACAAGACACCGAGCCTGCCAGCGGCGGATTATGTCACATGATTCATCAAGACACCGTGTCCCGCAAATGGATCGGATTATGTTATGTAAGATATGTAAGTTATGTGAAAAAGACGGATTAAACTCTTAAGTATGTATGTAAGAATATGTTGTTAAATTTTATTGAAAGAAGGAAAGGAACGTTAATATATGATTGATTCCGCGAGTTAAAAGGGCATTCTTTTATACGCATACGATTTGGTTATTGCATTTTATTTCGTTTCCATACTCGCACTGTTAATCGACTTCTTCGGGCCGCGTTCATGCCCGCAGTGATAGGTACACAAAGTTGGTGATCCTTGCTCTTAGGATCTCTGCTCGCTTTTGGAAGGAAGCCCTCTCACCCGGAGGCTTATCTTTTGGTACGGCTTCCACGATGGTAGACTTATGTACATTCAGGGTATGGCGGCCCCGTCCCGCTGATTGAAATTCTTAGAGGTCCAGTTACATATTGTGGGTCGGTTTGTAAAGGAAAGGGATGTGGACTTTGTTGTTATGTATATGTATATGTGTTCGGAAAGGTAGCCTTATCGGCTAACCCGTGGTTTAGTTTCTCGATATTTTATTTTATAAGTTTCATGTATGTTCCGCTATTCTCTCGATGTATATCAACAGGTGCCTGTGTAGGGCACCATCCATGCCCGGGTCGGTCGTGACAAAAGTGGTATCGTGAGCGCTTAGTCCTGAAAGTGTCTATGACCGTGTCTAGTAGAGTCTTGATTATCGCGTTGTGCACCACATCTATAATCGTGAGGCTGCAGGACATTTAGGATTTGTTTCCATTCTTCTCACTCGAGATCGCGCAGAGTCAGATAATAGGTTGATCCGTCTCTGACGTATTCTTATGTATGTAAATCAGCTATGCCTCCACGGAAGGCGACCAGGGCCCAGAAGGGCAAGGCAGCAGCAGGAACTGCCAGTGGTGCGCAGAGAGTTACCAGGAGTCGGGCACAGACTATGCCTGAGGTAGTAGGCGGGTCGGCGAGTTCAGCCACGCCAGATAGAGAGCCGAGAGCGGCAGAGCTCCAGAGGATCCGTGCACCGAGCCCCCGCCCGCAGCCTGGGCAGAATTTAGAGATTATGGAGAGCGGTCGTGCTTTGACTAGCATAGTGGTAGGCGCCGACAGAGCAGTAGCTAACCCTAGAGCCAACAGCTGAGGATTCGACTTTCTGGTCAGTAGTCCACCCGAGTTTTATGGTTCGAGATCTGAGGATGATCCCCAAGAGTTTGTTCGGCAGCACAATGACTATGCAGTGCTTAGGCCTCTGAGTCGAATCAGTTGTGTTAGCTTCTACCGGTTCTGCGATATTGCGTTGAACTGGTTTGAGTCTTGGTAGCCGCCGAGAGGGTGGTCCTCGCCCAAATGTTTTGGGATGAGTTCACAGAGGCCTTTCTTGGTCACTTTTGCCTCCGAGATGAGGAGAGCCCGTGTTGATAGGTTCTTATCATCGAGGCGTAATGGGAGGACCATTAGGAGTACAACCTAGAGTTTGACTCGTTGGCTAGGTATCGCACACTATTGTGGCTAACATGGCCGATAGAGTCCATCGCTATGTTATGGGACTAGACCGTTATATGATCACCGCTGTTCGGAGTGGCCCTTCACCAGAATGGATATTGCCAGATGCGACATATGCACTGAGGATTGAGGACAGGAGAGAGAGGACCGACCAGACCAAGGCCACCCAAGAGGCCAAGACAGCAGGGTTCAGGTGATTTTCGAGGCGGAGAGCCTCGGCAGACTAGGTCTACGATTGGCCAAGACAGAGTGCTCCTACCCGATTTCTGCAGGAGGTTAGATCACGGTAATTCGGAGCCGGTCGAGCTCCAGGCTTGATTCAGATACGCACACGGGTTCTAGGCACGGCCCTCTTCCTCGATGTTCACTTTGTGGCGATCACCATGGGAATGTCGTCGTACATCGGTGCTCTGTTTACCGTGGCCGTGGGGCCATATGTCGAGGGATTGTCCTAGTAGGAGAGTTGCGGGAGGATAGAAAAGTCTATCGGATCGATTGCGGGTTCTTCGCCTTGAGTGGCAGGCAGATGTTCATACACCTGAGCCGCGCAGGGTCGTGGTGGAAGTTCCTGCTTTAGCGGTCCTTTGAACCGCCTATATGAATTCGTATATCTTACCCTTTACAAATTTGTATGCATGATAAGGTTATTTTATGTTTAAGTATCAAGAAGGATAATATTGAAATTATGTACGTATGCTGAAGTAAGTTGGAAGTACGAAAAGATAATCTTTTAGGCCTGAATGTGAGTATATAGTGATGATGCACACTATGGATTGTTTCTCGCTTGGTTTGTGATGGATAAATATGCAAGTGCGGTATATTAGGGCCATATGTGGCATAATTAGGTATTGCTAAGTGCAAGTTTATGAGACTATGCCAAGGAATGATAGATTGAGCTCCGAAAGAACATTCGGGGACGAATGTTTCTAAGGGGAAAAAATGTTACACCCGTATTTACAAGACATGTTTTAAGGTAGTGCGTAAGAACTCGCAAGTGTTAAGATTTGAGACTTGTAAAAATTTATCTAATTATGGATTTGTCGGAAAACGAATTATTGTGGACGAATGGGAGGCGACACGTGTCACCTCCCTTATGATGCCTTCGTCGAATTTAGGCATGGCCAATATGGTCATTTACCATAAGTCTTGGATGACTAATGTCTTGCAAGTTGTGGCATGAGAAAGTTGACTAAGTCAAGGTCAATTAGTCTTGATATTTTGTAAGACTTCATCTAAACCACCCATTTGGTTACATCTTAACCCTTCATGTCCCTATATATTACTACTAGTAGCAAGACTAAGTTCCACACTTAGAATAATTTTCAAGAATTTCAAGAACTCTCTCAAAGAGGTCTCGGGTTTGGCTAGCTCCCACATGAAAAAAATTTGTTTCTTGTCCTATAAGCTCCCCACTTTAAACCAAGGTTCCTAAGTGTATAGTGAGTGTATGTCAATAGAAAAATCTCGTAAAAAGATAGTTTTCGTATTAGTCGCAAAGTGAAAACCTAGTGGCTTTCTAGGTTTTGGATTGGAAGTTGGAAGGAAAGTTGTTGGTGTTGTTCTAAGGGTCTCAACAAGCGGATTGAAGTATATTGGAGAGGCTCTAAACTACTAAGGAGCGACTTCGGATTTGGATTTGGATTAAGAATCGTTAAGGTATAATCTTGTCTTTTAAGGTGTTACAAGATTATGTATTTATATTGTTGTTGTTAGCTTTACATGTTGATAGCATGAAGTTGGTATGTTGAAGTTTATAAGTATTATGGATTGCTAGTAGCTTAATCCAAATGTTGTGCAAGCCACTTGAAAATTTGATTACTAATTGGTCGTTTATTAGAAATCGTCGCATGTTACTTACTTGAAGAAATTGGTTGTTATAATCAAATGCGACTTGATATCATGTTAGGCTAATAACTTGGATTGAAATAGAATTTGGATAAGAATAGGTATTGTTGAACTCAAGGTGGCCGAATTTGGACTTGTAGTTTGTTATTCATTTGTATTGGACTACCTTCTAAATTGTGAGCCAATCAATGTTTGGTTATTCATTTGTATCGACTACCTTCTATATTGTTGTGAGCCAATTGGGGCTGTTTGGTTATTGTATTTCGGCCTTGAAAAAGGTGGCAAAGTAAGTAAAAACAAAGGAGGTGTTGTCCGATTTTCTATAGAATTTGGCGACTTAGCACTTAGAATATTCTACGTTTGAAGTAAGAGGTTAATAGACGTATGTGACCATGATAGGTTGAAGAACTAAGTATAGCGTATCCTACTTGAAGAATGAAATAGCTCAAGGTTGAAGTACTTTGGAGCATTTTACTACTTGTCGACAATCGTCATGGCGTATGTGAACCTCTTCTTTCTTTGGCATGATCCTACGTATGAAATATCCATGTGATAGTATTTCATGATTCCTTCTACTCTTAGAAGTTAAGAAGTATTTCCATTGTTGATTCTAAATTAAGAGTACATTTAAATTGTCCTAAGTCCTTACTAGGTCTTATGGGAGACGTTGGTAAGAATGGTTAGGAAATTTTGAGATTGGATTTAAAGCTTTGTGCCTTGTTTTATAAGTAAGTAAGTAAGTTGAATTTATTTGTGAAAAGGAGGTTGATTTTAAAAAGTGGAAGTTATATGATTTTAAAGAGAATAAGCTACTTGGTTTTGGAAGTGTATGAAACTTTATTTTTCAAGATTATGGGACTTGATTTCTAAAGTGTAGATGGCATGATTTTATAAGTGTAAGTAAATGGACTTTAAAGAATGTATGTTATGAAGTTTTAAGACTATGAACTTTGATTTTCTTTAAAGGATTATGAGACTTTATTTTACAAGTTAGGAGACGTTATTTTTCAAGATATGGGTTACTTGATTTACTTCTAAAGTTAAGAGGCTTGATTTCGAAAGAGTATGTGACTTGAGTTTTAAAAGTATATGTTTATTGATTTAAAGAGAAGGAGTTTTACGATTCTTTTTAAGTATGTATGTACGTAGTATTTTTGGGCCTAGTTTCCCTAATGTTGTAAGAATAAAAGTGTCATAAGTTCTCTAAAATGAAAGGTTGTTATAATAGCTTTATGGGAAGTTGTTATGACGACTTAATAAGAAGTGAAAAGATGGTTTTAAAATGTTATGTAAGGAAAATCACACCGAGCCTACCAATAGGCCGGATTATGTTATGAAATACACCGAGCCTACAAATAGGCCGGATTACGTTATGAGATACACCGAGCCTACACATAGGCCGGATTACGCCATATTACCCCGAGCCTACACATAGGCCGGGTTACGTCATCTTACACCGAGCCCCACAGGCGGGCCGGATTATGCTACATGATTCCACAGTACACCGAGCCCCACAGGCGGGCCGGATTATGTCACATGATTCATCAGTACACCGTGTCCCGCAAATGGACCGGATTATGTTATGTAAGATATGTAAGTTATGTGAAAAATACTGGATTAAACTCTTAAGTATGTATGTAAGAATATGTTGTTAAATTTTATTGAAAGAAGGAAAGAAACGGTTAATATATGATTGATTCCAGGAGTTAAAAGGGCATTCTTTTATACAGACATGATTTGGTTATTGCATTTTATTTCGTCCATACTACTGTTGCATCGACTTCTTCGGGCTGCGTTCATGCCCGCAGGTGATAGGTACACAGGTTGGTGATCCTTGCTCTTAGGATCTCTGTTCAGTTTTTGGAAGGAAGCCCTCTCACTCCGAGGCTTATCTTTTGTACTGCTTTCACTGATGTGGTAGACTTATGTACATTCAGGGTATGGCGGGCCCGTCCCGCCGCAGCTTGAAATTCTTAGAGGTCCAGAGTTACATATCGTGGGTCGTTTGTAAAAGGAAAGGGATGTGATCGCCAAGTTGTTATGTATATGTATATGTCCGCGAAGGTAGCCTTATCGGCTAACTCGTGGTTTAGTTTCTCGATATTTTATTTTATAAGTTTCATGTATGTTCATTGCTATTCTCCGATGTATACGAACAGGTGCCTGTAGGGCACCGCCGCCATGCCCGGGTCGGGTCGTGACAAAAGTGGTATCAGAGCGCTTAGTCCTCTGAAAGTGTCTGCACCGTGTCAGTAGAGTCTTGATTATCGTGTGTTGTGCACCACATCTATAATCGTGAGGTGCAGGACATTTAGGATTTGTTTCCATTCTTCTCACTCTGAGATCGTGCAGTAGAGCTGTATTAATAGGTTGATCCGTCTCTGACGTATTCTTATGTATGTGAATCAGCTATGCCTCCACGGAAGGCGACCAGGGCCCAGAAGGGCAAGGCAGCAGCAGGAAATGCCAGTGGTGCGCAGAGAGTTACTGTGAGTCGGGCACGCACTATGCCCGAGGTAGTAGGCGGGTCGGCGAAGTTCAGCCACGCGCAAGATTAGAGAGCCGAGAGCGCAGAGCTCCAGCAGGATCCGCACCGAGCCCCAGCCTGACGAGGCGGAATTTAGAGATTATGGAGAGCAGATTAGGCTTTTGACTAGCATAGTGGTAGGGCGTGGCACGAGAGCGTAGCTAACCCCAGAGCCGGCGCTGAGGATTCGGACTTTCTCGGGTCAGAGTCCACCCTAGTTTTATGGTTCGAGATCCGAGGATGATCCCCAAGAGTTTGTTCGGCACACAGACTATGCAGTGCTTAGGGCCTCGAGTCGAATCAGTTGTGTTAGCTTTCACCGTTACGCGATATTGCGTTGAACCGGTTTGAGTCTTGGGAGCCGCCGAGAGGTGGGTGCTCGCCCAGCGGTTTGGGATGAGTTCACAGAGGCCTTTCTTGGTCACTTTTGCCTCCCGAGATGAGAGAGCCCGTGTTGATAGGTTCTTAGCATTGAGGCAGAATGGGAGGACCATCAGGTAGTACAACCTGTAGTTTGATTCATTGGCCAGGTATGCGACACTATTGTGGCTAACATGGCCGATAGAGTCCATCGCTATGTTATGGGACTAGACCGTTATATGATCACTGCTTGCCTGGGAGTGGCCCTTCAGCCAGGAATGGATATTGCCAGGATGCAGACATATGCACAGGGGATTGAGGACAGGGAGAGAGAGGACCGACCAGACCAAGGCCAGCCCAAGAGGGCCAAGACGGCAGGGTTCAGGTGATTTTCGAGGCGGAGAGCCTCGAAGAGCTAGGTCTACATTCACCAAGACAGCAGTGCTCCTTCCCGCTTTTCGCGGAGGTTAGATCACCGTAATTCGGGAGCCGGTCGAGCTCCAGGCTTTGATTCAGATACGCACACGGGTTCTAGCGCGGGCCCCTCTTCCTCGATGTTCACAGTGGCCGGCATCACCACGGGAATGTCGCCGCCATCGTGCCTGCTTTGCCCGTGGCCGTGGCCATATGTTGAGGATTGTCCTAGTAGGAGAGTTGCGGGAGGATAGAAAAGTCTATCGGATCAGTCATGGTTCTTCACCTTCAGTAGCTAGGCAGGATGTTCATACACCGGCAGGCCGTGGCAGGGGTCGTGGTGGAAGTTCCCAGTTTTAGCGGTCCTTTGAACCGCCTATATGAATTCAGGTATATCTTCGGCCCTTTACAGATTTGTATGCATGATAAGGTTATTTTATGTTTAAGTATCAAGAAGGATAATATTGAAATTATGTACGTATGCTAGAAGTAAGTTGGAAGTACGAAAAGATAATCTTTTTAGGCCTTGAATGTGAGTATATAGTGATGATGCACACTATGGATTGTTTCCTCGTTTGGTTTGTGATGGATAAATATGCAAGTGCGGTATATTAGGGCCATATGTGGCATAATTAGGTATTGCTAAGTGCAAGTTTATGAGACTATGCCAAGGAATGATAGATTGAGCTCCGAAAGAACATTCGGGGACGAATGTTTCTAAGGGGGGAAGAATGTTACACCCCGTATTTACAAGACATGTTTTAAGGTAGTACGTAAGAACTCGCAAGTGTTAAGATTTGAGACTTGTAAAAATTTATCGGAATTATGGATTTGTCGGAAAACGAATTATTGTGACGAATGGGAGGGCGACACGTGTCACCTCCCCTTATGATGCCTTGGTCGAATTTAGGCATGGCCAATATGGTCATTTACCATAAGTCTTGGATGACTAATGTCTTGCAAGTTGTGGCATGAGAAAGTTGACTAAGTCAAGGTCAATTAGTCTTGATATTTTGTAAGACTTCATCTAAACCACCCATTTGGTTACATCTTAACCCTCCATGTCCCTATATATTACTACTAGTAGCAAGACTAAGTTCCACACTTAGAATAATTTTCAAGAATTTCAAGAACTCTCTCAAAGAGGTCTCGGGTTTGGCTAGCTCCCACATGAAAAAAATTTGTTTCTTGTCCTATAAGCTCCCACTTTAAACCAAGGTTCCTAAGTGTATAGTGAGTGTATCTCAATAGAAAAATCTCGTAAAAAGATAGTTTTCGTATTAGTCGCAAAGTGAAAACCTAGTGGCTTTCTAGGTTTTGGATTGGAAGTTGGAAGGAAAGTTGTTGGTGTTGTTCTAAGGGTCTCAACAAGCGGATTGAAGTATATTGGAGAGGCTCTAAACTACTAAGGAGCGACTTCGGATTTGGATTTGGATTAAGAATCGTTAAGGTATAATCTTGTCTTTTAAGGTGTTACAAGATTATGTATTTATATTGTTGTTGTTAGCTTTACATGTTGATAGCATGAAGTTGGTATGTTGAAGTTTATAAGTATTATGGATTGCTAGTAGCTTAATCCGAAATGTTGTGCAAGCCACTTGAAAATTTGATTACTAATTGGTCGTTTATTAGAAATCGTCGCATGTTACTTACTTGAAGAAATTGGTTGTTATAATCAAATGCGACTTGATATCATGTTAGGCTAATAACTTGGATTGAAATAGAATTTGGATAAGAATAGGTATTGTTGAACTCAAGGTGGCCGAATTTGGACTTGTAGTTTGTTATTCATTTGTATTGGACTACCTTCTAAATTGTGAGCCAATTGGGGCTGTTTGGTTATTCATTTGTATTGGACTACCTTCTATATTGTTGTGAGCCAATTGGGGCTTTTTGGTTATTGTATTTCGGCCTTGAAAAAGGTGGCAAAGTAAGTAAAAACAAAGGATGTGCTGTCCGATTTTCTATAGAATTTGGCGACTTAGCACTTAGAATATTCTACGTTTGAAGTAAGAGGTTAATAGACGTATGTGACCATGATAGGTTGAAGAACTAAGTATAGCGTATCCTACTTGAAGAATGAAATAGCTCAAGGTTGAAGTACTTTGGAGCATTTTACTACTTGTCGACAATCGTCGCGAGGTATGTGAACCTCTTCTTTCTTTGGCATGATCCTACGTATGAAATATCCATGTGATAGTATTTCATGATTCCTTCTACTCTTAGAAGTTAAGAAGTATTTCCATTGTTGATTCTAAATTAAGAGTACGTTTAAATTGTCCTAAGTCCTTACTAGGTCTTATGGGAGACGTTGGTAAGAATGGTTAGGAAATTTTGAGATTGGATTTAAAGCTTTGTGCCTTGTTTTATAAGTAAGTAAGTAAGTTGAATTTATTTGTGAAAAGGAGGTTGATTTAAAAAGTGGAAGTTATATGATTTTAAAGAGAATAAGCTACTTGGTTTTGGAAGTGTATGAAACTTTATTTTTCAAGATTATGGGACTTGATTTCTAAAGTGTAGATGACATGATTTTATAAGTGTAAGTAAATGGACTTTAAAGAATGTATGTTATGAAGTTTTAAGACTATGAACTTTGATTTTCTTTAAAGGATTATGAGACTTTATTTTACAAGTTAGGAGACGTTATTTTTCAAGATATGGGTTACTTGATTTACTTCTAAAGTTAAGAGGCTTGATTTCGAAAGAGTATGTGACTTGAGTTTTAAAAGTATATGTTTATTGATTTAAAGAGAAGGAGTTTTACGATTCTTTTTAAGTATGTATGTACGTAGTATTTTTGGGCCTAGTTTCCCTAATGTTGTAAGAATAAAAGTGTCATAAGTTCTCTAAAATGAAAGGTTGTTATAATAGCTTTATGGGAAGTTGTTATGACGACTTAATAAGAAGTGAAAAGATGGTTTTAAAATGTTATGTAAGGAAAATCACACCGAGCCTACCAATAGGCCGGATTATGTTATGAAAATACACCGAGCCTACAAATAGGCCGGATTACGTTATGAGATACACCGAGCCTACACATAGGCCGGATTACGCCATATTACCCCGAGCCTACACATAGGCCGGGTTACGTCATCTTACACCGAGCCCCACAGGCGGGCCGGATTATGCTACATGATTCCACAGTACACCGAGCCCCACAGGCGGGCCGGATTATGTCACATGATTCATCAGTACACCGTGTCCCGCAAATGGACCGGATTATGTTATGTAAGATATGTAAGTTATGTGAAAAAGACTGGATTAAACTCTTAAGTATGTATGTAAGAATATGTTGTTAAATTTTATTGAAAGAAGGAAAGAAACGGTTAATATATGATTGATTCCAGGAGTTAAAAGGGCATTCTTTTATACGCATACGATTTGGTTATTGCATTTTATTTCTGTTCCATACTTGCACTGTTGTATCGACCTTCGGGCCGCGTTCATGCCCGCAGGTGATAGGTACACAGGTTGGTGATCCTTGCTCTAGGATCTCTGTTCAGTTTTTGGAAGGAAGCCCTCTCACTCCGGAGGCTTATCTTTTGGTACGGTTTCCCTGATGTGGTAGACTTATGTACATTCAGGGGTATGGCGGGGCCATGTCCCGCCGCAGTTGAAATTCTTAAGTCCAGTAGTTACATATTGTGGGTCGGTTTGTAAAAGGAAAGGATGGATCATTGTTATGTATATGTATATGTGTCCAGGAAGGTAGCCTTATCGGCTAACATGTTGTGTAAATTCTAGTTATTTTATTTTATAATTTTCAATTATTTTACGCAGCTATTCTCTGATGTATAAATGAACAGGGTGCCAGTAGGGCACGCCGCGCCCTTGGTTGGTCGCGACAAAAGTGGTATCGGAGCGATTAGTCCTCGGAAAGTGTCTACGCACTGTCTAGTAGAGTCTTGATTATCGGTGTTGTGCACCACATCTATAATCGTGAGGCCGCAGGACATTTAGGATTTATTTCCATTCTTCTCACTCTGAGATCGCGAGTAGAGTCAGATTAATAGGTTGATCCGTCTCGACGTATTCTTATGTATGTGAATCAGCTATGCCTCACCTGGAAGCGACCAGGCCCGTGGGCAAAGCGGCAGGAAATGCAATGGTGCGCAGAGTTACGAGTCGGGCACGCACTATGCCCGAGGTAGTAGGCGGTCGGCGAGTTCACCACGCCGAAGATAGAGGAGCCGAGAGCGGCAGAGCTCCGGAGGTTCCTGCACCGAGCCCCAGCCCAGCCAGGCGTAATTTAGAGATTATGGAGAGCGGTCGGGCTTTTGACTAGCATAGTGGTAGGGCACGACAGTGAGCGTGTAGCTAACCCTGAGCCGACGCTGAGGATTCGGGACTTTCTGGTCAGAGTCCACCCAGTTTTATGGTTCGAGATCCGAGGATGATCCCCAAGAGTTTGTTCGGCGCTACATGACTATGCAGTGCTTAGGGCCTCGAGTCGAATCGGGTGTTAGCTTCTTACCGTTACGCGATATTGCGTTGAACTGGTTTGAGTCTTGGGAGCCGCGAGAGGGGCGGTGCTCGCCCGGTTTGGGATGAGTTCACAGAGGCCTTTCTTGGTCACTTTTGCCTCCCGAGATGAGGAGAGCCCGTGTTGATAGGTTCTTATCATTGAGGCGTAATGGGAGGACCATTAGGAGTACAACCTAGAGTTTGACTCGTTGGCTAGGTATGCACACTATTGTGGCTAACATGGCCGATAGAGTCCATCGCTATGTTATGGGACTAGACCGTTATATGATCACCGCTGTTCAGGAGTGGCCCTTCAGCAGAATGGATATTGCGGAGATGCGAACATATGCACAGGGATTGAGGAGGAGAGAGAGGACCGACCGCACCAAGGCCAGCCAAGAGGCCAAGACAGCGAGGGTTCAGGTGATTTCGAGGCGGAGAGCCTCAAGAGCTAGGTCTACGCTCACCAAGACGCAGTGCTCCTTCCCGCCGCGGGAGGTTAGATCACCTAGATTCGAGCCGGTCGAGCTCCGTGGCTTGGATTCGTATACGCACACGGGTTCTAGGCGGTCGGGCCCTCTTCCTCGATGTTCACAGTGTGGCGCATCACCATGGGAATGTCGTCGTACATCGTGCTGTTACTGTGGCCGTCGGGGCCATATGTTGAGGATTGTCCTAGTAGGAGAGTTGCGGGAGGATAGAAAAGTCTATCGGATCATTGCGGGTTCTTCACCTTGCTAGGCGGGATGTTCATACACCGCAGCCGCGCAGGGTCGTGGTGGAAGTTCGATTTAGCGGTCCTTTGAACCGCCTATATGAATTCGTATATCTTGACCCTTCTGATTTGTATGCATGATAAGGTTATTTTATGTTTAAGTATCAAGAAGGATAATATTGAAATTATGTACGTATGCTAGAAGTAAGTTGGAAATAAAATATAATCTTTTAGGCCTTGAATGTGAGTATATAGTGATGATGCACACTATGGATTGTTTCCTCGTTTGGTTTGTGATGGATAAATATGCAAGTGCGGTATATTAGGGCCATATGTGGCATAATTAGGTATTGCTAAGTGCAAGTTTATGACTATGCCAAGGAATGATAGATTGAGCTCAGAAAGAACATTCGGGACGAATGTTTCTAAGGGGAAAATGTTACACCGTATTTACAAGACATGTTTTAAGGTAGTACGTAAGAACTCGCAAGTGTTAAGATTTGAGACTTGTAAAATTTATCTAATTATGGATTTGTCGAAACGAATTATTGTGACGAATGGGAGGGCGACACGTGTCACCTCCCCTTATGATGCCTTGGTCGAATTTAGGCATGGCCAATATGGTCATTTACCATAAGTCTTGGATGACTAATGTCTTGCAAGTTGTGGCATGAGAAAGTTGACTAAGTCAAGGTCAATTAGTCTTGATATTTTGTAAGACTTCATCTAAACCACCCATTTGGTTACATCTTAACCCTTCATGTCCCTATATATTACTACTAGTAGCAAGACTAAGTTCCACACTTAGAATAATTTTCAAGAATTTCAAGAACTCTCTCAAAGAGGTCTCGGGTTTGGCTAGCTCCCACATGAAAAAAATTTGTTTCTTGTCCTATAAGCTCCCCACTTTAAACCAAGGTTCCTAAGTGTATAGTGAGTGTATGTCAATAGAAAAATCTCGTAAAAAGATAGTTTTCGTATTAGTCGCAAAGTGAAAACCTAGTGGCTTTCTAGGTTTTGGATTGGAAGTTGGAAGGAAAGTTGTTGGTGTTGTTCTAAGGGTCTCAACAAGCGGATTGAAGTATATTGGAGAGGCTCTAAACTACTAAGGAGCGACTTCGGATTTGGATTTGGATTAAGAATCGTTAAGGTATAATCTTGTCTTTTAAGGTGTTACAAGATTATGTATTTATATTGTTGTTAGCTTTAATTGTTGATATGATGAAGTTGTTATGTTGAAGTTTATAAGTATTATGGTTTGGTTGTAGCTTAATCCGAAATGTTGTGCAAGCCACTTGAAAATTTGATTACTAATTGGTCGTTTATTAGAAATCGTCGCATGTTACTTACTTGAAGAAATTGGTTGTTATAATCAAATGCGACTTGATATCATGTTAGGCTAATAACTTGGATTGAAATAGAATTTGGATAAGAATAGGTATTGTTGAACTCAAGGTGGCCGAATTTGGACTTGTAGTTTGTTATTCATTTGTATTGGACTACCTTCTAAATTGTGATCCAATCAGTAGAGGGTTTGGTTATTCATTTGTATTGGACTACCTTCTATATTGTTGTGAGCCAATTGGGGCTTTTTGGTTATTGTATTTCGGCCTTGAAAAAGGTGGCAAAGTAAGTAAAAACAAAGGATGTGCTGTCCGATTTTCTATAGAATTTGGCGACTTAGCACTTAGAATATTCTACGTTTGAAGTAAGAGGTTAATAGACGTATTGTGACCATGATAGGTTGAAGAACTAAGTATAGCGTATCCTACTTGAAGAATGAAATAGCTCAAGGTTGAAGTACTTTGGAGCATTTTACTACTTGTCGACAATCGTCGCGAGGTATGTGAACCTCTTCTTTCTTTGGCATGATCCTACGTATGAAATATCCATGTGATAGTATTTCATGATTCCTTCTACTCTTAGAAGTTAAGAAGTATTTCCATTGTTGATTCTAAATTAAGAGTACGTTTAAATTGTCCTAAGTCCTTACTAGGTCTTATGGGAGACGTTGGTAAGAATGGTTAGGAAATTTTGAGATTGGATTTAAAGCTTTGTGCCTTGTTTTATAAGTAAGTAAGTTGAATTTATTTGTGAAAAGGAGGTTGATTTTAAAAAGTGGAAGTTATATGATTTTAAAGAGAATAAGCTACTTGGTTTTGGAAGTGTATGAAACTTTATTTTTCAAGATTATGGGACTTGATTTCTAAAGTGTAGATGACATGATTTTATAAGTGTAAGTAAATGGACTTTAAAGAATGTATGTTATGAAGTTTTAAGACTATGAACTTTGATTTTCTTTAAAGGATTATGAGACTTTATTTTACAAGTTAGGAGACGTTATTTTTCAAGATATGGGTTACTTGATTTACTTCTAAAGTTAAGAGGCTTGATTTCGAAAGAGTATGTGACTTGAGTTTTAAAAGTATATGTTTATTGATTTAAAGAGAAGGAGTTTTACGATTCTTTTTAAGTATGTATGTACGTAGTATTTTTGGGCCTAGTTTCCCTAATGTTGTAAGAATAAAAGTGTCATAAGTTCTCTAAAATGAAAGGTTGTTATAATAGCTTTATGGGAAGTTGTTATGACGACTTAATAAGAAGTGAAAAGATGGTTTTAAAATGTTATGTAAGGAAAATCACACCGAGCCTACCAATAGGCCGGATTATGTTATGAAAATACACCGAGCCTACAAATAGGCCGGATTACGTTATGAGATACACCGAGCCTACACATAGGCCGGATTACGCCATATTACCCCGAGCCTACACATAGGCCGGGTTACGTCATCTTACACCGAGCCCCACAGGCGGGCCGGATTATGCTACATGATTCCACAGTACACCGAGCCCCACAGGCGGGCCGGATTATGTCACATGATTCATCAGTACACCGTGTCCCGCAAATGGACCGGATTATGTTATGTAAGATATGTAAGTTATGTGAAAAAGACTGGATTAAACTCTTAAGTATGTATGTAAGAATATGTTGTTAAATTTTATTGAAAGAAGGAAAGAAACGGTTAATATATGATTGATTCCAGGAGTTAAAAGGGCATTCTTTTATACAGACATGATTTGGTTATTGCATTTTATTTCTGTTCCATACTTTCCATACTTGTTATCGACTTCTTCGGGGCTGCGTTCATGCCCGCAGGTGATAGGTACACAGGTTGGTGATCCTTGCTCTTAGGATCTCTGTTCAGTTTTTGGAAGGAAGCCCTCTCACTCCGGAGGCTTATCTTTTGGTACGGTTTCCCTGATGTGGTAGACTTATGTACATTCAGGGGTATGGCGGGGCCATGTCCCGCCGCAGTTGAAATTCTTAGAGGTCTGTAGTTACATATTGTGGGTCGGTTTGTAAAAGGAAAGGGATGTGACTGCTGTTGTTATGTATATGTATATGTGTCCAGGAAGGTAGCCTTATCGGCTAACCTGTGGTTTAGTTTCTCGATATTTTATTTTATAAGTTTCATGTATGTTCCGCTATTCTCGATGTATACGAGCAGGGTGCCTGTAGGGCACGATCGCGAGCTTGGTCGGGTCATGACAAAAGTGGTATCGAGCGATTAGTCCTCGGAAAGTGTCTACGCATCGTGTTCTAGTAGAGTCTTGATTATCGGTGTGTTGTGCACCACATCTATAATCGTGAGGCTGCAGGACATTTAGGATTTATTTCCATTCTTCTCACTCGAGATCGTGCGGTAGAGTGTATTAATAGGTTGATCCGTCTCACGTATTCTTACGTATGTGAATCGCTATGCCTCCACGGAAGGCGACGGGCCCGAGGCGGCAAGGCAAAGCGAGAAATGCGGTGCGCGCAGAGTTACGTGAGTCGCACAGACTATGCCTGAGGTAGTAGGCGGGTCGGCGAGTTCAGCCACGCCGACAGTATTAGAGGAGCCGAGAGCGGCAGTAGCTCCAGAGGTTCCGCACCGAGCCCCCAGCCCGAGCGGCACTTAGAGATTATGGAGAGCGGTCGGGCTTTTGACTAGCATAGTGGTAGGGCAGCGCCGACAGGAGCAGGTAGCTAACCCTAGAGCCGACAGTTTGAGGATTCGGGACTTTCTGGGTTGTAGTCCACCCGAGTTTTATGGTTCGAGATCTGAGGATGATCCCCAAGAGTTTGTTCGGCAGCTACAGCGGACTATGCAGGTGCTTAGGGCCTCGGAGTCAGAATCAGTTGTGTTAGCTTCTTACCGGTTACGCGATATTGCGTTGAACTGGTTTGAGTCTTGGGAGCTGTCGAGAGGGGTGGGTGCTCGTCCAGCGGTTTGGGATGAGTTCACAGAGGCCTTTCTTGGTCACTTTTTGCCTCCTGAGATGAGGAGAGCCCGTGTTGATAGGTTCTTATCATTGAGGCAGAATGGGAGGACCATTAGGGAGTACAACCTAGAGTTTGACTCGTTGGCTAGGTATGCGCACACTATTGTGGCTAACATGGCCGATAGAGTCCATCGCTATGTTATGGGACTAGACCGTTATATGATCACTGCTTGCCTGGGAGTGGCCCTTCAGCCAGGAATGGATATTGCCAGGATGCAGACATATGCACGAGGATTGAGGCGAGGAGAGAGGACCGACCAGACCAAGGACAGCCCAAGAGGGCCAAGACGGCAGGGTTCAGGGTGATTTTCGAGGCGGAGAGCCTCGGCAGAGCTAGGTCTGATTCGGTAGCAGCAGTGCTCCTTCCCAGTTTTCTGGCGGGAGGTTAGATCAGCCGGGTAATTCGGGAGCCGGTCAGAGCTCCAGGGCTTCGGATTCATATACGCACATGGGTTCTAGGCAGTCGGGGCCCCTCTTCCTCGATGTTCACAGTGTGGCGGCATCACCATGGGAATGTCGTCGCATCGTGCTGTTTTGCCTGTGGCCGTCGAGCCATATGTTGAGGATTGTCCTAGTAGGAGAGTTGCGGAGGGATAGAAAAGTCTATCGGATCGATTCGGGTTCTTCGCCTTGATGGCTAGGCAGATGTTCATACACCTGCAGACGCGGCAGGGTCGTGGTGGAAGTTCGATTTTAGCGGTCCTTTGAACCGCCTATATGAATTCAGGTATATCTTCGGCCCTTTACAGATTTGTATGCATGATAAGGTTATTTTATGTTTAAGTATCAAGAAGGATAATATTGAAATTATGTACGTATGCTAGAAGTAAGTTGGAAGTACGAAAAGATAATCTTTTTAGGCCTTGAATGTGAGTATATAGTGATGATGCACACTATGGATTGTTTCCTCGTTTGGTTTGTGATGGATAAATATGCAAGTGTGGTATATTAGGGCCATATGTGGCATAATTAGGTATTGCTAAGTGCAAGTTTATGAGACTATGCCAAGGAATGATAGATTGAGCTCCGAAAGAACATTCGGGGACGAATGTTTCTAAGGGGGGAAGAATGTTACACCCCGTATTTACAAGACATGTTTTAAGGTAGTACGTAAGAACTCGCAAGTGTTAAGATTTGAGACTTGTAAAAATTTATCGGAATTATGGATTTGTCGGAAAACGAATTATTGTGACGAATGGGAGGGCGACACGTGTCACCCCTCCTTATGATGCCTTGGTCGAATTTAGGCATGGCCAATATGGTCATTTACCATAAGTCTTGGATGACTAATGTCTTGCAAGTTGTGGCATGAGAAAGTTGACTAAGTCAAGGTCAATTAGTCTTGATATTTTGTAAGACTTCATCTAAACCACCCATTTGGTTACATCTTAACCTCCATGTCCCTATATATTACTACTAGTAGCAAGACTAAGTTCCACACTTAGAATAATTTTCAAGAATTTCAAGAACTCTCTCAAAGAGGTCTCGGTTTAGCTAGCTCCCACATGAAAAAATTTGTTTCTTGTCCTATAAGCTCCCACTTTAAACCAAGGTTCCTAAGTGTATAGTGAGTGTATCTCAATAGAAAATCTCGTAAAAGATAGTTTTCGTATTAGTCGCAAAGTGAAAACCTAGTGGCTTTCTAGGTTTTGGATTGGAAGTTGGAAGGAAAGTTGTTGGTGTTGTTCTAAGGGTCTCAAAAGCGGATTGAAGTATATTGGAGAGGCTCTAAACTACTAAGGAGCGACTTCGGATTTGGATTTGGATTAAGAATCGTTAAGGTATAATCTTGTCTTTTAAGGTGTTACAAGATTATGTATTTATATTGTTGTTGTTAGCTTTACATGTTGATAGCATGAAGTTGGTATGTTGAAGTTTATAAGTATTATGGATTGCTAGTAGCTTAATCCGAAATGTTGTGCAAGCCACTTGAAAATTTGATTACTATTTGGTCGTTTATTAGAAATCGTCGCATGTTACTTACTTGAAGAAATTGGTTGTTATAATCAAATGCGACTTGATATCATGTTAGGCTAATAACTTGGATTGAAATAGAATTTGGATAAGAATAGGTATTGTTGAACTCAAGGTGGCCGAATTTGGACTTGTAGTTTGCTATTCATTTGTATTGGACTACCTTCTAAATTGTGAGCCAATTGGGGCTGTTTGGTTATTCATTTGTATAGGACTACCTTCTATATTGTTGTGAGCCAATTGGGGCTGTTTGGTTATTGTATTTCGGCCTTGAAAAAGGTGGCAAAGTAAGTAAAAACAAAGGAGGTGCTGTCCGATTTTCTATAGAATTTGGCGACTTAGCACTTAGAATATTCTACGTTTGAAGTAAGAGGTTAATGGACGTATTGTGACCATGATAGGTTGAAGAACTAAGTATAGCGTATCCTACTTGAAGAATGGAATAGCTCAAGGTTGAAGTACTTTGGAGCATTTTACTACTTGTCGACAATCGTCGCGAGGTATGTGAACCTCTTCTTTCTTTGGCATGATCCTACGTATGAAATATCCATGTGATAGTATTTCATGATTCCTTCTACTCTTAGAAGTTAAGAAGTATTTCCATTGTTGATTCTAAATTAAGAGTACGTTTAAATTGTCCTAAGTCCTTACTAGGTCTTATGGGAGACGTTGGTAAGAATGGTTAGGAAATTTTGGGATTGGATTTAAAGCTTTGTGCCTTGTTTTATAAGTAAGTAAGTAAGTTGAATTTATTTGTGAAAAGGAGGTTGATTTAAAAAGTGGAAGTTATATGATTTTAAAGAGAATAAGCTACTTGGTTTTGGAAGTGTATGAAACTTTATTTTTCAAGATTATGGGACTTGATTTCTAAAGTGTAGATGACATGATTTTATAAGTGTAAGTAAATGGACTTTAAAGAATGTATGTTATGAAGTTTTAAGACTATGAACTTTGATTTTCTTTAAAGGATTATGAGACTTTATTTTACAAGTTAGGAGACGTTATTTTTTCAAGATATGGGTTACTTGATTTACTTCTAAAGTTAAGAGGCTTGATTTCGAAAGAGTATGTGACTTGAGTTTTAAAAGTATATGTTTATTGATTTAAAGAGAAGGAGTTTTACGATTCTTTTTAAGTATGTATGTACGTAGTATTTTTGGGCCTAGTTTCCCTAATGTTGTAAGAATAAAAGTGTCATAAGTTCTCTAAAATGAAAGGTTGTTATAATAGCTTTATGGGAAGTTGTTATGACGACTTAATAAGAAATGAAAAGATGGTTTTAAAATGTTATGTAAGGAAAATCACACCGAGCCTACCAATAGGCCGGATTATGTTATGAAAATACACCGAGCCTACAAATAGGCCGGATTACGTTATGAGATACACCGAGCCTACACATAGGCCGGATTACGCCATATTACCCCGAGCCTACACATAGGCCGGGTTACGTCATCTTACACCGAGCCCCACAGGCGGGCCGGATTATGCTACATGATTCCACAGTACACCGAGCCCCACAGGCGGGCCGAATTATGTCACATGATTCATCAGTACACCGTGTCCCGCAAATGGACCGGATTATGTTATGTAAGATATGTAAGTTATGTGAAAAGATCGGATTAAACTCTTAAGTATGTATGTAAGAATATGTTGTTAAATTTTATTGAAAGAAGGAAAGGAACGGTTAATATATGATTGATTCCAGGAGTTAAAAGGGCATTCTTTTATACAGACATGATTTGGTTATTGCATTTTATTTCTGTTCCATACTCGGTACCTGTTGTACTGACCCCCTTCGGGGGGCTGCGTTCATGCCCGCAGGTGATAGGTACACAGGTTGGTGATCCTTGCTCTTAGGATCTCTGTTCAGTTTTTGGAAGGAAGCCCTTTCACTCCGGAGGCTTATCTTTTGGTACGGTTTCCCTGATGTGGTAGACTTATGTACATTCAGGGGTATGGCGGGGCCCTGTCCCGCCGCAGTTGAAATTCTTAGAGGTCTGTAGTTACATATTGTGGGTCGGTTTGTAAAAGGAAAGGGATGTGACTGCTGTTGTTATGTATATGTATATGTGTCCAGGAAGGTAGCCTTATCGGCTAACCTGTGGTTTAGTTTCTCGATATTTTATTTTATAAGTTTCATGTATGTTCCGCTATTCTCTCGATGTATACGAACAGGTGCCCGTGTAGGGCACCGATCGCGGGCCGGGTGGGGTCGTGACACTACTGGGGAATTTGGGCGAGAGCCACATAAGAGGGATTTTGTGACTTAGAAACATTTAAGTGGATGAAGAAGTCTTGAAATCAATGGGGTATTTATAGGAAAATCAATGGCCAAGATCTAGGCAAGTGTGTGGTGAGGATGGGGTACATGTGTGTGGGTAGTTGGCCAACCATTTGTCCACCATAACAATGGGACAAGTGGCAAGCCACTTGTCCCACTCAAAACCGTCCAACACACCCAATAATTCGGCCCACATGGCCTCAAGGGGGGGGGGGGTGACACGTGTCGCCCTTACTCGTCCAAACTATTCCGTCTTCCGAAAAAAAAATATCCGTAATGCCAAAAATCCGAAAATAAAGTGGGCCCCACAAAACCGTAAATTTCCTCCCGTGGGCCCCACGTGACCAATTCCGGAAATAAAATTCCATAATTCTCAAATATTCCAAAAAGTCTGAATACCAAATCTAGGAATCCTATTCCCATTAACGAACCTTTTTCCTTCACAAAATCCGGAAACTTTTCCGTCGAAAAAAATCACATCTTTCTTCCTTTCCAATTTTTCTGTCGTATTTTCGTACGTATGTCCTCACATACATACTCTGGAACTACGGGGTATAACATTCTTCCCCCCTTAGAAACATTCGTCCCGAATGTTCCTTCTAAGTCTCCAAACGTAATTGCGCCGGTATAGTCTCCACTATTACACTTACAAAACCGATCATGCCACCAATGGCCAGAATATAACATGCGCGCAAAACTCAAATCCAAACTAACGAGGAATCACCTCTAGTACACATTCCACCCTTCAGTTACTGCTTCAATTTCCTCTAAGGCCATTCCCGGCCTTCACGATCCGATTCTGGTCGAACGCATCCACGAACCCGTACGATGGTTACCTAAACTTGGGCCTAACACCCTCGCGACCCTACCACCTGGCGGGACCACCTCGAACTGACCCCACCTTATTCCGGGCTACGGGTTGACCCGCGAATGGTCCTCAACCCGACCCATAATCGCATCAGACTCTCTTGTTCCCCAATTCGGAACAAACTTACTAACTCACATCAAGAAAGCTACCACTCCTATCTCACACTACTCATGGAATTATCACGTTAATACTCCACGTACTACACATTCTGACAAAGATTAACCGTAAATCTTTCACTTAAGATGGCCTCGCATCTAAGATCTCAACTGTTATCAAACTTCTAAGGCTCACCATTCCTCCCTACCCCCCAAACTTACCCTTTTCAACTACCCATATTTTTTAATCACAACTTACACAATGCTAACCGAACATATCACTCCACATGCATCTACCATAACGACCTAAACAAGTCTCTTAAGGCTGAAGATATCTCTGTAACTACTGCCTCACTTTCCCTTTGCCGCTCTAATCAAATTCTGCTCTGCTGGGCGCATAACTACAGACGGTGATGAACCAGCCATCGATCCCGGCGTCGAGTCGTAACATCCGCGCCACTTCTGTTCGGATAATTTCTCGCAAAAAGGCCCTGCTGGCCGCAAGCCTAACAAGCTATCTAAGTAGTATGACACTCCCCATAAGAACACCTACCACAACGGCCATACCGAGGTGGGGGTGGCCTCCTCTGGCTAACACCCCTTCCTCTCCGAACCACCAATCCATGAATCGACTGGTAGGCTAAGTCATCCCATATGTATCCCTCCTACTAGGACATTCTCTCCTCACATGGCCCTGACGGCCGCTGGTAAAACAAGTACTAGCAAAAAGACGACATTCCCCGGGATGACGCCTGTCACATAGTGGACACTGAGGGAAAACTGAATCTGACTGGCTAGAACCTATGTAAATCTGTGAACCGGAAACCCTGGAGTTCTGACCAACTCCTAAATACCCCGAACGCCCCAAGTCCGGAGGACCACTGCATCTTGGCGAAGGTGCATAACTAACTTCGCCTGAGGCGTCCGCCTCGAAAGTCACCAAAGGACCCTGCTGTTCTGGCCCTCTTCTGCTGATCTCGGTCATTCCGTCGACTTCTACGTTCCTCGATGCGCTGCGTAAGCTGACGCGGCAATGTCCATGTCTGACTGAAGAGCTACTCTTGTACAACTCTATGTTAGATAATCGTCATGTCCTATGACATATCGGTGCAGTCTATCCTCCATGTCTGCCACTAACGCGGGGTCATAACGAGCCCATGAGTCAAACTCTATACTGTATTCCCGAATCGTCCGCCCATTCTGCCTCAACCCCATAAATCTATCTGCCCGAGCTCTCCTCATCTGCGAGGGTAAGAAGTGTGTAAGAATGCCTCTGAGGTCTTGATCACTTTCATGATCCGCTGCAACTGTCGAATAACTCCTGATGATCTTCCTCAGTCCTCAATCCATAGGACTCGGGTGGACTGCAACTCAAGAAGTCTCGAAATCTCAAAACTATCGGATCTAGGGTGAACTACTGGTACTGCCGGAACCACCGGCTCGTGCTCATTCCCGGCCACCGACTAGCTAGTAATCGCCATCTCTTTGTAACTCCTATCCTTTGTTCTGATGTCGGTGGGACTAGAGGCTCGTGTATCGTGGTCTCGTGGCTACCGCCACGCTCTAAACTCTCTCGGGCTAGCGGCGTCGCAGAACTCCCGAATGAAGCTGCTCGGATAATGGCCAGCCCGTGCCTGGTAACCCTCTCGTGCTCTACTCGCAGCCTCCTTCGCTTCCTTGCCTTCTAGCTCGGTTGCCTTGCGTAGAGGCATAACGGGTGAAAAGAATACGTCAGAGGGAGTCCAACTTATAACACAGCTCTAAGGCACGATCTCAGAGTGAGAAGAATGGAAACCAATCCTAAATATCCTGCAGCCTCCTGATTATAGGTGTGGTGCACAACACACCGATAATCAAGACTCTACTAGATACGGTCTGTAGACACTTTCCGAGGATTAACTGCTCTGATACCACTTTTGTCACGACCCGACCACGGGCCCGCGACTGGTGCCTTACCCCGGGCACCCTAGTGATACAACATCAGAGAAAAACCAGCGGAAATAAAAACATACAGATATGAAACAAGATAAAAGAAAACAGGCTAACCAAAACGGTTGCCCTTTTGCATATATACAGAAATTTGAACAGTTACATCCTTTACAACCCTGCCCACAACAGTACTACAGACCTCTAAGAGTGTAACAACAACTATGACGGGACAGGGCCCCGCCATACCCCGGAATGTACAAGAACCTACAACTCGGGGAAACATACCAAAAGATAAGCCTCCGGAGAAACGGAGCTTCCCAATACGCTGAACTGTGATCCTAAGAGTGAGGATCAACAACCGATGTACCTCTACCTGCGGCATGAACGCAGCCCGGCGAGGTCGATAACAGTACCAGTATGTGAAACTGAAAATACTGTAAACGAAATCATAACAGTCTAAATAAACAGGAGACATGTTTGATAACCAAAGTACAGTTCACGACATAAAAGCAGTCATATCAAAGCAGGGACTCACGCCCTCAAAGTCATCACTCAAATATAACCAAGGGTCTCACGTCCACAATATCAATCATGCTCGCATCATGGCCACATGCCCCCGGAATTCTCCATCGGTGTAGACATGTCCAGGATGCAATAACGATATCTTGGGTAATCAACCCGCCGACGCCACATGCCTAATTCTTCATCGGTGCAGACATGTCCATGTAACAACAATAACAATATATCGGGTAATCAACCCTGCCGCATGACCACATGCCCCCGGAATTCTTCATCGGTGCATACATGTCCATGTAACAACAATAACAATATATCGGGTAATCAACCACGCGTGGCCACATGCCCCGAATTCTTCATCGCGCAGCATGTCCATGTAACAACAATAACAATATATCGGGTAATCAACCCTGCCGCATGGCCACATGCCCCCGGAATTCTTCATCGGTGCAGACATGTCCATGTAACAACAATAACAATATATCGGGTAATCAACCTTGCCGCATGGCCACATGCCCCCGGAATTCTTCATCGGTGCAGACATGTCCATGTAACAACAATAACTATATACCGGGTGATTAACCCGCCGCATGCCGCCCCTAATTCTTCATCTGCACATGTCCATGTAACAACAATAACAATATACCGTGATTAACCCGCACAGATGGCCACATGCCCCCGGAATTCTTCATCGGTGCAGACATGTCCATGTAACAACAATAACAATATACCGGGTGATTAACCCGCCGCATGGCCGCATGCCCCCAGAATTCTTCATCGGTGCAGACATGTCCATGTAACAACAATAACAATATACTGGCCCTCCATCGAGAGATGCGGTAGCATAGGAATACAACTTTTACACAACAAGGCTATCACAAGCAAGCACAAGCAAATTACCATACTTCAATTCTCTTAAAAATATCCATTCTTTCACAAGAAGTCACCTGATACCAACACTCGTAGTATCCAAAACAGAGTAACTATTATTTTAAGTAAACCAAAATAATTTCCCTTTTTAAAGACAAGTAACAACCTTCTTTTCCAAAAGTTCAAGTTTGCCTAATTTCAAATACTCAAGTCTCTTATTTTCGAAAGGTTTCGTAGTTCATAGTCTTAATCACTTAATAACATAATTCTCTTTTAAAACAATTTGAGTAACATATGCCTTATGTGTGAGTAGGTTATTCTTGTTTATAACAATCTTATTAAAGCAGCCATGATCTAGAAAATGTAATACAATTTTGTCTTATCTTAGCTTCTATGCAGATGGAGGTTTCTACTGGTTTTAATAATAATTAATTAGTCAATACATTTTCCTTTATTAACGCTGCAGTGGTTTGTTCGATACTTGTCCTCATTTCCGAAATCAATATAACATTATTCCTTTTAAAACCCAATTACCCATTTCTCATTAAAGCGGTTTCACAACTTTTTAACACAACCCAAGTCCTTATTATTTCACATCAAGTCTTTTATATTTTAAAAACCACAAACCATTTCTTTGCCCACATAAAGTTGTTATAACAAACTTCCCATAAAGCGATTATAACACTTTATGTTTTAAACCAACCAAATTCATTTAACATATACGTCTACCGTACTACATAGTTCACAACATATCATGCTAGAAAAGATAGGAAGAGGTTCACATACCTCGCGACGATTATCGACAATTAGCAAAATGCTCCAAGTACTACAACCTTGCTAGCCTTTTCCACTCTTCAAGTATTATACGCTACTCGTAGTACTTCCACCTATAATGGCCATAAAACGCCTATTAACTTCTAGTTCTTGTCACGACCGTTCGCTCGTGGTCGTGCCTACCCGCACCCAAGTAGTCATACATCGAGTAATCGTGGAATATAAAAACAAGACATGAAGCAGTTGTAAAATGAGACACAGTTTATCTGATGAAAAGCTTGCCTTTCGGCATATATATATAAATAACCCAAGTTTTGCAGTTACATCCCAACTGTACACTAGGACTACAAACCTCTAAGGAAGTAAACAACTATGGCGGGACAGGGCCCCGCCATACCCTGAATGTACAAAACTATCTACAATATAGGGAGATCATACCCAAAAGTAGAGCCTCCGGAGAAGATGGAGCTCCTGACACCAATGCAAAGAGATCCTAAGGATGTGGATCTAGCACTGCCGCCTCTTACCATGGCATGAATGCACTTCGAGGAGGTCGATGCAACAGGTACTAAGTATGCGAAACTGTAAAGTACTTAAATGAAAACATATCATTTTAAAATCAGTTTACATATATGTATGAAACAACCAAGGTAACTGCACATAGTGCCACATCATAAACAAGAGCAACAATAGGTAAATCAGAATGTGTCTTTTCTAGGTGCGAATGATCGAGCAGGCCAATTTCCCATAGTATCATTAAGCAAGCCTAATCACGGACTCCGTAGTCCGCATAGGCCATTCACGTAGGCTGCATAGGGCGTAACCCCGCGTCGAGGGTAGCTACTCGACATCGCCTGGACTCGTAGTCCGCACGCCACATAGACCGCGTGAGGTATAACCCCGCACACTAACTGGAACTCTCGCAGCTCGCATAGGTCACCTGCACCGCATGAGGTGTCCTCGCATCATAGTCACACAGATTGCACGAGGTATACCCCGCGTGGAGGCGACAACCCCTGTGATTTGTCAAGAGGTGAGTGATATAATACTAACATAACGACATCGTTAAACACATAAGCACAACAAGAATACCCTTTTATACAAACGTTACAAGACACTAACACACATAACATCATATCATGTCTACTTACCAAACCATTTTATTATTCTTTCCATAAATCAATGTAAGTCTGTTATAAACATATAAGTAAATTGTTCCTTTTATCATTCTTAAGTTGTTATACCTAACTTCCCATAAAGCTAGTATAACTCTTAAGCTTCATTTAAAAACCAATTAGTTCTCTTCTGGTAAAAGAATGATTCAGTATTCTTTTGAAATGCTTTCAGATCCTTATTATTCAGGCTTAAGTCGCGAGACATTGCCGTAAGTATTATTCAGGCTTAAGTCGCGAGACATTGCCGTAAGTATTATTCAGGCTTAAGTCAAAGACATTGCCGTAGTTATTATTCAGTTAACACACGTCGTCACCGTACTATATATATATATTTAAAATATCATGCTCGGGTATAGGAAGAATCACATACCTTCTACGAAAACCCCCGCCAAGTCGAATATGTCGCGCAGAGAATCAGCCTATATGATCGAACACGTCTATCAACGTCTAGATCAGATTGTATAAAGCTTTAAGTAGAGGTTCTCTATTCTATGGGAATTTGGGCAGCACTTCCTACCCTGTAAGCTATACACTTCATCAGAAAAACATCCCATGTGAGTACAGTTCAATTATTCTTCTTTTAAACCCTTCTACTGTGATAACAGTTCAATTCTATTCTGTAATATCCTTCTAAGTATTTTATACTTATTCTTATACTTCTACAGTATGCATTATCTAATTATAAAAGACGGGTAAGATTATTTACCTCGATAAGCCCAATATAATCCGAGTATAACGTCGATCCTGAGCGAGGTTTAGCTCCTAAGTTGTACGCTCCGATAGCTCCAAGGAAACCTTAGAAGTTCTTCACAACTTCTACTAAGTACTAAGGGATTTGGGCTAGGGTATTTTGGGCATTATAACAATACTAGAAGGCAACTTTTCTACCAAGGGAGGGGGGGTAGATTTCGGCTAGGCTAGGGGGAGGGGTTGCCTCGGCCAAGCTCACTCAAAGGGGGGGGTGTGTTGGACGAAAAAGGCTACAAGGGAGAGGGAAGGATTTTCAAGACTTGGAAAGGAATTTGTGGATGAAGAACTCTTCATCTTAAGGGGGTATTTATAGGTCAAGGGATGGCCAACCAATGGCCAAGATTATGCCAAGTGCAAGGCAAGTGTAAGGCCAAGATTTGGGCAAGTGTACCTAGCCAACTTGCACACAAAATATCCTACCAACTCCAAGACAAAATAAGCCACTCCAATCGGCCTCAATGACGCCTCAAGTCCACCAATTGGAGGGTGACAAGTGTCGCCCTCCCGTTGGTCCAAAATGTTTCGTCTCTCGGAAAAATCCGCAAAAATTAGAAATGGCATAGCCGGAATTTATCCTACGCGAGTCTTGTAAAACGTTTCGTCGGAAAACGATTCCTTGAGTGAGTTGTGCCCAAAAACGTGCCATGCCTAAACTTTTAAGGCCAAACTTTCGTCGTCGCCTCACGCACATACTCCGAATACGGGTATAACGGCTCTTCGTAGAATATTTCTACGGAAAATTTGGCAGCACCTCTCCCCCCCCCCCCCCGCTATCACATAAATCACCTCCCCTATCAAGGCCCGCTACCAGGCCAACAACTCCCAGGGGATTACACGTCTAACCGGACGTGTTCAATTCTACTTCACAGGAATACGACAAGTCTCAGAATACAAATCCTATGTAAATACAGTTCAATTCTTTATACTGGATTCTTCCAATATATCTTATACTCAATTATTAACTACTACAACATGTAATTTCCAATTACAATAGGGGGATAAAGATCATTACCTCGATAAGCCCAAAATTATCCAAGTTTATAAGTCGATCCTGAGCAACGTTTAGCTCCACTTCCTTACGTTCCAACCCGCTCCAAGCAACCCTTAGAAGTTTCTAAACAACTTCTCTTAACACTTCATCTAAGCTATGAAGATTTTTCTAGGGCTTCGTTTGGCGACTAAAGGAACAAAGTAGTATTTCCGGGCTCTTAATATTAGAAATAACTTTGGAAAACTACTAGGAATACTAGGCTAAGGTATTTGGGACTATACCAACACTTGAAGAATTTTTCTACCAAGGGGGGGAATTTCGGACGAGAGCCACATAAGAGGGGGGGGGGGGATTTTTGTGACTTAGAAACATTTAAGTGGATGAAGAAGTCTTGAAATCAATGGGGTATTTATAGGAAAATCAATGGCCAAGATCTAGGCAAGTGTGTGGTGAGGATGGGGTACATGTGTGTGGGTAGTTGGCCAACCATTTGTCCACCATAACAGCCACTTGTCCCACTCAAAACCGTCCAACACACCCAATCAATCGGCGCACATGGCCTCAAGGGGGGTGACACGTGTCGCCCCCTTACTCGTCCAAACTATTCCGTCTTCCGAAAAAAAAATATCCGTAATGCCAAAAATCCGAAAATAAAGTGGGCCCCACAAAACCGTAAAATTTCCTCCCGTGGGCCCTACGTGACCAATTCCGAAAATAAAATTCCATAATTCTCAAATATTCCAAAAAGTCCGAATACCAAATCTGGGAATCCTATTCCCATTAATGAACCTTTTTCCTTCACAAAATCCGGAAACTTTTCCGTCGAAAAAAATCACATCTTTCTTCCTTTCCAATTTTTCTGTCGTATTTTCGTACGTACGTCCTCACATACATACTCTCGAACTATGGGGTATAACATTAAAATAATAGTCACTCTATTTTGATACTACGGGTATCGTGTGACCTTTGTAAAAGAAATAGATCTTTTGAAAGAATTTAAGTACATAGTACCTTGGGGTTAAACCCCGAATTTGTTGTCATAAAATGAACATCTAAGAGTATGTTGAACTTGCCTATGCTAGTTGTGATAGCGTTTGTTGTACAAGTATTGTATTTCTATACCACCGCGTCTCTCGATGGAGGACCGACTGACTTGTTGTGAACTTATTTGGACGTACCGGCTGTGATGGAGGATTCCACGGGTATGCTTCTATTGTGATTTGATCTTGTCCATGCTTATACGATGAGGTATGCCGGGGCATGCGACCAGATCTGAGTTAGATGCCGGGCGTTTTATTGGGCGTCTGGCGTGACGGAGGATTCCACGTATCTTCCATTGTGATTGATCTTGTCCATGCTTATCGATGAGGATCGCCGGCATGTGGCCAGGATGCGGGTTAGATGCCCGCGCGTTTCATTACTCCATGGCCATGCTTATACGATGAGGGATTTGGGCATGCGACCGTGTTATATTTTACTCCATGGGCTAGCTCGTGAAGATATGTACCACGATGAGGATTAAGGCATGTTATATTCTTATTCCATGGGCTAGCTCCCGAAGACTGCGCTACGATGAGAGATTCCGAGGGCACGTTATGGCCATGCTTATACGATGAGGATTAGGGCATGCGTTATATATATATATATATATATATATATATATATATATATATATATATATATATATATATATATAGATGTATGTATTGTATATGTGTACGCCGACAGTGAGGTAGGATGTCACGGACGCGTCACCTGGTTATATATATGTATTGTATATGTGTACGCTGACAGTGAGGTAGGATGCCACAGGCGCGTCACCTGATTATATGTTACACCTACGGCTGCGGCAGTGATGGAGGATTCCACGGGCAGGAGGTATATATATATGTATTGTATATGTGTACGCCGACAGTGAGGTAGGATGCCACGGGCGCGTCACATGAGTATGATTTATGTCATAAAGCTGGCGGTGAAGGAATTCCACGGGCATGAGTGATGACTGTGAGGGCGTGAGTCCCTGACTTGACATGTCTATTTATATATGGTGTACTGTAGTTTGGTTATCATACATGTCTCCTGTTTTATATAGACTATTATGATTTCATTTACAGAATTTTCAGTTTCACATACTTGGTACCTGTTGTACTGACCTCCTTCGGGGGGCTGCGTTCATGCCGCAGGTAGAGGTACACCAGTTGTTGATCCTCGCTCATAGGATCACAGTTCAGCATTTTGGGAAGCTCCGTTTCTCCTGAGGCTTATCTTGTGGTATGATTCCCTGAGATTGTAGGTACTTGTACATTCAGGGGTATGGCGGGGCCCTGTCCCGTCATAGTTGTTATAAAAACTCTTAGAGGTCTGTAGTACTGTTGTGGGCAGGGTTTGTAAAGGATGTAACTGTTCAAATTTCTATATATATGCAAAAAAAAACAGGGTGACCGTTTTAGTTAGCCTGTTTTCTTATTTCATTATTTCATATCTGTAAGTTTTTATTTCCGCTGATTTTCTCTGATGTTGTATCACTAGGGTGCCCGGGGTAAGGCACCAGTCGTGGGCCCGAGGTCGGGTCGTGACAGGTAACCACTTTGTCCTCTTAAGTGATTGAAGTTTTCTTATTATTGTAGTTATACATTTTATCAAGCATGAGATATGTATTGGAGATTAATAAGTGTTATGGATATTAGAAGCCTAAAACCGAAATGATCTTGTTAGCCATTTGAAGTTGAAATACAAGTTGGTCGATAGTTAGAATCGTCACATGTTATCTAATTGAAGATTGTAGTTGTTATAATCAATTGTGGCTATATAACATGTTAGACTAAACAACTTGGATGGAAAAAGGAATTGGAAAAGACTTTACACTGTTGTTGCATTGTAGCCATTTGGCATTGAAATGTTGGACTATTTGGATATTTATTGTGGGGCGGAATTTTACACGTCTTGTTAAGCGTGTCATACCCTATTGTTAACTACTTTGTTGAGCCTTAAATGTGGCGTGTTTGGTTATTGAATTCGGCCTTGAAAAAGGTGGCAAAGTATGTAGAAACAAAGGAAGTTCTGTCCGATTTTTCGTAGAATTTAGTGACTTTGCACTTAGAATATTCTACATTCGAAGCTAAAGGTTAATGGACGTATTATGGCCATTATAGGTTGAAGTACTAAGTATAGCGTATTCTACTTGAAGGATGGAATAGCTATCAAGGTTGAAGTACTTTGGAGAATTTTGCTATTTGTCGATAATCGTCGCGAGGTATGTGAACCTCTTCCTTCTTTTGACATGATTCTATGTGTGGAATGTACATGTAGTACTATTTCATGATTCCTTCTACTCTTAGAAGTTAAGAGGTATGTATGTTGATTTACTCTACGTAAAGGTTATGTCTAAGTTATCATAAGTTCTTACCAAGTCTTATGGGGGATGTTGGGAAGAGTCGTTAGGAGGTATTTGGAGCCAAGTTGACTTGGCTAAGTTACGACACAAATGAGAATAAGAATCGAACAAGCCCCTGCAGCGTTAATAAAGGAAAATGTAATGACAATCAATTAAGTTAAAATGAGTAGAATTCTCCATCTGCATAGAAGCTAAGATAAGACAAAATTGTATTACATTTTCTAGATCATGGCTACTCGATTAAGATCGTTATAAATAAGTATAACTTATTCACAACGCACCAAAGTATATGTTACTTAATTTATAAGAATTTACGTATGAAGTTTTAAGACTATGAACCTCAAATTTTTAAAAGGTTAAGGGACTTTATTTTTCAAGTTATGGGACTTGATTCTTAAAGGAAGAAATGAATTGATTTAAAAGTATAGAATACTTGATTTGGAAAGTATTGATTTCTTGCCATTCTAAAGTTAAGAAACTTGTTTTCTTAAAAGTTAAGAGACTTGAAGTATTTTGAAAGCTATGTGATTTGAATTGAAAGTATAAGTTTCTTGGTCATAAAAGGAATGAATTTGTCTAAGACATAAAGAATTATAGCGACTTTATGGGAAGTTGGTTATAACAACTTTATGGAAGATTAAAAGAATGGTTTTCTTCAGTAATGTAAGCAAAGAAATGATTTGAAATAAAGAAGGGCAAATTGTTTTAAAGGTACCAATTGCTTAAGGTTTTAAAGAAAGAAGTCACTTGATTTAGAAGCCTATAAATGTATTTCTAAAAGGTATTGTGACTTGTCTTGAAAAGTAGATATGACTTGATACTACGGTTATTAGTATCTTGGAAGTTTTATTTGAAAGAGAATCATTTTAAAGGAGTAGAGGCACATAGTACGTTGGGTTAAATTCCCGGATTTTATAATGACATGTTAGTGCCTTAAGTAAACAAAAATGAGAGTGTATATGAACAAGCTAATAAGAAGTTAGGGGATTTCTTAACTTGCTTATGTAATGTATGATAAGCCGGTGGTGCTTATGTTATGTATGGTAAGCCGGTGGTGCTTATGTTATGTATGATAAGTCGGTAGTGCTTATATTATGTATGATAAGTCGGTAGTGCTTATATTATGTATGATAAGCCGGTATGGCTTATGTTATGTATGATGGCCGGTTGAGTTAGGGTAAGAGTATAAATGAGGGGTAAACCCCCAAGACGTTATACCACCTTCTCCAGGGTAAGAGTATAAATGAGGGGTAAACCCCGAGGCGTTATACCACCTTCTTGGGGTAAGAGTATAAATGAGGTAAACCCCAAGGCGTTATACCACCTGTTCCGTGGAGTTGCTACCCGTGATGCGAGAATACCTCATGCGAGTCCTTATGGGCTTATGCGGGTGAAATAGTCCCGTGCGGTACTGACTATGCGAGAATACCTCATGCGGGTCCACAGGACCTATGCGGGTGAAATAGTCCCAGGAGTAGGATTGCTTATCGATACTACGGGCGAGGGACCCTGTTTTGATCATGAGCCTCCAATTTTTATGCAGTATACCTTTATGGGCAGACTTATGTGATTTTATCGCGTCCCAGATTGGGCCTGACATTATACCTTTATGGACAGACTTATGTGACTCTATCGCGTCCCGTTGGTAAAAGATAAGCGTTCCTCCATAAAGGGACGGATTAGGTTATGCAAGATACGTAAGTTATATGTTTATGAACTTGATGAGTTTTCTTAAGTATGTATGTAAGAATTTGACTATACTCTTATGGAAAAATGGGAAAAGATAATAAGGTACGATTAAGTTCACGAGATGGAAATGGCACGGTAGGATCTGGTATTTACCCTTTCTTTATACTTTCCCCTGTCATTCTTTTGTACAGTTATGATTTCTTACTGTACCTTATTTTCCGTTCCATATTCGGTACCTGTTGTACTGACCCCCTTCGGGGGGTTGCGTTCATGTCCGCAGGTTTAGGTACACAGTTGTGGATCCGCGAGCTTAGGATCCTGGTTCATCATTTTGAGATGGCTCCAATGTTCCGGAGCTTGTCGTCATGGTTATGTATTTTCAGGGGTACGGCGGGGCCTTGTCCCGTCATAGAATTGGTCCAAATCTTAGAGGTCTGTATTCATCTGTGGGTTGGACTGGCTAGAGTTGTTTTTACATTGTTAAATAGTGTAGACCCTTTCGGGTAATTTTTATGTTATTGCAGCCTTATCGGCTTGGCCTTAGTTTTTTTTTTAAAAAGTGTTATTTATCTTCCGCAGTTTATTATGTTGTATGAATATAAGGGTGCCCAGGTAGGGCACCGAGCGCCCGGTGGTCGAATGTGACGACATGTTATGTATGATAAGCCGGTAGTGCTTATGTTATGTATGATAGCCATTGGTGCTGGTGTTATGAGTATAAATGCGGGGTAAACCCCCAAGACGTTATACACATCCTGAGTATAAATGCGGGTTAAGCCCCCAAGACGTTATACACCTCCTGAGTGTAAATGCGGGGTAAACCCCCAAGACGTTATACACCTCATGAGTATAAATGCGGGGTAAACCCACAAGACGTTATACACCTCCTGAGTATAAATGCGGGGTAAACCCCCAAGACGTTATACACCTTCTGAGTATAATTGTGGGGTAAACCCCCAAGACATTATACATCTCCATGGATTTGCTACCCATGATGCGAGCATGGCGTATTTGCTCTATGCGGGCCCGTAGTGTTATACCCCGTATTTCCAGAGTATGTACGTGAGGACGTACGTATAAAAGTTTAAGCCTTAAGTTAGGCAAAGGACGAAATTTGTGCACAACCCCCCGAAAAGAATTGTTTTCCGACGAAACGTTTTCCAAACTTTGCGAAGGAAAAATCTGATTCGACATTTATTATTTTTGCGGATTTTTCTGAGAGATGAAATATTTTGGACCAACGAGATGGTGACATGTGTCACCCTCAAGTTGGCGGATTGTGGGACGTTTCTTGGCACGATTTTGAGGCCTAAAACAAGGGTCAATGTTTGGAGTGATTTGTGGAGTAGATGGCTAGGGTGCACTTGTGCAAATCCTCACCCTCCACTTGTCTTAATCTTGGCCATTGATTTCCCTATAAATACCCCCTTGAGTTGAAGACTTCTTCATCCCAAAAATATTTTCTAAGTCTTGAAAATCCTCCCCCCCCTTCTTGTTGCTCTCGTCCAAGAGCACTCCTCCCCCTTGAGAAGGCCCTTGGCCGAAACATCCCCCCCCCCCCTTGGTAGAAAAGTATTCTCCAAGTATTGTTACTATTCCAAAATACCTTGGCCCAAATACCTTGTAGTATTCCAAGGTTACCCATATACTAAAAGCCCAGAAATACTATTATACTTCCCTTCAGTCACAAAAACGTAACCCTAGTGATACAACATCAGAGAAAAACCAGCGGAAATAAAAACTCAAAGACATGAAACGATAAAATATAAGAAAACAGGCTAACCAAAATGGTCACCTTTCTGCATATATATATAAATGATTAAACCTGAATAGTTACATCCTTTTTACAAACCACACGCACAACAAGATTTCTGGACCTCTAAGAGTTTTTATAACAACTATGTGGGACGGGGGCGCCATACCACGAATGTACAAGAACCTACAAACTCGGGAAGCATGCCAAAAGATAAGCCTCCGAGAAACGGGCTTCCCGAATGTTGAAGCGTGATCCTATGGCGAGGATCGACAACGGTGTACCTCTACTGCGGCATGAACGCGGCCAGGAGGTCAAGACAACATGTACCAAGTATGTGAACTGAAAAATATAAATGAAACCATAATCTATATAAAGCAGAGACATGTATGATAACCAAACTACGATTCCACAATATATATTTGCGATCATGTCAAGTCGAGGACTCACGCCCGTAAAGTCATCGCTCAAATATAACCGGAATTTAACCCGCAACGGACGCGTGCCCGGCATCTTACCTCGGTATAAGCATGGCCATGGAACCGTCCTAATGGAAGCATGCAGTGGGCCACCCATCGTGTCGGTATGTCCAAAGGAAATAACAAGATAACAATCATAATGGAAGCGTACTCGTGGGCCACCCATCGTGTCGGTATGTCCAAAGCAAATAACAAGATAACACTTAATGGAAGCATACCCGTGGCCACCCGTCGATGTCGGTATGTCCAAAAGGAAATAACAAGATAACAATCATAATGGAAGCATACTCGTGGGCCACCCATCGTGTCAGTATGTCCAAAAGCAAATAACAAGATAACAATCATCATGGAAGCATACTCGTGGGCCACCCATCGTGTCGATGTCCAAAGCAAATAACAAGATAACACTCTAATGGAAGCATACCCGTGGGCACCAATCGTCGGTATGTCCAAGGATCGATATAGTGGAAGCATGCAGTGGGCCACCCATCGTGTCGGTATGTCCATCGATCAACGGATAGCCCGCCTCCGGCGAGACACGGTAACGTAAATACAACACTTGCACAACAAAGGCTATCACCACAAGCATAGGCAAGTTCAACATACTTTTAGACATTCATTTTGACCACAAATTCGGGTTTTAACCCCAAGGTATTACATACTTTAACTCTTTAAAAGATCCATTTCTTTCACAAAAAGTCACACGATACCCGTAGTATCAAAATAGAGTAACTATCTTTTTAAGTAAACCAAAACAATTTTCATATCTTCTTTTCGAATAAACCAACTTAAGACAAAACCATGACTTCTTTTTTAAACCATTTTAAGACAAAACCATGCCTTTCTTTAAAACCAAAACACTTTAATTTCCTCAAGTCTCTTTTCTTTTAGAAAACAAGTTCCTTACTTTGGAATTTAAGAAAAATCAATACTTGTTATTAATGATCTTATTAAAGCAACCATGATCTAGGAAATGTAATACAATTTTGTCTTATCTTAGCTTCTATACAGAAGGAGGTTTCTACTGGTTTTAATATAATTAATTATTTGTCAATACATTTTCCTTTATTAACGCTGCAGTGGTTTGTTCGATACTTATTCTCATTTCTGAAATCAATACAACTTATTCCTTTTTTAAAACCCAATTACCCATTTCTCATAAATGCGGTTTCACAACTTTTTTACACAAACCAAGTCCTTAATATTTCACATCAAGTCATTTATAAGTCAAGTCTCTTATCTTTTAAAAATCACAGACCATTTTTTTACCTACATAAAGTTGTTATAACAAACTTCTCATAAAGCCGTTATAACACTTTATGTTTTAAACCAACCAAACTCGTTTAGCACACGTACGTCTACTGTACTACATAGTTCACAACAATCATGCTAGAAAAGATAGGAAGAGGTTCACATACCTCGCGACGATTATCGACAATTAGCAAAATGCTCCAAAGTACTATAACCCTGCTAGCCTTTTCCACCCTTCAAGTAGAATACGCTACTCGTAGTACTTCAACCTATAAAGGCCACAAAACGTCTATCAACCTCTAGATCTCTTTGTAGAACAATTCTAAGTACAAGGTTCCTTATTCTACGGAAAATTCGGCGCCTCCCCCACATGACCACATAAATCTCCTCCTCATCGAGGCGCTACCAAGCCAACAACTCCAGGAGGGGGTTTACACGTCTAACCGGACGTGTACAATTCTACTCCACAATAATACTACAAGTCTACTATAAATACAGTCCAATGTAAATACAATTCAATTCTTTATAAACATCCTTCCATATATCTTATACTCAATTCTAAACTCTTCTGACATGTAATATCCGATTCTGATATAAGGACTAAGATCATTACCTCGATAAGCCCAAAATTATCCAAGATTATAAGTCGATCCTGAGCAACGTTTAGCTCCAATTCCTTACGCTCCAAACCACTCTAAGCAACCCTTAGAAGTTTCTAAACAACTTCTCTTAACACTTCATCTAAGCTATGAAGATTTTTCTAGGGCTTCATTTTGCGACTATTGGAATAAAGGTATTTAAGACTTCTTAGTATTGAAATAACTTTGGAATACTACTAGGAATTTAGGCTCAAGGTATTTGGGATTTATACAACAATACTTGAAGTATTTCTACACCAGGTGGGGGTTGGGCGAGAACACTGGGGAGGGAGGGAGAATTTGCCTTGGAAATTATTTCAAGTGTGGATGAAGAATTAGTCTTGCACAAAGGGGTATTTATAGAGAAATCAATGGCCAAGATCTAGGCAAGTGTGTGGTGAATATTGGGGACATGTGGGTGTGGGTTCTACCAACCACATGTCCACCACAAAAATGGGACAAGTGGCCCTTGTCCCCCCACAAGAAAAACGTCCCTATTGGTGCCAAGTGTCACCCCATCGGCCATAGGGCCACATGGGGGTGCCATGTGTCGCCCTCCTACTCGTCCAAAATATTTCATCTTCCAAAAATATCCGTAATGCCAAAAATCCGAAAATAAAGTGGGCCCCACAAACCGTAAATTTCTCCCGTGGGCCCCACGTGACCAATTCCGGAAATACAATTCCATAATTCTAAAATATTCCAAAAAGTCCGAATACTGAATCCGGGAATCCAATTCCCTTTAACAAACCTTTTTCCTTTACAAATTCGGAAACTTTTCCGTCGAAAAATTACATCTTTCTTCCTTTCCAATTTTTGTGTCGTATTCTCGTACGTACGTCCTCACATACATACCCTGGAACTACGGGGTGTAACAGTTGGTTTGTGATAGCCTTGTAATACTTTCTTGTTGATTTGATAAGTAAACATGTTTAGGATGCTACGTGTGTTAGTATCTTGTGATGTTCGTGTAAAGGGGTTTCCCTTGATTGTGCTTATGTTGTTTAACGATAAGTCGTTATGATAGTATTGTACCACTCACCTCTTGACATGATGATACCGGGGTTAAGCTGCCCTCCACCGGGGTATACCTCGACGATGCAGGACTATGATTCGAATACCTAAATGCGGGTCGGGGACTGTGCGGAGCTACGAGAGTTCCAGGTTAGTGTGCGGTCTTTATGGCCATGCGGTCTATGTGGCCATGCGGACCACGGGTCCAGGACGATGCCGGGGAGTAGCTACCCTCGATGCGGGGAATACCTCATGCGGGCCTATGTGTGTGGCCTATGCGGAGCTGCGGGAAGTTCCAGGATTAGGCGACACATTTGATCTGCGAGCGAGTGGCGGCCGATCATGTGGCGGTCTAGGCAGACCTCGTGATACAATTTATGACTTTGTTGATGCGTGGGTTTTAGTAGTCGGCTATGCCTTCGTACTTACCGTGCGGTTTTATTATGACACGTGGGACCCGTGTTCATGTATTCCTTGGTGCTTTTATATCATAGGCTGGCGGTGAGGAAGGTATTCCACGGGCATGATTGATGTTGTGGGCGTGAGACCCATAGTTATATTTGAGTGATGACTTTGAGGCGTGAGTCACGACTTGACATGTTGCTTATTTATCAGTAATCGTAGTTTGGTTATCATACATGTCTCTGCTTTATATAGACTACTATGATTTCACTTCTGATTTTCGCCACATACTGTATGTGCGACCTCCTTGGCTGCGTTACATGCCGCGGTAGAGTACACCATTGTTGATCCTCGCTCATAGGTCACGATTCAGCGTTTGGGAAGCTCCATTTCTCGGAGGCTTATCAGTGGTATAGTCACTGTCATTGTAGGTACTACGTTCAGGTATGGCGCCCTATCCCGCCATTGTTGTCATATCATTCTTAGAAGTGCAGTAATCTTGTTGTGGGCAGAGTTGTAAAAGGGATGTAACTGTTCGGATTCAAGTTTTTATATATATATTTATGCCGAAAGGCAACTTTTCTCAGATAAACTGTTTCTCACTTCACATTATTTCATGTCTTGTTTTATATTCCGTTGATTACTCTGATGTATGTCTACTTGGGTGCCCGGGGTAAGGCACCAGTCACGGGCCCGGGTTCGGGTCGTGACACGTAGGGCCTAAGAGGGTGAAATAGTCCTGTGCGGGTGAAATAGTCCTATGCGGGGCAAATTGTCCTATGCGGGTCCAGAAGACCCTTGCGGGTGAAATAGTCCCAGGAGTAGGATTGCCAAATGATACTATGGGCAGGTGGCCCTAAGTTGATCATAAGATTCCTATTTTTATGCAGTATACCTTTATGGGCAGACTTATGTGACTTTATCGCGTCCCAGTTAGTCAGGCGATACCTTTATGGGCAGACTTATGTGACTTTATCGCGTCCCAGATTGGGCCGGGCAGTATAGGCGTCTCTCCATAAAGGGTCGGATTTATGTTATGAAAGATAAGTAAGTTATATGGTAATGAATTTGATGTTTTTTCCTAAGTATGTACGTAAGCATTTGACTATAACTCTTATTGAAAAATGGGAAAAAAATAATAATGCGCAATTAAGTTCATGAGTGGTAATGACACGGCAGGATCTGGTATTTACTTTTTATACTTGCCCTGTCATTCTTTTGTACAGTTATGGTTTGTTACTGTACCTTATTTCTGTTCCATATTCGGTACTTGTTGTACTGACCTCCTTTGGGGGGCTGCGTTCATGTCCGCAGGTTTAGGTACATAGTTGTGGATCCGCGGGCTTAGGATCCTGGTTCATCATTTTGAGATGGCTCCAATGTTCCGGAGCTTGTCATGGTTATGTATATTCAGAGTGCAATGGGGCCTTGTCCCGTCATAGTATTTGTCCAAAAATCTTAGAGGTCTGTAGTCATATCTTGTGGTTTGGGTTGTGTAAAAAAAAGGGATGTAACTGCTTTTGGCTGTATATGTATCTCTATATATCTAGGGAGGTAGCTGTCACGACCCGACCCCGGGCCCGCGACTGGTACCCTACCTGGGCACCCTTACAGGTATACATCAGAGAAAATCAGTGGAACATACATGAAACTTACAAAATAAAACAACGAGTAAAACAACGAGTTAGCCGATAGGCTACCTTCCCCGACATATATATATATACACAATAAAGCGATTGCCTCATTTCTTTACAAAGCGACCCACAATATGTGACTACAGACCTCTAAGAGTTTTAACATAACAACAGTGGCGGGACAGGGCCCCGCCATACCCCTGAATATACATGAATCTACAACCTCAGGGAAAACCGTACCAAGAGATAAGCCTCCGGAGCAAATGGAGCTTATTCCCAAAAACTGAACCGAGATCCTAAGAGCAAGGATCACCAACCTGTGTACCTAAAACATGCGGGCATGAACGCAGCCCCGAAGAAGTCAATACAACAATTTAATATGAAACGGAAAAATAAGGTACAGTAAACAAATCATAACTGTACAAAAGAATGACAGGGGCAAGTATAAAAAGGGTACATACCAGATCCTACCGTGTCATTACCATCTAGTGAAATTAATCGTACCTTATTATCTTTTCCCATTTTCAATAAAAGTTATAGTCACTTTCTTACGTACATACTTGGGAAAAATTATCAAGTTCATTACCATATAACTTACTTATCTTTCATAACATAATCCGGCCCTTTATGGAGGGACGCATATACTACCCGGCCCAATCTGGGACGCGATCAAATCACACAAATATCAAAGTGTGCCCTGGAATCCTCCATCACTGCCGACAGTCATAAGTGTAACATATAACCATGTGACGCGCCCGTGGCATCCTACCTCACTGCCGGCGTACACATACATAATACATATATATATCTCCTGCCCGTGGAATCCCACATCATCGCCGGTAGTAGGTGTAACATATAACCGTGTGACGCGCGTGGCATCCTACCTCATTGTCGGCGCATATACAACATATATATATATATATATATATATATATATATATATATATATATATAACGTGGCCGCATGCCCGGAATCCTCATCGTATAAGCGTGGCCATAACGTGCCCTCGGCATCCTCATCGTAGGTGCAGTCTTCGCGGGAGCTAGCCCGTGGAGTAATAATATAACATGCCTCGGAATCCTCATCGCGGTACATGTCTTCATGGGAAGCTAGCCTATGGAGTAATAATTGTACATAGCATGGTCGCATGCCCCGGAATCCCTCATCGTATAAGCATGGCCATGGTTAATAAAACAAATCCGGGAATCTAACCCGCCTCCTGGTCACATGCCCCGGAATCCCACATCGTATAAGCATGTCTAAGGATCAATCATAATGGAAGCATACCCGTGGAATCCCACATCACTGTCGGTACGTCCAAGTAAACTTACAACAAGCCGGCCCTCCAACTGAGAGTCACGACAATGTAAACATATAATACTTGCACTCAAAGCTATCACAAGCAAACATAGGCAAGTTCATTAAACCTTTATACTTCCATTTTTATAAACTCATGGCACTTTCGTTTCACACATAAAAATCCGGGAATTTAACCCCAAGTACTACGTACTTCCATTCTTTTTAAAAGATTCATTTTTATATAAAACCCCAAGATACTAACACCCGTAGTATCAAGGTTTGTGTACATTTCACATAAGTCACTATACTTTTAGAAATACATTTCTCGGCTTCTAAATCAAGTGACCCTTACTTTAAAGCTTTAAGCAAGTGATACCTTTAAATCAAATTGCCCTCCCTTAATTCAAGTTATTTCTTTGTTTACCTTATTAGAGAAAATCATTCTCTTAACCTTCCATAAAGCCGTTATAACCAACTTCCCATAAAGCCGTTATAACCCTTTATGGTTTTAGACAAACTCATTCCTTTTATAACCAAGAGACTTATACTTTTTAAAACCAAGTATTATATACTTTCAAATCAATTCTCTTAACTTTCAAAATACATTTAGTCTCTTAACCTTTTTATGCGTCTAAGGTTCACAGTCTTAAAACTTCATAACGTAAATCCTTTAAGTTAAGCACATATGCCTTATGAGTGTGAGTAGATTATACTTGATTATAACGATCTTATTAAAGCAACCATGATCTAGAAAATGTAATACAATTTTGTCTTATCTTAGCTTCTATGCAGATGGAGAATTCTACTCATTTTAATATAATCAATTTTCATTACATTTTCCTTTATTAACGCTGCAATGGCTTGCTCGATACTTATTCTCATTCGTGCCATAAATTAGCCAAGTCAACTTGGCTCCAAAGTACCTCCTAACGACTCTTACCAACATCCCCCATAAGACTCGGTAAGGACTTAGGATAACTTTGACATAAACTTTACATAGAGTAAATCAACATACATACCTCTTAACTTCTAAGAGTAGAAGGAATCATGAAATAGTACTACATGTACATTCCACACATAGAATCATGTCAAAAGAAGGAAGAGGTTCACATACCTCGCGACGATTATCGACAAGTAGCAAAATGCTCCAAAGTACTTCAACCTTGATAGCTATTCCATCCTCCAAGTAGAATACGCTATTCTTAGTATTTCAACCTATAATGGCCACAATACGTCCATTAATCTCTTACTTCAAACGTAGAATATTCTAAGTACTAAGTCACTAAATTCTACGGAAAATCGGACAGCACCTCCTTTGTTTCTACATACTTTGCCACCTTTTTCAAGGCCGAATTCAATAACCAAACACGCCACATTTAAGGCCCAACAATGCAATTAATCAATAGGGGATTACACGCCTACTAGACGTGTAAAATTCCGCCCCACAAACGATATCAAACTAATACAAACTACTAGTCCAATTCGGCCACATTGAGATGCAACAATACCAATTCTTATCCTATTTCCATTTCAATCCAAGTTGTTAGCATAACATGATATCAAGTTGCAATCGATTATAACCACTATAATCTTCAAGTAAGTAACATGCGACGATTCTAATAAACGACCAAATTGTAATCCAACTTCACAAGGCTTAAATGACATTTCAGATTTAAGGCTACAATCAATCGATAATACTTAAGAAACTTCAACACATATACTTCATGCTAGCAAACAAGTAAAGCTAACAACAATATGTAATCTTGTAACACTTAAGAGACAAGATTATTACCTCAACGATTCTTAGTCCAACTTCAAATCCAAAGTCGCTCCTTAGCACTTAGAGCCTCTTCTTGACACTTCAATCCACCCCTTGAGACCCTTAGAATATCACAAACCACTTCCCTTAAATCTTCCACTCAAAACCTAGAAAAGCAACTAGGTTTTCATCTTGCGACTAATACGAAAACTATCTTTTTCCGGGATTTTTCTATTGAGATATCCTTACAATACACTCATGAACCTTGGTTTAAAGTGGGGAGCTTAATAGACGACAAACAAATTTTTTTCTCCTTGTACCCTCTCAAACCCGAGAGCTAGCTTATCAAGAACAAGAGTTCTTCAAATTTTTCTAAGTGTAAATGCCTTGTCTTGCTACTTAGGATGACTATATAACAACATGGAGGGTTAAGATGTGAACAAATGTGTGGCTTGGATGAGGTCTTATTAAATATCAAGCTAGTGGTCCCATTGACTAAGTCAAATATATCAAGCTTTACTACTTGCAAGACTTGTCTTCCTAACAAGGGTCAAATGACCCTTTTGCCCATGTAATTTCATCCAAGACAACAATAAGGGGTGACACGTGTCGCCCTCCTATTCGTCACAATATTACGTTTTCCGAAAATTCCATAATTCCGATAAATTTTTACTAGTCTCAAATCTTAACATTTGGAATTCTTACGTACGTTCTTAACACATGTCCTGTAAATACGGGGTGTAAAATTCTTCCCCCCTTAGAAATATTCGTCCCCAAATGTTCTTTCGGAGTCAAACTTATAATTAGCGACATAGTTTCCTTTTACCACCCCGACATACCAATAATGCCACACATGGCCCTAATACCTCGCACACGCATATCCGTCCATCATAAGCCCAAAAGAGATTATATTTTCGTACTTCCAACTCCTTCTAGCATATACATAGTCTCAATATAATCTGTTCAGGACACTTAAAACATACCACAACATTATCATGCATACAAGTTTCTAAAGGGCCAAAGACATACCTGAAATCATATAGGCGGTTCAAAGGACCGCTAAAACTGGGAACTTCCACCACGACCTCTGTCACGGCCTGCCGGTGCATAAACATCCTACCTAGCTATGGAAGGCGAAGAACCCGCGAATCGATCCAGATCGCGCTTATCCCACCGCCACCTGGTGGACAGTCTCTCACGAAATGGCCCTGCTGGCCGCAAGCATAACAAGCTTTCGAAGTAGTACGACACTCCCCAAAATGGAATCTACTACAGTGACCACACCGGGGCAAAAGTGGCTTCCCCTGGCTACTATTCTCGGACATCTATGAACCTGTAGCCCTGGAGCCCTGACCTACTCCCGAATATTCCCGGCGACCAAACCTCCAGCCAGAAGACCTGGAAGGAGCACTCTGTGCCGACTGAGATGTAGACCTAGTCTGCTGTTGAGGCTGTCCGCCTCGAAAGTTACCCTGGAACCTCGCCGCCCAGCCTCTTGGGCCGGATCGTCAGCCGGTCTTCTCTCTGTCCTCGATCCCTTGTGCATAAGCCTGCATCCTGGCAATATCCATACCTGGCTGAAGGGCCACCCCCAAGCATGCAGTAATCATATGACGGTCTAGCCCCATCACATAGCGGTGAACTCTGTCCGCCATATCAGCCACAATAGTGTGCGCATACCTGGACAACGAGTCAAACTCCAGGTTGTATTCCCTGATGGTCCTCCCATTCTGCCTCAATGACAAGAACCTATCAACACGGGCTCTCCTCATTTCAGGAGGCATAAAATGATCAAGAAAGGCCTCCGTGAACTCATCCCAAACTGCCGGACGAGCACCCACACCTCTCGACAACTCCCAAGACTCAAACCAGTTCAACGCATTATCGCGTAACCGGTAAGAAGATAACACAACTGACTCTGTCTCCGAGGCCCTAAGCACCTGCATAGTCACAGAATTGCCGAACGAACTCTTGAGGATCATCCTCGATCTCGAACCATAAAACTCGTGGACTACAACCTGAAAATCCCGAATCCGCAAACCGTCGGCTCTAGGGTTAGCTACTCGCTCGCCGGCGCCGCCTACCACTATGCTAGTCAATAGCCCGATCCGCTCTCCATAATTCTAAACTATGCCTCGGCCGCGGAATGGAGGCTCGGGTACCGTAACTGAGCTACCGCCGCTTCGGCCTTCTAATACCGCCGGCGTGGCCGAGCTCGCCGATCCGCCTACTACCTCGTGCATAGTCTGTGCTCCGAGTCACAGTAACCTCTGCGTACCACTAGTAGCTCCTGCTGCCGCCTTGCCCTCTGGGACTCGGCCGCCTCCGGAGGCATAATCATTACATAAGAAGGGGTCGAGAGGATTCAACCTACTATGACTCTCTCGCACGATCTCAAAGAGAGAAGAATGGAAGCCAATCCTAAATGTCATGCGACTCCTCGATTATAGATGTGGTGCACAACACACCGATAATCAAGACTCTACTAGACACGATGCGTAGACACTTTCCGAGGACTAATCGCTCGATACCACTTTTGTCACGACCACCCAAGCTCGCATCGTGCCCTACACAGGCACCCTTACGTATACATCGAGAAAATCAGCGAACATACATGAAACTTACAAAATAAAACAATGTAAAACAACAAAGTTAGCCGACAGGGCTACCTTCCCGACATATATATATATACAACCAAGCGCTTGCCTCATTTCCTTTACAAATCGACCCACATATGTGACTACAGCACTCTAAGAGTTTTAACATAACAACATGTCACGACCGACTCGGCTCGCGATCGTGCCCTACTGCACCCTTACAGGTATACATCAGAGATAATCAGCGGAACATACATGAAACTTATAAAATAACTCAACAGAAATAAAACAACAGGTTAGCCGATGGGGCTACCTTCCTGGACATACATATACAACCGAAGCAGTCGCCTCATTTCCTTTACAAACTGACCCACATATGTGACTCACGCACTCTAAGAGTTTTAACATAACAAGCGTGGAGGACAGGTCCCGCCATACCCACGAATATACATGAATCTACAACCTCGGGAAACCGCACAAGAGATAAGCCTCCGGAGCAAATGGAGCTTTTTCCCAAAAACTGAACCGAGATCCTAAGAGCAAGGATCACCAACTGTGAACCTAATACTGCGGGCATGACGCAGCCCGAGAAGGGTCGATAACAAAATTTAATATGGAATGCAGTAAGGTACAACAATTAAAACATATAGTATAAAAGCATGACAGAGGTAAGTGTAAAAAGGGTAAATACCTGAACCTACCATGTCATTACCATCTCTTGAACTTAATCGTACCTTATTATCTTTTACCATTTTTCAATACAAGTTATAGCCACTTTCTTACGTTAATTCTTAGGAAAATAATCAAGTTGATTACCCTATAACTTACTTATCTTTCATAACCTAATCCGCCGCTGCGGAGGGACGCTATACTACCCGACCCAAATCGGGACGCGATAAAGTCACATAGTGCGCCCATACAGTATATCGCCCGACCCGTTTCGGGACGCGATAATGTCGTATAGTGCGCCTAAAGGTATATCGCCCGACCCGTTCTCGGACGCGATAATGTCATATGATCGACCAAAGGTATCTTGCCGCCCATTCTGGGATGCGATAATGTAATATAGTTCGCCCATAAAGGTATCTTGATCGCCCATTTCGACGCGATAATGTCATATAGTCCGCCCATAAAGGTATACCGTCCGCCCATTCTCGACGCGATAATGTCATATAGTCTGCCCATAAAGGTATACTGCCCGGCCCATTTCTGGGACGCGATAATGTCATATAGTTTGCCCATAAAGGTATACTGTCCGACCCATTTCTGGGACGCGATAATGTCATATAGTCTGCCCATAAAGGTATACTGCCCGACCCATTCCTGGGACGCGATAATGTCATATAAAATTCGGGAATTTAACCCAAAGTACTACGCACCTCTACTCCTTTAGAAAGACTTTTTTTCAAATAAAACTTCCCAGATACTAACAACCGTAGTATCAAGTCATATCTACCTTTCAAGACAAGTTACAATACCTTTTTCGAAATACATTTACCGGCTTCTAAATCAAGTGACTTCTTCTTAAAAAAACTTAAGCAATTGGTACCTTTAAAACAATTTGCCCTTCTCTATTTTAAATCATTTCTTTGCTTACATTACTGAAGAAAACCATTCTTTTAATCTTCCATAAAGTTGTTATAACCAACTTCCCATAAAGCCGTTATAACTATTTATGTCTTAGGCAAATTCATTCCTTTTATAACCAAGAGACTTATTGTTATACCCCGTATTTCGATATGTATATGCGTGAGGCGACGTCTGTTTGAGCCGTAACTTAGGCAAGGGGCGAAAATTTTGTTCACAACCCATGAAAATAATTGTTTTCCACTGAAACGTTTTCCAAACTTTGCGAGGAAAATTACGGTTGCGACATTATAATTTTGCGGATTTTTCCGAGAGATGAAATATTTTGGACCAACGAGAGGGCGACACTTGTCACCCTCAAGTGGGCGGTCAAGTGGCCGAATGGCTTGCACGATCTTGGCATGTTTTGTGGCCTAAAACTTGGGTCAATGTTTGGAGTGATTTGTGGAATAGATGGCTAGGGTGCACTTGTGCAAATCCTCACCCTCCACTTGCCCACCACTTGTCTTAATCTTGGCCATTGATTTCCCTATAAATACCCCCCTTGAGTTGAAAACTTCTTCATCCCTAAAACATTTTCTAAGTCTTGAAAATCCTCCCCCCCTTCTTGTTGCTCGCCCAAGAGCACCCTCCCTTTGAGAAAGCCTTGGCCGAAAGTACCCCCCCCCCTTGGTAGAAAAGTATTCTCCAAGTATTGTTACTATTCCAAAATACCTTGGCCCAAATACCTTGTAGTATTCCAAAGTTACCCCTATACTAAAAGCCCAGAAATACTACTATACTTCCTTTCAGTCACAAACGAAACCCTAAGGAAAATCTTCACAGTTGGTTGAAGTATTAAGAAGAAGTTGCGTAGAACTTCTAAGGGTTGTTTGGAGCGGGTTGGAGCGCCCAGAGTAGGAGCTAAACGTTGCTCAGGATCGACATTAAAACTTGGATAATTTTGGGCTTACCGAGGTAAATACTCTTGTCCTTCTATTGTAATTGGAAATTACATACTGTAGTAGTATAGAAATGAATATAAGATTCATAGAAGGATATTACAGAAGAGAATTGAACTGTAATAGAAGGATATTACAGAAGAAGATTGAACTGTACTTACATAGGACTGTATTTACAGTAGACTTGTGTAGTTTAACTGTGAGGAAGTCGCCCGATTTTCCGTAAAATAGAGAACCTACTGCTTAGAATATTCTACAGAGTAGTCTAGAAGTTGATAGACGTATATGGCCTTTATAGGTTGAATGTTCTGCGAGTAGCATGTTCTACTTGAAAGGTGAACAAGGCTAGCCGGGTTATAGCCGTGGAGCGTTTTGCTAATTGTCGATAATCGTCGCGAGGTATGTGATTCTTCCTATCCTCTTGAGCATGATATTTTAAAAGAATATATATAGTACGGTAGCCGTACGTGTGTTAACTGAACGTGGTTTTACTGCGATGTCTTTTGACTTGAGTCTAAATAATAAGAATCTTGAAGTATTTCAAAAGAATTAAGAATCGTTTTTGAAAGAAGAGTAATACTTGGTTTTAAAAGCTTAAGAGTTATACTAGCTTTATGGGAAGTTAGGTATAACGACTTAAGAGAGATAAAAGGAACGGTTTACTTAATTGTTTAGGAAAGCCTTATATTGTTCGGAAATGAGAATAAGTATCGAACAAACCACAGCAGCGCTAATAAAGGGAAATGTATTGACTAATAAAGTATTATTAAAATCAGTAGAAACCTCCATCTGCATAGAAGCTAAGATGAGACAAAATGATATTACATTTCCTAGATCATGGCTGCTTTAATAAGATTGATCATAAACAAGACCCCTAGTTGGCTTGGACGAATTCCACTTTGTGCACAACACCCGTTTAGAGTCGTTTTCCGACGAAACGTTTTACAAGACTCGCGTAGGATAAATTCCGGCTATGTCATTTCTAATTTTTGCGGATTTTTCCGAGAGACGAAACACGTTGGACCAATGAGAGGGCGACACTTGTCACCCTCTCATTGATGGATGTCACACGGCAATAGGGCCGATTGGGTTGGCTTATTTTGTCTTGGAGTTGGTAGGATATTTTGTGTGCAAGTTGGCCAAGGACACTTGCCTAAATCCTCACCCTACACTTGCCTTGCACTTGGCACCATCTTGGCCCTTGGTTGGCCATTCCTTGACCTATAAATACCCCCCTTGTTGAAGAGTTATTTCATCCTAAATTGAGCAATCTTTCTAAGTCTCAAATCCCTCCCTCTCCCTCTTATTGTTTTCGTCCAAACACACCCTCCCTTTGAGAAGCCCTAGCCGAGAGCAACCCCCTCTAAAGCTAGCCTAGCCAAACACTACCCCTCCCTTGGTAGAAAAGTTGCCTTCTAGTATTGTTATAATGCCCAAATTACCCTAGCCCAAATCCCTTAGTCCTTAGTAGAAGTTGTGAAGAACTTCTAAGGTTTTCTGAGCTACCTGAGCGCACAACTAGGAGCTAAACCTTGCTCAGCGACTTTTATCTAGGATATTATTGGGCTTACGAGGTAAATAACCTTATCTTCCTTTTGTAATTAGAGTATATATACTGTAGAAGTATAGGAATAAGTATTAAATACTTAGAAGGATATCAAAGAATAGAATTGAACTGTTATCACAGTAGAAGAGTTTAAAAGAAGAATAATAGAATCAGATTGCATAGGATCAAGTTTTCACAAGAGACTCGAGTAGCTCACCGGTAGGGAAGTGCTGCCCAAATGTCCATAGAATAACGAACCCTCTGCTAGAGCTTTGTGCGATACCAGACGCTGATAGACGTGTTGATATTATAGTCGATTCTGCGCACGACATATTCAACTTGGCAGGTGGATTTCGCCGAGAAGGTATGTGATTCTTCCTATCCTCTTGAGCATGATATTTTAAAGAATATGTATATAGTACTGTAGACGTACGTGTGTTAACTGAATAATAATTACGGCAATGTCTTCGGACTTAAGCCTGAATAATAATTACTACAATGTCTTCGGACTTAAGCCTGAATAATAATTACGGCAATGTCTTCGGACTTAAGCCCGAATTGTTATACCCGTATTTCAGTATGTACGTATGGACGACGCATTTAATTTTGAGCCTTAAGTTAGGCATGTTTCGAAATTTTTGTGCACAACCCCGTGAGAGTCGTTTTTGACGAACGTTTTCACATTTTCGTAGGGAAAATTCCGCTATGTCATTTAGTATTTTGCGAATTTTTCCGAGAGACGAAATGTTTTGGACCAATGGGAGGGTGACACTTGTCACCCTGCTGGCGCTTGGGTTGGCCGAATTGGTCACGGGTTTGAGGCCTATTGGCCCCTTATTTTGTGCCTTGTTTTGGCCTTGTTTTGTGCCTTGTCTTGTGCCATGTTTTGTGGAGTAGGGTTTAGTGCACTTGGCTTAATCTTGCCCTTACACTTGCTATACACTGGGAGGATCTTGGCCCTTGGTTGGCCTTTGGTTTTGCTATAAATACCCCTAGATGTGGAGACTTCATCCATTCCAAAACTTCCAAGTCTTGAAACCCTCTCCTCCCCTTTGTGAGCTCTAAACCGAGAGCCTTCACCCTCCCTTTTCGTGGCCTTTGGCCGAGAACACCCTCCCCTAGCCTAGTTGTGCTAGCCGAGCCTACCCCTTGGTAGAAAGTTGTCTTCCAAGTATTGTTATAATGCCCAAAATACCTTAGCCTTGTACCTTGTAGTATCCCAAAGATACCTCTATACGTAGAGTCCGAATACTACCTTTTGTCCCTTTAGTCTCAAACCGAAACCCTAAGAAAATCTTCATTGATTGATTGAAGTATTTAAGTAGAAGTTGGTTAGAACTTCTAAGGGTTGTTTGGAGCGATGGAGCACCGAGTCGAGCTAAACGCCTAAGGATCGACATTTAACTTGGATAATTATGGGCTTATCGAGGTAATTATCTTGTCCTCTAGTTGTAATTGGAAATTACATGTTGTTAGAATATATAGTTGAAGTATACTATATATAGAACTAAGCTTAGCATCGCGGCAATGTCTTTTGACTTAAGCCAAGAATGAAGAATTGAACAAGAATCACATAGAAGGATGATAAAGAGAAGAATCGAATCGTAATTTACATAGGATCAGACAGAGACTTGTGTAGAATTGTACACGCCCGGTTAGGCGTAAAACCCCTCGGTTGGCTTCGTAGCCGCCTCGTTAGGAGGAGATTTACGCTGCCATGTGGGGAGGTGTCACAATTTTCTCAGAAAGATGAAAACATGTGTTTAAAAGTTAATAGACGTTTGTGGCCTTTATAGGTGAAAGTACAAGAGTAGCGTATTCTACCTGGCGAGTGGAAAGTGGCTAGTGCGTTGTAGTACTTGGAGCTTTTGCTTTTGTCGATAATCGCCGCGAGGTATGTGAACCTCTTCCTATCTCTTCTAGCATGATATGTGTGTAACTATGTAGTACGGCAGACGCATACGTGTTTAATGTATTTGATTGGTTTGAAACATAAAGTGTTATAACGGCTTTATGGGAAGTTGGTTATAAATACTTTATGTAGGTAAGAAAACGGGTTGTGGTTTTTAAAAGATAATTGATTTGATTTATAATCGCTTGGCGTTATAATAAAACTTGAAGTATTTCAAAAGATTTATGAATCGCTTTTGAAAGAAGTGTAGTATTGTGCTTTGAAAACTTAAGAGTTATACTAGCTTTATGGGAAGTTAGGTATAACGGCTTAAGAATGGTTTATCATGTTAGAAGTTAAGAGACTTGATCTTATAAGATAAGAGACTTAACTTATTTGTTTTAATGTGAATGTTTGTGTGAAACCTCATTCGTGAGTAATGAGTACTTGATTTTATTTAAAGGATAATGTTTTACCGATTTCGAAATCGAATGTGTATCGGCAGCATCGCAATAGTTAATAAAGGAAAATGTATTGAATAATGATGAATTGTATTAAAACCAGAGAAACCTCCATCCGCATAGAAACTAAGATGAGACAAAATGATATTACATTTTCTAGATCATGGTCAGTAATAAGAATGTTGTAAACAAGAATAACCTACTCTCACGCATGACATATATTACTCAATTGTTCTAAAAGGAATCAAGTGATTAAGTTTATGAACTATGAAACCATTTGAAAATGAGAAGCTTGAGTAATCAAACTAGGCAACCGAACTTAGGAAAAGAATGTTGTTACTTGATTTTGAAAAGGAATATGGGTTGGTCATTCTAATACTACGGTATCGGGTGACTTTTATAAAAGTAATGGATCTCTTTAAAAGAACTTAACGATGTAGTACTTTGGGGTTAAAAACCTGACTTTGGCATAAAATGAAAGTACTTTGAGTTGTGTGAAACTTGCCTATGCTTGTTGTTGTGAAACTTGCCTATGCTTGTGATGATAGCCTTTGTTGTGCAAGTGTGGTATTTCAGATACCGCCTCTCGATAGAGGCCTACGACTTGTCGAGAACTTACTCGACGGCCGGGCGGTGATGGAGAATTCCACGGTATGCTCCTCGCTGATAGTGTTATTCCACGGACTAGCTCTCCATGAGGTTTATTACCGCTCGGCCTGGTCCCCGTGGTCGGCTCGCACCGCCCCGCCTCGGATCGATTCGGCTCGTATCCGTAGTCACCGACTTGCCCCTGCTCAAGATAGTGACGGTTTCGTGATACGCCTCGTCCCCGGTGGTCACCAGACTGCCCGGCCACCGCGTGACCGCCTTGGTATCCTGAGTCGGCCTCGCACTTGCCCCAGACGGCCGTGTTTTGCATTGTATTATTGGTACGGTCGGATCCGTAGTTATACTTGTCCTGCACGGTTTTATAACACGCGGGACATGGTGTTCATGTATAATCCTTGGTATTGTTATATCATAAATCGCAGATGAGGAAGAAATTCCACGCACGGTGATAATTTGGAGGCGCGAGTCCTCGCTCTGATGAATCGTTATATGTTATATATCGTAGTTTGGTCATCATACCGTCCTCGCTTTATATAGACTATTATGATTTCATTTACGTGATTTGACGCTTTCACATACTTGGTACTGTTGTCTCGACTCTCCTTCGGGCCGCGTCATGCCGCAGTAAAAGGTACATCATTGCCGATCCCCGCTTAGATCACCTTTCAAGATTGAAAGCTCGCTTTCCTGAGGCTTATCTTTTGGTATGTTACCCGAGTCCGTAGATGCTTATACATTCGTGGTATGGCGGCCCCGCCCCGCCATAGTTGTTGTAAATCTTGGGGTCCGAGCACTGCAAGTGTGGTTGTAAAAGGATTAAACTGCTCGGTTTTATGTATATACCAAGGCAACTGCTTTGGTTGGCCTGCTTATTTATTATATCTCTTGTTTCATGATTCATGTTTTATTTTTCCGCCGTTTTCTCCGATGTTGTATCACTAGGGTGCCCGGGTAAGGCACCAAGAACGGCCCGGTTCGGCATGCATGAATAATAATTACGCAATGTCTTCGACTTAAGCCGAATAAAAAGAATCAAGAAGTTCAAAAGAATTAAGAAACCTTTTTTGAAAGAAGAGTAACACTTGGTTTTAAAAGCTTAAGAGTTATACTAGCTTTATGGGAAGTTAGGTATAACGGCCAAGAGTGATAAAAGAACGATTTATTGATTTAAGGAAATAAGAGACTTGACTTATTATACTAATATGAATTTTGTTAAAAAGTGTGAAACCTCATTCGTGAGTGAATAGTATTTTTGGTTTTCAAAAGGAATGATGTTTTACCGATCGTAATAAATGTCGAACAAACCACCATAGCTAATAAAGGGAAATATTGTGACTAATAAAGTATTATTAAAACCAGAGAAACTTCCATCCAGACAGAGCTAAGGTGAGACAAAATGATATTACATTTACTAGGTCATGGTCAGTAATAAGATTGTTACTAATAATAATAACCTACTCACACTTAGGTATATGTTTCTCAAATTGTTTTAAAGGATTAAAGTTATGAACTACGAAACCTTTCAAAATGAGAAACTTGAGTAATTGAAATTAGGCAAACTTAAGCATTGGGAAAAGAATGTTGTTACTTGATTTTACAAAGAGAAATGTGTTGATTTACTTCAAAAGATAATCACTCTATTTTTATACTACTATTGTGTGACTTTTGTCAAAGAAACGGATCTTTAAAAGAGTAATACATAAAGTACTTTGGGGCTAAAACCCAACTTGTTAGCATAATGTAGAAAGTACCTTGTGTGAATAACTTGATTGTATTGATTTGTGATAGTCTTGTAATACTTTCTTGTTGACTTGATAAGTAAACATGTTAGATGCTACGTGAGTTAGTATCTTGTGATGTTTGTGTAGGGTTTTCCTTATTACGCTTAGATTGTTTAAACGATAAAACTATCATGTTGATATTATATCACCCATGATTCCGGTTGTCGCCTCCGACGCGGGTAGACTCAAAGCGGTTCTAGTGACCTATGATTCGAGAATACCTTATGCAGTCCAGTATGGCATGCGAGCTACGGAGTTCCAGTTAGTACGCGCCCTTGTGGTCACGCGGTTCAGTGGCTACGCGACGGCGAGTCCAGACGCTTGCCGGAGTAGCTACCTCGACGCGGAATACCTCACGCGGGCTATCGAGTGGCCCATGCGAGCTACTGAAAGTTCTGTGGCTAGACGCGCATTAGATATCACGCGCGAGTGGCCGCTTTGATCATGTGACGGCTAGACAGATCTCATGATACGCTTTACGACCTTGTTAGACGGGGTTTTTAGTAGTCGGCTATGCCTCGCATTTACCCCGCACGCTTTATGATGACTTTGAGGCGTGAGTCCTCGACTTGACACGATCGTTATTTATCAGGAATCGTAGTTTTGGTTATCATACATGTCTCGCTTTATATAGACTACTATGATTTCATTTACGATTTTCGCCACATACTGTACTGTCAGATCGACTCCTTCGGGCCGCTCACGCCGCAGTAAAGGTACTTCTACCGTTGATCCTCGCTCTTAGATCACCGCTTTCATTGGGAAAGCTCCGCTTCTCCTAAGCTTAGCATTTTGGTACGGTCCTGTCATTGTAGATATTTGTATTCAGGGTATGGCGGGCCCCGTCCCGCCATTGTTGTTTTAAACTCTGAGGTCCTGAGACTGTTGTAAGGTTGGGATGAATCGCTCATTTTGGGGTACTTATATACATATATGCCGAAGGCAACTTTTTCCCGTAAACTGTCTTATTTATACTGTTTCATATTTTGGTTGTTTTATTTTCCGCTGATTTCTCTGATGTATGACTACTTGGGTGCCCGGGTAAGGCACCAGTCACGGGCCCCGGAACGGGTCGTGACATAAGGCTACAAGAAATCCATAATACTTATAAACTCCAACATATCAACTTCATGCTAGAAACATGTATAGCTAACAACAACAATATATATATAATCTTGTAACACTAATAAGAGACAAGATTATACCTCAACGAATCTCAATCCAACTCCAAATCCGAAGTCGCTCCTTAGTAACTTAGAGACTCTCCAAGACACTTCAATCCGCTACTTGAGACCCTTAGAACCACACCAACAACTTTCCTTCAAACTTTCAATCCAAAACCTAGAAAGCCACTAGGTTTTCACTTTGCGACTAACCCGAAAACTATCTTTTTCCGAGATTTTTCTATTGAGATATGCTTACTATACACTCAAGAACCTTGGTTTAAAGTGGGAAGATTATTGGACAACAAACAAATTTTTTTCCTTTTGAAAATGAGAGAACCCGAGAGCTACCACTATGTGTTCTTGATTTTCTTGAAATATTTGCTAAGTATGGAACTTAGTCTTGCTACTAGTAGTGTTATAAAGCACAAAGGAGGGTCAAGATGCAAACATTTGGGTGGCTAGGATAAGCTCTAATTAAATATCAAGACTCATGGACCTTTGACTTAGTCAATTTTGTCAAGCTCTACATTGCAAGACTTGTCATCTAAGACTATGGTCAATGACCATCTTGGCCATGCCTAAAATCGTCCAAGGCAATTCTAAGGGGGGGTGACACGTGTCGCCCTCCCATTCGTCACAATAATTCATTTTCCGACCCTTCCATAATTCGATAAATTTTTACAAGTCTCAAATCTTGACACTTATGAGTTCTTACGCACGCTCTAAAACATGTCCTCAGAATACGGTGTAACATCTGCCCCCGAATGTTCTTTCGGAGTCATACTTATAATTAGCGACATAGTTCCCTTTCACAACCCCGACATACCAACAATGCCACACATGGCCCTAATACCTCGCACACGCATATCTGTCCATCATAAGCCCAAAAGAGATTATCTTTTCGTACTTCCAACTCCTTCTAACATATACATAGTCTCAATATAATCTGTTCATAAAACTTAAACATACCACAACTTTATCATGCATACAAAAGCAAAATAGAGAGAAGGAAGAGTTAGAGAGAAGTTTCTCTCACTAGGCGAAAATGCTCTCAACATTTCTCCCTAGTCGCTCTTCGCAATCCGCCTCATTCTTATGATTTCATCTTAGATTTCATACTCCTTAAATCTGATTTCATCTTTGATTTCCTGAGATTGTTCGTTTGTTCATCTTACTTGAATTTGATACGAAGTTGTTTGAGTTTATTACGTTTGAGTTTATCAACTTGTTCAAAGATTGCTACGAAGATACTCCAACTTGATTAAAGATTGCTCAAGATTTGCATTATCTTCCTTCTAGCCATGAGAAAGAATACAAAGATTTCAGCCAAAAGAATGAAAGAGATTATTTTGATTGTTCAAGATTACAAGATTCGTGATATGAATTTGAAGTTTGCATTTCGGGGCAACTAGCGGTGGCGCTTGTTTCTCTCGATTTTGTGGGGTATTCGGAAAGCGGTGGTGCTGGGTTGTTAGCAGTGTCCGAGGATGTTCTTGGTGTGCAAGAGGGTCTTGTTGGTGATCTTGGGTTGAGGTTTCAACACTTTGATTCTCCCACCTTGACGCCGGTAAGGTTGCTGCGTTCCGCGCGCCCGACCGGGAGATTGCGGATCTTGATAGGGATCCCGTGTCGAAAGTGGGTATGGAGGGTGGTTGCGGGTTGCAGTGGGTGGTGTTGATGTTCGGGTTTGTGGTCTGAACCTCGGGTCTCCGATCCTTGGCTTCGAGTGCATTGAGACTTTTCCGCGCCACTTTGATTCCAAGCGATCGCGGGTTCAGAGGTTGGTCACGGTTGATTTCGGTCGCGGGTGGGGTACGGGTCTTGGGAAAGTCCATGGTCACCACCTTTGGTTGTTGAGTTCGAGAACGTTTCTTTTCCAATTGGCCTAGGAAATGCTAAGGTTTTGGAAGTCGAGGGTTTTCTATCCAAAAGAGGTATAGGAATTTGATGCACCTAACGGGTGCGGATGTCAATGGCATGCCTCATTCACTTGCCGTGGTTGTCAATGTCACGCCTCATTCATTAGGTGTAACTTTCGGAGTTGAGGTTGTTGGGAATTCGCGTTATGAGCCGAACGCCACCCTCTCGAGGTTGACGGTACCATGGGTGGGCACGGTCATTGGCATTTCTGGGGTGGTTACGTCAAAGAGGGTCGGGGTGGCGGCCATGGACGATTGGTCTTTTTGGTGGTCGCGGTCAAGATCGAAACCCAAGGGTCATCGGTTCGAGATTGTAGGGTCGGAAGTTGGTTCACTTTCCATGGCTCTTGGTATTGCAAACCGCGGCGGAAGTTGAATGCCTACTTTTTCAAACGAGACTTGGTAACTGGGCAATTTAATCACGAGCATACCAAGGAAGGATCTCATTCAATGGGACATCGTAAATTGTTAAGGGTGGGAACCGGCGTCACCTCTTCTAATGAATTCAATGGTTGTGGAAATCAAAGGGCACTGCCCAAAAAGTTTGGAAACTTGATGGCTACGGAACCGGGCGGTCTACTCTTCAAACGAGTCTCGAAGATCAACTTATGTGGAATTCGGCGGTCATTCTTTCCAAGACACCAAAGAATTGTTATTTGGTTTCGCCAATATAGCATTCAATGCCGAGGACATAAGCCATTTATGGCAACCATTCCCAATGATGCACAAGTCTTGATATCCCCACGACCAACTATTGCACCTAATAAGCTGCAAATGATACCGATTAATTAAATGAAGATACTATCTTGGAATGCACCTGATAGTAAGAATTTAATTTTCATGATTTAATCTCCCATTGTAACGCCTCCTTCGTAGACGCCCATCCCTCCTCTCTTTCATTTCTTGTTTATCGCTACGCTGAGGATTGAGAACCCTCGACGAATGATTGTAGCTACCTGTTTTTTTTTCGTCTTTCTTTTATAATATTAGCATTTACCTAAAAAAAAGTTTCTAAAGGGGCCAAAGACATACCTGAAATTGTATAGGCGGTTCAAAGGACCGCTAAAACTGGGAACTCCCACCACGACCTTCTCGCCACGCCTATCTACGTATGAACCTCCCGCCTAGCTATCAAGGCGAAGAACTCGCAATCGATCCAAGAGACGGTGTTGTCCCACCAGACCTCTATAAGGACACTTTCTTAACATATGGCCTAGACGACCACAAGAAAACAAGCACCTGCATCGCGACATACCCCGTAATGTAACCTACCACATCGGGCGACGAGGCACGTGGCCTCGATCGATCGAACCCCATCTCCCGAGGATCCAAGCTCTAGAGACTGACCGCCTCGCATTCCCGGTTGTAAAACCTCCGCCGAAATCGTGGAGGAGCACTCGGCCGGGCCGCAATGTAGACCTAGTTCGCCACGAGGCCGCCCGCTTCAAACCGCCCCGAGACTGGCTGTCCCGCCTCGCTAGCCTGAGTCAATCTGATCCTCCATCTCCCTATCCTCTATCCCCTACGCATAGGCCTGCATCCTAGCAATGTTCATACCGGGCTGAAGAGCCACCCCCAAGCATGCAGTAATCATGTGACGGTCTATCCCCATCACATAACGATGAACTCTATCTGCCATGTTAGCTACAATGGTGTGCGCATGCCTGGCCAAGGAGTCAAACTCCAAGCTATACTCCCTGATAGTCCTCCCATTCTGCCTCAAGGTCAAAAATTTATCTACGCTGGCCCTCCTCATCTCGTGAGGCAAAAGTGGTCCATAAAGGCCTCAGAACTCTCCCAAACACTGGAAGAGCATCCTCACCTCTCACAAGACCCATGACTCAAACTAGTTCAACGCAATATCGCAGAATCCAGAAGAGGCTAGCATAACACTGCCTCAAGCCTTAAGAACCTCCATAGTCCGTAGCCGCCGAATGAACTCCTCGCGATCCTCCTCGCACTCAACCATAAAACTCGCGATGACAACCTGTAAAATCCCGATCCGCAAACCGTCGGCCTAGGGTTAGCTACCGCTTCCCGCCGGCGCCGCCCTACCACTATGTCACCAATAGTCCGATCTGCTTCTCCATAATCTTCGTATCGCCTCGGCCGCGAATCGAGGCTGCACGAATCCTCGAGCTACTAACGCCTCGCCTCTAATATCGCTGGCGTGGCCGAACTCGCCGCTCGCCTACTACCTCGTGCATAGTCTATGCCCGAGTCTCGTAACCTCTCACACTCTCTAGCAGCCTCGCCGCCGCTTTGCCCTTCTTCGGGCCCCGGTCGCTCCGACGAGGCATAGTTGTTTCATAAGAATAGGTCGAGAGGATTCAACCTAATAAGACAAATTTCATCGCACGATCTTAGAGAGAGAAGAATGGAAACTAATCTTAAATGTCTCAGAGCCTCCTGATTATAGATGTGGTGCACAACACACCGATAATCAAGACTCTACTAGACACGGTCTGTAGACACTTTCCGAGGACTAACTGCTCTGATACCACTTTTGTCACGACCCGACCCCGGGACCACGACTTGTGCCCTACCTGGGCACCCTTACAGGTATACATCAGAGATAATCAGCGGAACATACATGAAACGTAAAAAATAAAACAACAGAAGTAAAACAACAGGTTAGCCGATAGGGCTACCTTCCTGGACATAAATATATACAACCGAAGCAGTTGCCTCCTTTCTTTACAACCGACCCACACACATGTGACTACTGCACTCCTAAGAGTTTTAACATAACAATCGTATGGGACAGGCCCCGCCATACCCCTGAATATACATGAATCTACTACCTCAGGAGAAACCGTACCAATAGATAAGCCTCCGGAGCAAATGAGCTTTTTCCCAAAAACCGAACCGAGATACTAAGAGCAAGGATCACCAAACTGTGCACCTAATTCCTGCGGGCATGAACGCACTCTGGGGTCAAGATCGCCACGACCCGACCCCAAGCCTGGATCGTGCCCTACCCGCACCTTTTCGTATACATCGAGAATAGCAAATGAACATACACAACTTATAAAATGCTTAAACATTAAAATCAACAAAGCTAGCCGATAAGGCCACCTTCCGTAAAATATACATAATAAAACAAAGACATTTTTTTTTCTTTACAACCCAATCCACAAACGTGACTACGCACTTAAGAATAACTACTCAAGTGACAGGCCCCGCCATACCCCAATGTACAATAACCGACAATACCAGTGATAAGCCTCCGAATAAAGTAGCTTCAACTACCGAACAAAGGATCCTAAGAGCGAGGATCAAGAACTCAGACTCTACCGCAGATGAACGCACTCAAGGAGGTCGCATAAACATGTACCAAATATGTGAACGAAAGCATCAGAATGAAATCATAAGTCTAAAATAAACTGAGACACGTATGATAACTCAATTAATAAGATAATCGCGGCCTTACTAACAATGAGAGTAAATAGGAGTATACTTACAATATAAAGTAGGAAAGCTCACGATCAAAGCAGGACCACCTGCCCGCAGTATCAATAAGCAATCCTATTCCTGGGACTATTTCTCCCGCATAGATCACGTGGACCCGCGTGAGGTATTCCTCGCATGGGACTATTTCACCCGCATAAGCCCTTACGGACTCGCATGAGGTATTCCTCGCATAGACTGGACCCGCCCGCATGGGACTATTTCACCCGCATGAGCCCTACGGACTCGCATGAGGTATTCCTCGATCGCGGTAGCAAATCCACGGAAATATGCAATGCCACAACCCCGGGGAATGACCCCGCAACGAATAATATATCACTAGCACAATCCGGCTACATAACATAAGCACTACCGGCTTATCCTACAATACATAAGCAAGTTAAGAAATCCCCTAACTTCTTATTATTCTTGTTTATAAACACTCTCATTTTAGTTTACCTAAGACACTAACATGTTCTTTATAGAAATCCGGGAATTTAACCCAAAGTACTACGTACTTCTATTCTCTAAAACCAATGACTCTTTTTGGTAGAAAACTTCCAAGATACTATAAATCCTAGTATCAAGTTCAAATTAGATTTCAAGGCAAGTCACAACACCCTTAGAAATAAAGTTAAGTTTCTAAATCAAGTGACTCATTTTCTTATAAAACTTTTAGGCAATTGATGCCTTAAAATCGAATTGCCTTCCATTAAATCAAGCCATTTATCTTTCCATAAAGCCAATATAACCAACTCCCCATAAAGTCGTTATATTCACTTTATACCTTAGTCAAGTACGATTTCCTTTCCAAGGGACTTATACGTTTAAAACGAAACAAGTATCACATTCTTTAAAACTCTTCAAGTCCCTTAACATACTTAAGTTACTTAGAGTAAACCACTCTTTAAACTTTCCATAAAGCTATTATAACCAACTTCCCATAAAGTCGTTATACTAGCCTTATACATTAGCAATTTACATTCTAATGCTCCAAGATTACAAGTCGATCCTTAGCAACTTTAGCTCCTCTTTGTGAAATTCTTCTTCCCGCTAAAATCATCTCTACTAATCCCCTACAAGCTTGCCAACATATTTCCTTCTTGTTGCCTTTCCAAAAATCTCATTTAGGCCTAGGGTTTTTAACTATTTGAGAGAGAAGAGAAGAGAAGAGAAAAAATTTGGGTGAAGTCTTGCAAATGATGTAAATCTAGCAAGACATGTCTTATATAGCCTTTATCTTGTTCCACAAGTTGGGGGGACACTTGTCACCCACCCAGGGGTCCTTTACAACAAATATCTTCTATTTTTACCCCATTTCCGCAAAATCCCGCCATGTCTCGCGCCGCGCTGCCTCGCACTTCTGCATAATTTCTGTGCTTTCCAAGACTTCTGCTGCAGAAGCCATGGCGCGACCGACTGTAGATAGTTTTGTACAGGTATGGCGGGGCCCCGCCCCGCCATAGTTGTATATTTCTTAGAGGTCTGTAGTCATGTTGTACAAGATTTGATGTAATCGCTAAACCATGTTTATATATATATGCCGAAGGCGACGCTTTCACATAAATCGTGTCTTATTTTATAAACTGTTTCATGTCTTGTTTTATATTTTCGCCGACACTGATGTATGACTACTGGTGCCTTGAAGGCACTACCACGCCCTGAATGGGTCGTGACAAATAAGGTACAACAATTAAAACATATCTGTATAATAGCTTGACAGGGGTAAGTGTAAAAGAAGTAAATACCTGAGCCTACCATGTTATTACCCTCTCGTGAACTTAATCGTACCTTATTATCTTTTCCCATTTTCAGTAAAAGTTATAGTCACATTCCTATGTACATGATTAGGAAGAATCATTGAGTTCATTACCGTATATCTTACCTATCTTTCATAAGTATAAACCGGCCCTTTAAGGAGGGGCGCCTATACTACCCGGCCCAATCTGGGACGCGATCAAGGTCACATAGTCTGCCTGTAAAGGTATACTGCCCGACCCATTCCTGGGTCGATAATGTCATATAGTCTTCCCATAAAGGTATACTGCCCGGCCTATTTCTGGGACGATAATGCCATATAGTCTGCCCATAAAGGTATACTGCCCAGCCCATCTCTGGGTTGATAATGTCATATAGTCTGCCCATAAAGGTATACTGCCCGGCCCATTTCTGGGACGATAATGTCATATATTCTGCCCGTAAAGGTATACTGCCCGGCCCATCTCTGGGTCGATAATGTCATATAGAACCCGGGAATTTAACCCAACGTACTACGCACCTCTACTCCTTCGGAAAGACTCTTTTTCAAATAAAACTTCCCAGATACTAACAACCGTAGTATCAAGTAATCTCTACCTTTCAGGACAAGTCACAATACCTTTTTTAGAAATACAATTACCGGCTTCTAAATCAAGTGACTTCTTTCTTAAAAGCCTTAAGCAATTGGTACCTTTAAACCAATTTGCCCTTCTTTATTTCAAATCATTTCTTGTTTATGTTACTGAAGAAAACCATTCTCTTAACCTCCCATAAAGTTATTATAACCAACTTCCCATAAAGCCGTTATACTAACTTTATGCCTTAAACTAATTCATTCTTTTTTTATAACCAAGAGACTTCTACTTTTTGAAACCAAGTATTATATACTTTCAAATCAATTCTCTTAACTTTAAAAAAAAACAGTTAGTCTCTTAACCTTTAGAACTCAAGTGACTCCTTTTATTATAAAACCTTAGGCAATTGATGCCTTAAAATCAAGTTGCCTTTTCACTAAAAATCAAGTCATTTATCTTTCCATAAAGCAATTATAACCAACTCCTCATAAAGTCGTTATATTCACTTTATGCCTTAGCCAAAATACCATTTCCTATCCAAGGGACTTATACGTTTAAAACGGAACAAGTATCACATACTTTAAAAATCTTCAAGTCCCTTAACTTAATAAAACTTAAGACATCCTTTATTCTTTCAAAGAAGTGAGTAAATCTCCTAACTCACCCAACTTGGCTATTCATAAAACTAGTAAAGGATATCAAGGTGTCAGACGCTCACCGTACTACATACGTGCAACTAGTCATGCTCAAAAGATAGGAAAAGTTCTATAGAGTAAATCACACAACTACCTCTTAACTTCTAAGAGTGTAGGAAACATGAAATGATACAATGTGCATATTCCATACATAGAATCATGCCAAAGGAAGGAAGAGGTTCACATACCTCGCGACGATTGACGACAAGTAGCAAAATGCTCCAAAGTACTTCAACCTTGAGCTATTCCATCCTTCAAGTAAAATACGCTATACTTAGTACTTCACCCTATAATGGCCATAATACGTCCATTAACCTCTTACTTCAAACGTAGAATATTCTTAAGTGCTAAGTCACTAAATTCTACGGAAAATCGGACAACACTTCCTTAGTTTCTACTTACTTTGCCACCTTTTTCAAGGCCGAATACAATAACCAAACATGCCACATTTAAGGCCCAAACAATGCAATCAACAATAGGGGATTACACGCCTATTAGACGTGTAAAATTCCGCCCCACAAGCGATATCAAAATTAATACAACTATATGTCCAAATCGGCCACTATGAGTACCATAACACCAATTCTTATCCAATTTCCATTTCAATCCAAGTTGTTAGTATAACATGATATCAAGTCGCATTTGATTATAACTACTATAATCTTCAAGTAGGCAACATGCGACGATTCTAGTAAACGACCAAATTGTAATCCAACTTCACATGGCTTACATTACATTTTGGATTTAAGGCTACAAGAAATCCATAATACTTATAAACTCCAACATATCAACTTCATGCTAGCAACATGTATAGCTAACAACAACAATATATATATAATCTTGTAACACTAATAAGAGACAAGATTATACCTCAACGAATCTCAATCCAACTCCAACCAAGTCGCCTCCTTAGAAACTTAGAGACTTCCAAGACACTTCAATCCACTACTGAGACCCTTAGAACCACACCAACAACTTTCCTTCAAACTTTCAATCCAAAACCTAGAAAGCCACTAGGTTTTCACTTTGCGACTAACCCGAAAACTATCTTTTTCCGAGATTTTTCTATTGAGATATGCTTACTATACACTCAAGAACCTTGGTTTAAAGTTGGAAGATTATTGGACAACAAACAAATTTTTTTCCTTTTGAAAATGAGAGAACCCGAGAGCTACCACTATGTGTTCTTGATTTTCTTGAAATATTTGCTAAGTATGGAACTTAGTCTTGCTACTAGTAGTGTTATAAAGCACAAAGGAGGGTCAAGATGCAAACATTTGGGTGGCTAGGATAAGCTCTAATTAAATATCAAGACTTGTGGGACCTTTGACTTAGTCAATTTTGTCAAGCTCTCTACATTGCAAGACTTTTCATCTAAGACTATGGTCAATGACCATCTTTGCCATGCCTAAAATCTTCCAAGGCAATTCTAAGGGGGGGTGACACGTGTCGCCATCCCATTCGTCACAATAATTCGTTTCCGACAATTCCATAATTCCGATAAATTTTTACAAGTCTCAAATCTTGACACTTATGAGTTCTTACGTACGTTCTTAAAACATGTCCTGTAAATACGGGGTGTAACATAAGTTTTTTTTTTATATATATATATGCCGAAAGGCAACTTTTCTTCAGATAAACTGTGTCTCTTTTACATTGTTTCATGTTGTGTTTTATATTCCGCTGATTACTCTGATGTATGTCTACTTGGGTGCCCTGTAGTGCACTACCACGCCCGTTCGGCCGTGACATCTTGATTCCTTACGCATATCTCTCTTATACATGTCCCGACTTACTGGTGTAATATTCTTCCCCTTAGAAACATTCGCCCCGAATGTTGCTTGTCAAGCTATACAAACTCCGCATAAACTCTATACGATGCCTCTCAATCAAAATCGCACAAGACCAACGATGCCACACATGGCCACCACAACATACGTGAACATATCAATGGACCTTCCGTCCGCGAATTTCTCTCACAAAACTCAAGGTTACAATCTTCTAAAACACGGATCCTTAGAGGTTCCTTTCTTTCCTTACTTGTCATACCTTCTCGCATTTTCAAACTTATCTAGTACACGACAAAATCTCAAATATTGTTTCGCTCTCCAATCCTGGAGTTACTATCCAAACTTGGCCATATTGTTACTTACTTTCCCGTTAAGGCTCTTCTCGGTCCTTACGACTGATTCGTGGAACGCGCCCACAAACTCGCATAACGATCAACTAGACTTGGGCCTTGCACCCTGACGCTACCATATAACTGACCATTTCTAATCGACATCACCCCATTCCATACTACTGTTGACCGAAATGAGTCCATAACCCGACTCATCGTCACACTTAACTTCTCATTCTTAGTCCGAAATAAATCTTTCTCTTATCTCAAGGTACTTCTCACCCTATCCCCTATTCACTGTGAGGTTCGCCACATAGGCCAAAGTATTTCAACCGCATATTCTTCCCTATTGGTCTTACATCACATTGGCAATTACTACTTGTGAACTCTACACAACTATAGTCTCTTCACTTACCATTCTTGTCAACATTCTTAACTTTTCCCTTTACTAATCAAAGTACTCCTACCGGGTACTATCACTTACAATCGCTAGCAACAAAGGGAAAACATATATGCTAGTATGAATCAATCTATCAACGCACGATGATTCAAAAGAATCGAATATACCAGAACCCCACGCGATGTCGCCTCCCGATCCTCCCTAGTAGCCACGCCATCTATGCGGTTCAAGGACCGCCAGAACTATAAACCCACTCGACCTCTACCACGATCGCTGAAATCAACACCGCTCGGGGACGACACCGCGAGGAAAGGTAACCAACCATCGACCATAGCCGAGCCACCTTACGGTGCTCTTTCTAACAGACATTCTACTTCGTGGCCCTGACGGTCACAATAATAACAAACACTGCGTGACGACATTTTCCCAAATGACGCACTACAATAGAAACACCGAGGAATATGTGGCTCGATCGAGAAAATCCTCCGCTTCCTCGAGAACTTCGACCGGAGCTTGGACCGCTCCTAAATACCTCGTGGGGTCAAATCTCCCACCGTGAGCCGCGGTATGTACCGGTAGGCCGACGAATATCTCACTCGGCCGAGGCAACTCGCCCAAAACTCACCGATAACCAACCGGCCTAGCCTCTTACGCCGATCTCCGCTTTGGCCTCTACCTCTGCATAACCGTCTGCATCGCCGAATAACCTCCTCGCCGATGAAATCAGAGCACCGCTTATCTTGGTCAATAACATAACCGCTTCCTCATGACCCTATAGTCTTCTCCTAATCGAGAAACCGAGGCTCGTGCCGGGTCTCAAAACTCGCGCAGAAAAACTCGCCAATCGCGAACAACATCCAGATACCTCGGCATAAGCCCTATCAACTCTCTCGAGTCCGACTAGTAACTCCGCTACTATTTGCCCTTCCGGGCGGCCGTTGCCCACCTCGAGGAATAATCAGAACACAAAATACGCCGAGTGGAATTATCTTACTAAAACTCTATGGCACGATCTCGTGAGTGAGAAGAATAGAAACCAACTCCTAAATGTCCTGTAGCCTCTTGTTTACGGGGCGTGGCGCGCAACACACCGATAATCAAGACTTACTAGACACTGTCAGACATTCCGTGGATCGATCGCTTCGATACCACTCCACGCCCAACCCCGATCGCGGATCGTGCCCTACCCGCACCCTTCTACCTTAACAACTAAGTAAATCGCGAAATTAAATAACACCTCATTTTTGTTTTTAAAACCAATCGTGACGTGCAAGTGGAAAAGCCGACACGATCGCCATATAATATACATAAACAAAAGACACTACACTGCATAATGCAGTCCAATCCCACATATGAATACGCACTCTAAGAGTTTACAGAACATGACGGACAAGGCCCCGCCAGTACTCCATAACCGCATAAAATCATGTATCAAGGAACTATACCAAAAGATAAACTCCCAATGTATGAGCTATCCAAAACTCGAAAGCTGGTCCTACACTGCAGATCACCAAATCAAGGCACCTAAACTCGCGTATGAACGCAGCCCCGGCGAGGTCAAGACGGGAATGTACCAAGTATGTGAACATGAAGTATTGTAATGAAATAATAACAAATAAACAAAACAGAGACGCAGTATGATAGCCAACCTACAAGATACAATACATAAGCGCTATATCAAGTCGTGACGCATGCCTCAAAGTCACTACTAAATATAACTATGGGTCTCACGCCATAATATCAACCATGCCCGTGGAATCCTTTCTCACCGCCTATCTATGATATAATATAACACCAATAAGTATATCCGGAGTATCCTCGTGGTCGCACGCCCAAATCCTACATCGTATAAGCATGACCATGGTATACAAACAACCGAATCAAACCCGCCTCGTCACACGCCTTAATCCCACATCGATAAGACATGTCCAGAGTATCCTCGTGGTCGCATCGCCCCGCATCCCACATCGTATAAGCATGACCATGTGGTATCCTCGCGTCGCATGCCCCGACATCCCACATCGTATAAGCATGACCGTAGGGTAACACAAACAACCGAATATAACCCACTCGTCACATGCCCCTAATCCCACATCGATAAACATGTCCAAGGAGTATCCTCGTGGTCGCATGCCTAATCCCACATCGATAAGCATGACCATAGGTATCCTCGCGTCGCATGCCCGCATCCCACATCGTATAAGCATGACCGTAGGGTAACACAAACAACCGAATCTAACCCGACTCGTCACATGCCCTAATCCCACATCGTATAAGCATGTCCGCGAGTATCCTCGCGTCGCATGCCCTAATCCCACATCGATAAGCATGACCATAGGTATCCTCGCGTCGCATGCCCCAAGATCCCACATCGATAAGCACGACCGTAGGGTAACATAAATAATGGAAGATACCCGGAATCCCACTCACCGCTTCAGATGTCCAAGTAAACTTACAACAAGGCAACCGACCCTCCAACCGAGAGTCGCGGCAACGTAATAAAACATAATACTTGTACTCAAATGCTACACCAACACACATTGGCAATTCTCAACTAAACAAGCCAAAGTACTTATCAAGGCACACATAGAATAATTCTCAATTAAACAAGCCAAAGTACTTATCAAGGCATACATAGAATAATTCTCAATTAAACAAGCCAAAGTACTTATCAAGGCATACATAGAATAATTCTCAATTAACCAAGCCAAAGTACTACGTACGTACATTCTTTTCAAAAGACTCCTTTTAATGTAAAACCCCAAGATACTAACACCCGTAGTATCAAGGTGTGTCTATTTTTCAAAGTAAGTTACTACACTTTTAGAAAACTCATTTCAAATCTTGAAATCAAGTAACTTCAAATCTTCACAATCTAGGAAACTTATGCCCAATAATCAAAATAGACAACTTTCTTAACCTTCCATAAAGCCGTTATAACCAACTTCCCATAAAGCCGTTATAACCCTTTATGGTTTTAGACATATTCATTCCTTTTTATAACCAAGAGACTTATACTTAAAACCAAGTATCACATACTTATAAATCAAGTTCTTAACTTTCCAAAATACTTCAAGTCTCTTAATATTTAGAAAACAAGTTTCTTCTACTTTTAAACCTCAAGTAACTCACACCTTTAAAACAAGTTACTTCTCTTAAATCATGTCATTTCTCCTCTTTTAAAACAATTAAGTAAATCACTCCTTTGACTCCCCTAAAGTCATTAAAACGACCATTAGGTTTTGGAACTAAGGCACTAGCCAAAAGGTTTGGAAACCACTTCCCTTTCAAGACTCTATGTACTTTAAGTAAAATACTTTCACTTTTAAGAATCCAAACTTCACTAAGGAAATGGATCATACAACTTACAATTTGACATCAAAGTACAATCAAGGGAGTACATAGAACAAATTCTATTTTAGGCAAACCAAATACAACCAAGGAATGGATCATTTAAGGAGTAGGACATACTTTCTTTATCTTAAGGAATCATGCTAGAAGAGGAGATAGTTCACATACCTTTTCGGCTAAATCCACAAGCTAAGCCGAATACGCCGTACGTAGAAGTTTCAACCTATAATGGTCACAACAAGACTATCAACTTCTAGTCTCTAACGTAGAATAATACTAAGTATACGGTCTCTAATTCTACGGAAAATCGGGCAACACTTCCTTTGTTTCTACTCACTTTGCCACCTTTTACAAGGCCGAATACAATAACCAACACGCCACATTTAAGGCTCAAAACAACAACCAAACAAAGGGGATTACACGCCTTACAATATGTGTAAAATTCCGCCCCACAATTCATACGAAGTAGTTTAATACTCACTAGCCATTCTCGGCCAACAATAACCAACAACACTAAGTCTTTTCCAATCCTTTTCCAATTCCAAGTTCTAAGGTCTAACATGTTATATAGCCATAAACAACTTCAACAACTAAAATTTCCTTCTTTATACAACATGCGACGACTTAAACTAATATTCAACTTGAATTGTAATCTTAAGGCTAAACATGCTAGTTTTCGGATTAGGGTTCCAATAGTCAATACACTTATCAAAATTCATACTATATAACTCATGCTTGCTAATAACCATAGCTACAACAACACGTAATCTCAATTACTAAAAACGACAAGAATTATACCTTTATAAGCCCTTAAAAATTCCAAGATTCAAAGTCGCGCCTTAGCAATTCTTAGCTCATTTCCTTATGTTCCAATCCGCTCCAAGCACTCCTTATAAGCCTATGAAGAACCCATCTTCAAGTTCCAACTTCAAAGTTGAAGAACTCCTTAAGTTTCCGCTTTGCGACTAATACGAAACGCCTGCTTTTTCCGAAATCTTTCTATTGAGATATCCTTATAATACCCTTAGGATATCAAGTTAAAGTCTTGTGAATATTGGATCAAAACTACAAAAAAATATTGTGTGGGAGAGCACAAAGCCGAGAGATATGTTGTGTGCACAAGAGTTCTCTAATTTTTCTAAGTGTTAAAAGAGCTTGTCTTGCACTAGCTTAGTATTTATAACACTATGGATGGCTTAGACTTAAACAAATGGGTGGCTAAGATGAAGATCACATGGATTAAGACAAGGGCAAGTTGACTTGATCAACAATATCGCTTAGCAAGACTTATCTTCCACCATGGTAAATGACCATTCTACCCTTACTAATTTCGTCCAAGACCATATGTGGGGTGCCACGTGTCGCCTCTCATTCGTCCATAAAATTCAGAACCCTCGGCCCCCACAAAATGTAAAATTCTCTGGCCCCACGTGACCAAATCCGTGAAAAAATAAATTTCCATAAGGTTAAGAGTTCCATACTCTTCAAATAATGCACTTTGAGAATCCAATTCTCAACAACGAACATTTTTCCTTTCCGACGTTTCTAAGATTTTCCGCTTAAAACAATTCTTCCTTTCGCATCAATTTCCAAGTCTTGATTCCTTACGCATATTCTCTTATACATGTCCCGAACTTACGGTGTAACACATCCAACCGGCGATCTACACTTTCTTACATACAACGCTCATACAGGCCATCCGAATCGGAAGCGGTATCTCATATCGTGACGTAACACAACAAGAGGCAATTAACCCTCCCGCTATTTCGAAATCAGAACACAGCCCGCAACCTATCCTCAAGCGCTCGGATAGTACGCCCGCCTCGTCCGCTGGCCGAGGGTGTAATGCAACACTGAGACTCACCTGAGTCCCTAATCCCTTCTGAAAACCCTCCAGAAGTTATCTGCAACCCATCTCATCTGGTTGACATCATAAACGTAGGAACCCCGTGCAGTCTCACAGTCTCCCTGCTATACAAGCTGGAATAAAACTCAGCCGAACAAGTGGTCCTACCCGGAAGAACACGGTTGGTTTCGTCAGCATGTTTACCATGACCCCCAGGGGGTCGCACTTCCTCTGAGTACGATGCCACCCTGTAACAAGATCCATTTTAATTACCTCCCATGTCTAAGTCGGGGTCTAAATCGCCTGTAATAGCCCACTGGGCTTCTGGTGTTCAACCATGACTTGCTACCAATTCGGATATTAAGCAACAACTCTGCTACGTCCCTTTTCCGGTCATCATACCCATACATACATCTGAGGTCACGACACAACTTAGTCGACTCTAACAATTTGAGCAATAAGCACCGTATGCCTCCCTAAAACTCGCCGACTAGTCCTACAAAGACCGAGTACACACAATCTATCCTCATATCACAAAGACCTCATCCTGCTACTCAAATGTGCTCTTCTCTTCTGAGAGCCGATCTCGATATCAGATTCATAATCGATCCTCATACTATCGCCTTTACCTACTCAACGACTAAGACTTAAAACCTCTGATCTAAACTTCATGAACATTGGAAACAAATTATCGAAACCATAGGCTCAGAATCAAGAATCTCACGACCACGCCAAGTCTATCCGCTGCCCATCCGCATACTACCCTTAGATCCGCGACTAAGAGTATCTTTAATCGCTTCGCTTTCCTCGTGGTATAGGATATCGATATCACAATCCTTGAATAACTTTAACCACCGTCGCTGTCGCAAATTCTACTGCTTCAGTCTACAGATATACCGGAGGCTTTTATGGTCTGCACAAATGTCCACATGAAGTCTATATATACGCCATGCCCCAAATCTTCAAGGCATGATTTAATCGCCACTCTAAATCTAAGTGGCGTAATTTCCTTTCCTCCTTCTCTAACTATCGGAAAACATAGGCTCTATCTCATCGGGTTGCCACAAGACACAACCTAGCCCAACACCCAACGTGTTATCATAATAACCTAACCTCTAGTCTTTCGAGGAGTTAGAATCAGAGTCGAGTCAACTTATCTTCCAATAATCGGAAGCCTTTCTCATTCCTCGCGAAATATTCGTATCCTTAATCTCACTTACGGTTCCTGCTTTCCTTTCTCTCATTGCAACCAAACTTGGTCACTAAACTTAGATTTGATTCTTTTGCTTGCCCCATGGCTAAGACTTCACAATCACAATTTAGGGGATTTCGATCTCGTAAAGAGTAACCCGATTTTCCTTTCCCAGTAGAGCCTATAGTTAGGTGTTACCACATTTCCTAAATGTTCTTACTTCCCATTATTTACTAATGGTCTTTACACTAGTCCGGGTAGTCATATCTCGCAACATACATAACCATAGTTGTATTCTCCTTTATCCTTCCTACCATATCCTTACCTTAGGCTTATTATTAGCAAAAGTATTTCTATCTTGATTCATAATCGCATAGCTTCATACACGCGCATAAGCCGCATTTATATCTTTACGATACTTCCTCACCAATTCATACATCGCTCTTAATTTCCCAACATAACACTTTTCCCACTGCTATCTACAATCAGAACCTATGGCATGACGATACCAAGACCTTACTACCTCATATCCTCGCCTAACAACACGGGTACATCGCAACCCCATAATACGAAACTGCCCTTTACGTGGGAGAGAACTTATCTCCTTTCTTAAACTTTCCGAGTCACAACCCTAATCACAGGTCCTCTCATGTCCAAGAATTATCTAATCATCACGCACCGCCTTTAAGTTCGTAGATTTTCCAACCTACCAAAGATGCCCTCACTTTCACAAAAGACTGCATTATTTTATTCTTGCCTTGTACATTTTCCTGAAATTTTCCTAAGGTCGTGGCCCCGACCGCCACACCAAACCAACTCCAAGTACCTCCAAGGGTACTTAACATAAATCCTTCAAATTCAATTATTACTTACTTTCACAATTTACCTCAAGTGAACAAGTCACACAAACTTAAAAAGAAAAACAACGATGCCAAAGCAGGAAGGATAATTCATCGTTACTACCACTTCTCTTCCTTTACACCGATAATCACTACGTAAAACCGAATCGAGCCAATCTCTCTCGCACTAACGTTGGCATAACAACAGCCAACTAGCCCGCATCATAATGACCTCAATGTTCCGTCATAACAGCTCGCTAGGTCCGCTAGTGGTCCAACGATCGTATCGTTCACGCAATTATCTACCCGCCGCCTACCACCCAACACTCACGTGTAGTCACTCGAAAGGTCCTCACGGATTCATGCTTTATTTCTTTACACTGGTTGCTCTTTTTTCACCGGTCGCATTTCTTTCCGCATTTTCAAACTTATACTAGCATACGATAAAAATTCCAGACTAATTATGGCCTCCACTTTCGAGTTACTAAATTAAACAATATAAGGCCCATTCCGGCTCACAACTGGTTCCGTGGAACACGCCCACGAACCCGTGAAATGATTAACTAAACTTAGGCCTTGCACCTCGTGACTGCCACGAGCTGACTACTACCAACTGATCCCATTTCATTTCAAGCTACGGGGCGACCTTTAATAGGTCCTCAACCCGACTCAAGGCCGTATTTAACTCTTTTCCTTGGTCTGCCTTAACTTTTACTACCCGAGAAGGCCTTATATACCTAAGGTCTCGTGGTTATCATATTCTTAGGCTCGCAATTTCCATGCTCCATGCCTACCTTATCGCCCCCGTGAACGGGTACAAAACTTATCGTAATACCATAATCGTGTTGTCTTGACCACAACAACCATACTTACTCCATACCTGATCTCACCCGCACTATTCTCGAAATCCTACTACGTAGCTCAATCTATTAACATAGTCTTCCATTAATTCCTTAATAATAACTTCTTAAGGGTCCATTTCTTCTCGCATACTTCATCATTTCCTAATTATCTCAAATTAGTACGTAAAACCTTGATGAGAATTCATTAAACTGTTTCATACCTTCCCGGTATTTATTTAGTCCTTACCAAATCCTGGTAATCTAACATCATTCTAGGCAACACGCGTCTGACCCTCATACATAAATCCGTATAGTTGTATGTCACAATACCAACTACAAACATTACCAACCTGGATATGCAATCCACATAACATGTTAGGGAGAGACGACCCTAACCACACAGCTCTATCGCACGATCCTAGAGAGAGAAGGATGGAAACTAATCCTAAATGTCCTGCAGCCTCCTGATTATAGATGTTACACCCCGTAAATTCAAGGAGTAAGATAAGATCATACCAAGGAATATAAGAGTTGAAGTTGATAGATAAGTTGATAAACATGTGTTGGACGGATTTTGAGTTTACCTTGGAGTGTTGTACCCCAGTTGTTAAGAGTTTCGAGGTGTTTAAAAGCCTAGTGTGTGGTCCGTTAAATCTAGATCCCAACGCAACAAACCGTTCGTCGATAGGACATCGGAGTCAAAAGTTATGGAAGTTTCAAGTTTGGTGCGCAGCAGCATCAGCGCTTTTCAGGGTACAGTACGCGCCGGACGCGTGCCGCGGCCGTTGTACTGGGGTCCGCTGGGTTGTAGCGCCGCGGGCCGAATGCAGGGCGCCGAATGCTGGAACATTTTCTGGAGTGGAGCGCTGGCAAGGCGGCCGCGCGCCAAGGCGGGATTTTTCGCGATAAAAGGTCAAATCAGAGATATTTTGTTAAAAACCTATGGGAGGGTGACAAGTGTCCTCCCATCCTTTTTGACCAGATTAGGGTTTATTTTAGGCCAAGTCTTGGAAGACTTGACCATTTCATTTCAAAACCCTTCCATGGAAAACCCTCTCCTTCTCTCTAGTTTTTGATGAAAACCTAGCTTAAGAGGAAACTGCCATGAGCGCGGCAAGAAGGAAAAGTGTGGGTAACTTGTGGAAAGCACTGTAGACGAGTTTGACTAAAGAGTGGAAGAAAGGGGCTTTGTGGGTTTCTCCAAAGGTAAAAGTTTCCTTTCTTGGTTATGAGCCTAAGGCTGTTATATTTTAGTAGTATAGATGTGAGCCTAAGGCTGTTATATTTTTGTAGTATAGATGTGAGCCTGAGGCTGTTATATTTTAGTAGTTTAAGATTGAGCCTGAGGCTGTTTTATTTGAATAGATTTGGATCCTGTTGTCTTGTTAAAGATGTCTAGGGCTAGATATCATGTTAGGCCTAAGAACTTGGATCGGAAAGAATTGAAAGGATTAAGAATTGGTTTATGGTCGGCAAGTATGGCATGGAAAGTATTGGGTTATTTTGTATTATTACGGGCGTTTGTTATTGAATTCGACCTTGAAAGAGGTGGCGTTAGTAGAAACAAAGGAAGTGCCGCCCAAATTGTCGAGAATTTAGTGGACTTTGCACTTAGTTATTCTACGCTCAAGCTAGAGATTGATAGACGCTTATGACCCTTATAGGATTGAAGTACTACGTAGCATATTCCTCTTAAGGGAGATCGATTGCGGAGCATTTTGCTTATTGTCGATGTCGTCGCGAGGTACGCGATTCTTCCTATCCTCTTCAGCATTTACTAATTGTAAAATATATAGCGCGTAGACGACGCAGTGTTAAAGGAATTTGATTTCTTTGTGTCTTGACTTGATATGAAGTGTTAAGGGGCTTCACCGTGGAAATAGTAGTAAAGTCTTATCCGTTAGTAACCGTACTTGGAAAGCAAAGAATGAGCCCTATTGGTCTCATAAATGTTCATAAAGGTAATTGGTTGGTTAAAACATGTTGTTATAACGCTTTATGGGAAGTTTGTTATAACCACTTTATGTAGCTAAAAGAATGGTTTGTTGATTTCAAAAGATAAGAGACGTGACTTGTAATTGACCTAAACGGTGTTGAAAAGTATAAAACCTAATTCGTGAGAAATGAATACTTGGTTTATTAAAAGAATAACGCTATAATTTCGAATGGAATAAGGTCGAACAAGCCAACGCAATACGATAAAGGAAAGAAGTAATGACAATTAATCATATTAAAACCAGTAGAAACCTCCATCTGCATAGAAGCTAAGATAAGACAAAATGACATTACATTTCCTAGATCATGGCTGCTCTAATGAGAATTATTGAAATCAAGTTTTGATCTTCTTAGAAATTCCAAAGTAAGGAATTCGATTTTCTAAAGGAAAAGAGACTTAATAATTTGAAGTATTTTGGTTTAAAAGAAAGGCATGATTTTGTCTTGACTTGTTTTATTAATCATAAAGTGTTGTAATAGCTTTATGGGAAGTTAGTTATAACGACTTTATGGAAAATAAAGAAATGGTTTCATTATTAGATTTAAAATGGTAACTTAATTTTGGAAAAGGGAAGTAACTCGCTTTCAAATATCAACTCCTTGTGACGGAAAACATAAGTGACTTGTTATAAAGGGTAGGAGTACCTTGATCCTAAAGCGGGTTAAGTACTTGGATTTTAATGGTATACTTGACATTGTGGTAAGAGGTATGTATAGTACCTGAGTTGGGTGTAACTCGCCTGCTTTGGGTAGCCTTGTGCAAGTGTTTGGTCAGCACTACCAGTCTCTGGAGGGCGGCTATATGGTTGATTGACGGACACGCCGACACGCGTAGCCCACTGCATGCTTCCATCAGATCGATCCTCTCGACATGCCGACACGCTGGGTAGCCCACGCATGCTTCCATTGTGAGTGTTATCCGTTAGTTGTTCGACATACCGACACGCTGGGTAGCCCACGTACGCTTCCACAGCGAGTATCATCTTGTTATTTCCTTTCGGCATACCGACACGCTGGATGGTCCACGTACGCCCATTAGGACGGTTCCAGGCCATGCTTATACCGAGGTGAGATGCCGGCACGCGCCATCAGGCGTTAAATTCCCGTTGTATTTGAGCGATGATTTCACGCACGAGTCCCTATCTTCGTACGATCGCTTATATGTCATGGTGCCGTAATTTGGTTATCATACATGTCTCCCGCTAATATAGACTATCGTGATTTCATTTACGCATTTTACGCTTCACATACTGTACATATTGTATCGACTTCCTTCGGCCGCTCATGCCGCAGTCGAGGTACATAGCTTGGTCGATCCACTCTCTTAGGATCGCCGTCGTTCCTGAAAGCTCCATATCTCCTAAGCCCGTCGTGGTACGGCTCCCTCAAGTAGTAGGCTTTGTATATTCAGGCATGGCGGCCCCGTCCGCCATTATGGTTTCAAAATTCTGAGGTCTGTGAGTAATCGCCAGCGTTTGTCAGGTGATGAATCGTTTCATGTTTTAATTTATGTACAAAAAGGTAACCGCTGGGTTAGCCTCGCTTATTTCACTGCTTTATATGTTCAAGTTTTTATTTCCGCCGGTTTTCTCGATGTTGTATCACTAGGGTGCCCGGTAAGGCACCATGGCTCGTTCTGGTCGCGACAAAGTGGTATCGAGCGCTAATCCTCTGAGAGTGTCTACGCATCGTATCCGCAGAGAGTCTGATTATCTGTGTTGTGCACCACATCTATAATCGTGAGGCTATAGGATATTTAGGATTGGTTTCCATTCTTCTCACTCTGAGATCGTGCCTTAGATCGGTGTTATAAGTTGGACTCCCTCTGACGTGTTCTTTGTATACCAGTGATGCCTCCACGCAAGGCAACCAGAGCCCAGAGGGGCAAGGCAGCAGAGGGAGTTGCGAATAGAGCAGCATCGGTCTCTCCTGAGACTACGGCACCTGAGCCTCCACCCCGCACCGGGCAGGAGACGGGTTACGCGAGATGGCCCGCTTATTGGCCGTGATCGTGGCAGCACGGCGATAGATCGGACGCAGCAGTCAGCCTCTGTAGTACCATAGTTCACCCGAGGTCGATAGTTTGAGGCTACGATTTTCCGAGTCGTAGCCCACCCGAGTTTTACTGTCGAGGCCCGAGGATGATCCGCAGGAGTTCATCCGACGCTAGCCGATCACGAGAGTGATCAAGGCTTCGAGACCGAGCCGCTGGTTTTGTTCACATCGGCCGCGTGATACCGCAATGATCGGTTTGATTCGCGAGCTGTCCCGGGGAACATGCACCTCCACCTGGTCAGTGAGTTCTCGAGGCCTGGCCATTTCTTGCCTCCACGTATTTATGAGGGCACGGCCGGCAGATTTTGATGCTAAGACAAAGAGGTGCATTCGAGTACAATGTAGAGTTTGACTCATCGGCTGTGATGTCCCCGCCGTGGTGGCCAATATGGAGGATAGAGTGCACCGTTATGTCACCTGACTATGAGTATTTAGCGGAGGATGCACAACAGAGCTCTTCACCGCACGACATTGCCCGCATCCGTGCCTATGCAGTAAGACCGAGGAACGCAGGTCGCACTTAATAACCAAGATCACAGGTTGTTATACCCCGTATTTCCGTGGTATGTACGTGAGGCGCACGCAAAAGTTTAGCCTTAAAGTAGGCAATGGGACGCTTTTTTGGGCACAACTCATTAAAAGAATCGTTTCCGACTAAACGCTTTACACAACTCGCGTAGATAAATTCCGCTATGCCATTTCTAATTTTTGCGGATTTTTCGAGAGATGAAACACTTTGGGGCCAACGGGAGGCTTACACTTGTCACCCTCCAATCGTGGACTTGAGGCGCCATTGAGGCCGATTGGAGTGGCTTATTTTGTCTTGGAGTTGGTAGGATATTTTGTGTGCAAGTTGGCTAGGTACACTTGCCCAAATCTTCGCCTTACACTTGCCTTGCACTTGGCATAATCTTGGCCATTGGTTGGCCATCCTCGACCTATAAATACCCCTTAAGATGAAGAGTTCTTCATCCACAAATTCCTTTCCAAGTCTTGAAAATCCTTCCTCTCCCTTGTAGCCTTTTTCGTCCAACACACCCCTTTTAGAAGCTTAGCCGAGGCTATCCCCTAGCCTAGCCGAAATCTACCCCTCCCTTGGTAGAAAAGTTGCCTTCTAGTATTGTTATAATGCCCAAAATACCCTAGCCCAAATCCCTTAGTGCTTAGTAGTTGTGAAGAACTTCTAAGGTTTCTCGAGCTATCTGAGGCATAACTTAGAGCTAAGCTCTTTCCTGATCGACTTATATCTAGGATATTATCAGCTTACCGAGGTAAATAATCCTAACCTCTTTTGTATTAAACAATACATACTAGAAGTATAGAATTAAGTATTAAATACTTAGAAGAATATTACAGATTAGAATTGAATCATATCACAAATAGGCGGTTTAAAAGAAGAATAATTGAACTGACTCACATAGATCGCTTTACAAGAGATCAGAGATAATTTACGGTAGGGAAATGTCGCCAAATTTCCATGAATTGAGAACCTCTCGCTTAGAATCAAGCATGCATACCTAGACGCTGATAGACGATTTGATCATATTGTTATACCTCGTATTTCCGCAGTATGTACGTAAGTGAATACGAGAAAAGTCTAGCCTTAAAGTTTAGGCAAAACGCTTTTGGGCACAACTCACTAAAGGAATCGCTTTTCCACGTAAACGCTTCCACAAATTCGTAGAGTAAATTCCGCCATGCCATTTCTAATTTTTATGATTTTTCCGAGAGACGAAACATTTTGGACCAACGGAGGGCTTACACTTGGCACCCTCCAATCGTGGACTTGAAACGCCCATTTGGACGATTTGGACTAAGCTTGGCACGCTTTTTGTGCCTCGCACAAAGTCAAGGAGTTGGTAGGATATTTGTGTGTAGTAAATCCTCACCCTACACTTGCCTTGCACTTGTCTTCATCTGCCCTCGTGGCCACTTCTTGACCTATAAATACCCCTTAAGACGAAGAGTTCTTCATCCACAAATCTTTCCAAGTCTTGAAAATCCTCTTCTCTCCTTTGTAGCCTTTTCGCCCAAACACCTCCTCCCTCACAAGTTTGGCCGAGGGCCTACCCCCTAGCCTAGCCGAAATCTACCCCTCCCTTGGTAGAAAAGTTGCCTTCTTGTATTGTTATAATGCCCAAAATACCCTAGCCCAAATCCCTTAGTACTTAGTGAAGTTGTGAAGAACTTCTAATGTTTCCTCAAGCATACAACTTAGAGCAAAACCTTGCTCAGCGACTTTATCTAGGATATTATTGGGCTTACCGAGGTAACTAATCCTAACCTCTTTTGAATTGTGAGAATACTTATCGTAGTAGTATAAGAATAAGTATAAATACTTAGAAGAATATCAATAGAATTGAATCATATCACAGTAGGCGGTTTAAAAAGAAGAATAATCAAATCATTTACATAGGACTGCTTTCACAAGAGACTTGAGTAGCTCACCGCAGGGAAGTACGCCCAATTTTCCGTAGGATATAGAACCCTCTGCTTAGAATCACAAAGTAGTTCAACGCTGATAGACGTGTTCGACTATTATAGTCGACTTCTCGCAATGCGACATATTCAACTCGCGGTGGTTTTCACGAGAAGGTATGTGATTCTTCCTAAAGCATGATATTTTACAATATATATATAGTACGGTAGACGCATACGTGTTAATCGAATAATAACTACGGCAATGTCTTTGACTTAAGCTCGATAATACTTACGGCAATGCCTCACGCTTAAGCCCGAATAATACTTACGCTATGCCTCACGCCTTAAGCCCGAATAATAAAGAATCAAAGCATTTCAAAAGAATATCAATCATTTTTAATGTAAGAGAACTAATTGGTTTTAAAATGTGCTTAAGAGTTATACTAGCTTTATGGGAAGTTAGGTATAACCACTTAAGAATGATAAAAGAAACAGCTTGCCTTTGTGTTTATAATGCACTTATATCGAATTGTGAAAATAATAAAATGGTTTGATAAGTAGATACGATATGATGCCATGTGTGTTAGTGTCTTGTAACGCTTGTATAAGAGAGTATTCTTGTTGTGCTTATGTTGTTTAAAAATAAGTTGTTATGTTAGTGTACTATCACTCACCTCTTGACATATTACCGGGGTTGTCGCCTCCGATGCGGGGTAGACTCAAAGTGTCCGGGACCATGATTCGAGAATACCTCACGCGGTCCAGGGACCTACGCGGAGCTACGGAGTTCCGTGTTAGTGACGCGGGTTATACCTCACGCGGTCTATGTGGCTACGCGGACTACGAGTCCGTGACGACGCCGAGGAGTAGCTACCTCGACGCGGGTTATGCACCTACGCGGGCCTATGTGAGTGGCCTATGCGCGACTACGAGTCCGTGATTAGGCTTGCATGGTGATACTACGCAATTGGCCCTCGCTTCGATCATTCGCAGCCTAGAAAAGGCTCAAGCATGCTTACCTATTGTTGCTCTTGTTTATGATGTGGCACTATGTGAGGTCCCCTTGGTTGATTCATACATACTTGCAAAACTGAATTTAAAATGATATGTATTCATTTAATTATTTTACAGTTTCATATACTTAGTACTGCTGCATCTCCTTCTCGGCCGCTCATGCCGCAGTAAGGGCAAGCAGATGCTAGATCCACATTCTTAGGATCTCTACGTTGGTGTCGAGCTCCATCCTTTCCGAGGCTCTATTTTTGGGTATGATCTCCTGCTGTAGATAGTTTTGTATGCCAGTGGTATGGCGGCCTGGCCCCGCCATAGTTGTATTTTTCCTTAGAGGTCTGTAGTCATGTTGTACAGTATCGGATGTAACTGTTAAACCATGTTTATATATATATGCCGAAAGGCGCTATTTTCTCACTTAAATTGTGTCTTATTTTATAAACTGTTTCATGTCTTGTTTTATATTTCCGCCGACACTGATGTATGACTACTTGGGTGCCCCAGAAGACACTACCACGCCCCGAACGGGTCGTGACAAAAGTGGTATCGCAGCGCTTAATCTCTGAAAGTGTCTACATGACCGTATCTAGTAGAGTTCGATTATCGCTGTTGTGCACCACACCAATAATCGTGAGGCTATAAGATATTTAGGATTGGTTTCATTCTTCTCACTCGAGATCGTGCTTGAGCCGTGTTAAAGTTGGACCCTCTAACGTATTCCTTCTCAGAATGCTTATGCCTCCACGTAAGGCAACCCCGTGGCAAGGCAAACAGGGAGCCGCCACGACACCGAGTTACGAGGCTCGCCCGCCTATACCGCAGACGGCGAGTTCTACGACGCCGCTGCCCCAAAGAGAGACCACAGCACCCACACCTCCGCCCCATAGCTCGGGCGGGAGGTTAGGTACAAGTGTCACGACCCAACCTCGGCCGCGACTAGTACTCTCACCGGTACCCGTCGTATATGTCGAGAATAGCAATGAACATACACAACACATACGCATAAAAAGTAACATCACCGCCAGTAAGGCCGCTTTCCATAAAACATACTTAACAAAAGTATAATAGTACAACCGGTTCTTATAGCCCAAAACACATAGGTGGCCATGCACTTAAAGACAATAAATCACAAGTGACAAGTGCCCTCGCCATACCCCGAATATACAGTACCTATAGCATCGTGGAAATATCCATACCAATAAATAAGCTTCCGAGGAATGGAGCTTCGACACCTAATAGTGATCCTAAGAACGAGGATCCTCAATCGCTACTTACTGCAGATGTAACGCAGCCCCGGAAAGGGTCAAGACACAATATGTACCAAGTATGTAAAGTCTGGAAAATATCTGTAATATGATATCATAAGTCTAAAAGCAAGCCGGAGTCAAAGACAATAAAATACCTTTTATCAGGCCTTACTAACAATGAGTGACAAGTATATATATACATATATAATATCGCATAAAATAGGAGGCTCATGATCAAACAGGTACTCGCCAAGTAGTATCAAAAAAGAAACCATCCTACTCGGACTATTTCACCCGCACGGGTCCCGGACCCGCATGAGGTACTCCTCGCATCTACTGCCGCACGGGACTATTTCACCCGCATAAGCCCATAAGGACTCGGCATGAGGTATTCCTCGCATCATGGGTAGCAAATGCACGGAATGCGTGGTATAACGATCTGGGACTTTCCTCGTATATACTCTTACCCCAAACAGATGGTATAACGATCTTGGGGTCAGACTCGATATACTCTACACCGGAGCAGATGGTATAACGATCTCGGGGCTTGCCCTCCGATATACTCTTATCGTGCAGATGGTATAACGATCTTCGATCTGCGCCTCGATATACTCTTACATTGAAGCGTATGGTATGACGATCTTGGGTGGCCTCGCATATACTCTTACACCAAGGAGGTGGTATGACGATCTGGGCTTGCCTCGGACATACTCTTACCCTATCTCAAACTGTCATCATATCATAAATAAGTTAAGCAAACTTATAACTTCTTTTAGTCTTGTTCATATACTCTCTCATTTTAGTTTATTTAAGGCACTTCATCATATCTTTAAATAAAAGAAAACCGGGAATTTAACCCAAGTACTACATACCTCATCTCTTTCAAAAGTGACTCTTCTTTATACATAAAAGCCTTTGGGCAATTGATGACTTTAAATCAAATTGCCTCTTCATGTAATTATCTTACTTAGAGTAAATTCCTTCTCATTAACCTTTTATGAAGCTAATAAACCAATTTCCCATAAAGTTGTTATATTAACTCTATACTTTAGTAAAATCATACTTTTCCCTTAACCAAGGGACTTATACATTCTTAAAACGAAACAAGTCATTTTATACTCAAAACAAGTAAAAATACTAAATCACGTACGCTCACCGTACTACATAGTTTTATCTATTCATGCTCAAGAGATAGAAAACTTCACATACCTTTTTGGTCAATCCACTTGCCAAGTCCAAACTACCGCAAGTAATATTTCAACCTATAATAGTCATGATACGTTTATTAACCTCTAATCTTAATGTAGAACAATCCAAGTTCAAAGTCACTAAATTCTAAGGAAAATTGGGCAGCATTTCCTTTGTTTCTACTCACTTTGCCACCTTTCTCAAGGCCGAATTTATCATCAAAAACACCACCTTTAAGGCTCACTCAATCCAACAATTCAAAGGGGATTTCACACCCAAAATTCTGCCCCATAGGTTTACAACAATTCACTTAACAATTCTAAGGTGGTTTTTAGGCTACAACATGCTCATAATTTCTTCTTAACCCATTCTTCATATCCAAACCACATTTACTTGCATGCAATGACTCTAAGTGCATTATTTTACTACCACAAGATCTTGCTTTCTAAGCATGCAACACTAGAACTAAGTTTAAAGGAAGAAATGTTACCTTAAAGTTTTAGCCAACTTATTCCAAATATTGCTAGCTTCCTTGCCAAGAACACTACCACAACAATGCCAACAAGCTAGCTACAAGCTTCCTTTTCTTGTTCTTAACTTTCGATTTTTCTAAGGGTTTTTGAAGGGAGCAATTTGAGAGAGAGAGAGAGAAGATCAAACATAGAAAAGGGCCACGTCCTGGACAATATAGCGCACCCAACAGCAAATCCGAGGGGGGGGGGGGACACTTGTCACCCTCCCATGGTCTCTTTTAAAACAAAAATCAGATTTTCTAAGTTTTTCCGCCCAATTTCTCGCCTGCGGGCCAAGGCCAAACCTCCGCAGCCTCGCTGAACTTTCGCCGCGCCCTGCTGTCGGAGCCGCGCGCTGCAACTTCAGCGACCCTCAGTACTTTACGCGCGCGTCTCGCATCCGCGCCGCCCTGCCGCTTAGTCCAAACGCATTTCTGTCCGATCACAAGACCGAACTTGTAACTCTCATAACTGTCTACTCCGACGCCCTATCGACGAACGGTTGGTTGCGTTGGAATCCAGACTCAACGAACTACGCCTAGGCCTATAAAACACTTAGGAACTTCAATGTACCGGGTCATAACCCGCCTCAAAGTTGACTAAAAACCGCCCGTAACGACCTCACAACCCGCCCTGAAATTTTAAGTCTTACATACTTTCGACGCTTCCATACGTAGGTCGAACTACGGGTATAACATTCTCCCTTAGAAACATTCGTCCGAATGTTCCTTCTAGGCTTACTCAAATCACAACATCGACATAGACCTCTTAACTATTCATTCGTAAAGAAGCTCCACGAGCCACAACATACATAAGCGTAAATGCTAAATCAAAACTAACAAGGTGAAAGTAGTTACCCGAGGTATAGGGAATAAGTGAGGATACTTCTTCATCATGTCATCCTCGCCTCCCACGCCATTTCCTCCTCGTTGCTCGCCATAGACCTTGACGGAAGCCACGCTTTCGTCAAGCCGCCTAACGACGATCGAGTATCGCATGGGACTCTCTCATACGATAACTCCTCTACTTGGACATCCCGAACCGTGCACTCTAGATGGATCTCAATACATTTCCAATACGACACATGAAAATCGATGCACCGCCTCCAAATCGGACGGAAGATCTAACTCATAGCAACCTCGCCTACCCTACTGACAATATGATACGCCCAACGTACTCGGGCTAAGCTTCCCTTTCTTTCCGATCTCATCACGCCTTCACGGGCGATACCTTTAGGAAAACCCAATCATCTATCTCAAATTCCAAGTGTCGACGCCGATGATCTCGTGATACGACTTGCCGACTCGAGCCGCTAACAACCGCTCCCGGATAAGCTTCACCTTATCCATACCGCCGAACTAAGTCCGCCCGACTAATCGACTTCTCCCACTCAACCACCTATCGGTGACTCGCACTTTCTCGTATAAGGCCTCATAAGCGCGCCATCTCAATACCGGAATGGTAGCTATTGTTGTAAGCAAACTCCACAAGAGGCAAACGATCCTCCCACTACCCTCGAATCAATAACACAAGCCCGCAGATATCCTCGAGTGTCCGATAAGGCGCTGCCCGCCCGTCCGTCCGAGGGTGAAACGCCGCATCGAGACTCACCGTGTCCCTAATCCTTCGGAAGGACCTCTGCTTAGCCGAGAACCGGGCTCTTCTATCTGATATAATCGACACCGACCGTGCGCCTCACAATCTCCTAATATATAATCCGCATAGTCTCACCAAAACGCCGCTCGATAAGAAATGGGCTGATTTTCACCGCCGACAATCACCCAAATGGAATCACGCTTCCTCCGAGCCGTAGGTAGCCCTATAATAAAATCCATATTTATCACCTCCCACTTCCAAGTCGGAATATCAATGGCTCGCAATATGTCCCACCAAAGCTCGTGCTCAATCTTAACTCGCCGACAATTCGCATCGTGTCACGAACTCCGCAACGCCCTCTTTAGCCGCCCCACCAATACACGATCCGAGGTCATGGTACATCTTAGTCGACCTGATGAATAGAATAACGAGCACGCGCGCCTCCCTGCACCTTCGACGGTCCCGCCACATCGGAACACACAATCGCCCTCGAACCTTAGCACCCATCAAAGCGCCACCGCAATAGACTCTTCTCCTCCTGAGAGTCGCGTCTGCATCGCATCAAAATCGGATCCTCATCGCCGCTTCTTCACCTCTCGACGATGAAAGACTCAACCTCTATAACCCGAATACCGCTCACTAATCAACCAAACGAACCCCAAGGCTTGCTAGTGATGTAACTCTTTGACCATATCCTCTTCTCCGGCTGAACATCGATGCATTACCCATCGACCGCGACTAAGGGCATCCGCAACTACATCGCCTTCCCGGTGGTATAGAATATCAACATCGTAATCCTTAAGTAGCTCCAACCACCGCTCGCCGCAAGTTCACTCCTCGGGTCAAGATGTATCGAGACTCTTGTGGTCCGTAAATGTCACATGGACTCCATATAAATAATGTCTCCGCATCTTTAAGGCATGAATCATCACGCCAACTCCAAGTCACGCGTGGGATAGTTCTTCTCATGCTTCCTAAGCCGCCGAGACGCATAAGCTATAACTCCGCCGTGTCGCATCAAGACGCACTCCAAGCCCGACACCGACGCGCCACAATAAACCACATATCCATCTGTGCCCTCCGGAAGAGTAAGAATCAAGCGGCTGCCAACTTCTCCTTTAGCAACTCAAAACTTTCTCACAAGTATCCGGCCCGGAACATAGCCGCTTCGAGTCGCTTAGTCAAAGGTGTTGAAATAAGCAAACTTCTACAAACCGCCGAGCATAACTCGCAAGGCCCAAAGTCGCGCACCTCGTCGGTAGTGGGTCCTGGCCAAGTCTTGATCTTCAATCTTTCCGATCAACCCAATACCATCGGCCCCGATAACATGCCCTAAGAAAGCCACCGACGCCAAATAACTCGCACTTCGAGAACTTGGCATACAATCGCCGGCCTCTGAGGACTCCCAATACCGCCTCAAATGACCAGATGCTCCGCTCGCGCGCGAATACACCAAGATATCATCAATGAAAACTATAACGAACATATCCAAGAATGGCTCGAACACCCTATTCATCAAATCCATGAATACCGGCTGGGCGCTGGTCAACCCGGAAGACATCACCCGAACTCATAGTGCCCATACGGTCCCGAATGCGCTTTGGGATATCTACCTCTAACTCGCACTGATGATAACTGCATCGCAGTCTATCTTGGAAAACACTTTGCACCCGCAACCGTCAAACAAATCGCCAATCCCGGGAGGGGATATCTATTCTTGATAGTTACCTTGTTCACCGCTCAGTAATCAATACACATATGGCCCCATCCTTCTTCTTTACAAATAACACCGTGCTCCCAAGGAGATACACTTGGCCTAATAAAGCCTTTCTCCAAGAAATCTTTCTGGTCCTTCAACTCCTTCACTTCGGCAGTGCCATCCTGTATGGCGAATAGATATCTACCGAGTATCTCGCGCCAAATCAATGCAAAACTCAATCTCCCTTTCGGAGGATACCTAAGCTCATCCGGAATACATCCGAAACTCTCTAACGACCGAATCGATCAAGGTCCGACCTCACCTCGCTGTCGAATACCCAACCATATGGTAGATATACCCTTCCGCACCATCTTCCTAGCCTTGAGGTAAGAAATAAACTTACCCCTGGCGATGCAAGATTCCCTTCCACTGATAATCGGCCACGAACCGAACCGAACTAATCTCTCTACAAATTCACGTTGGCATAGCAAGACGCTAGCCAATCCATACCCATAATCACATCAAAGTCCGTCATATCCAACTCTATCAAGTCGCCAGAGTCCGACGGCCATCTATCGTCACAGGCAAGCCTTATACACTCGCCGCCTACCATCGAATCACCCATCGCGAGCCACCTCAAAAGGTCTTATGAACTCGGGCTCTATCCCTATTCTACTGGCAATATGAGGAGATATGTAGGACAAGGTAGAACCTGGATCTATCAAAGCATATACATCACAGCAAGAAACCAATAATGTACCTGTGATTTACATCCGCGACGCCCCGGTCCTGCTGATCGACATAGCATAGATGCGCTCGAGGACCGCTAGAATCGAACCCCTACCACGACCTTCTCGCCGCGCCGCTGGCCCATAAGTACCTCGCCCCGGGCGTTTAACTATCGACGATGAAGATCCAAAGAATAGACTCGTTGGCTGAACCGTAAGGCTCCCGCCGCCTAAGGACGGACAATCCTTCTTCGATGACCGCCGCCACAAGAGTAACATGATCTCGAACCCATACGCACTCGCCGGATGAGACCTACCGCATCGAACGCACCGAGGTAGGTGGTCTCACCGCGCCGGCCTCGCCTCCCCGAAACTCCGAGGTCTGAGCCCCGCTCGCTCCCGAATAACCTCGCTGATCGTACTCCCGCCGGAAATCGCGGAAGGAGCACTCTGGCCGGAAGTGGACCTAGCTCGCCGCCGAGGCTGCCCGCCTCAAATCGCCCCGAACCCGATGTCTCGCCCTCGGGCCGCCCAAATCTAGCCGATCCCGCCTCTCGCCCTCAATCTCGTATACCCGTATTTCCAGAGTATGTACGCGAGGACGTACGTAGAAAATTCGAATTTGAGGATTAGGCTTGGCCGAAATTTATTTGTTCACAACACCCGGTTAGAGTCGCCGACGTAAACGCTTTCACGCCTTTCGTAGGGAATTTCCTGCTATGTCTTTTTAATTTTTATGGATTTTTCCGAGAGACGGAACATTTTGGATCAACGGAGGGTGACATGTCACCTCACATTGGAAGAGGTTGGACGCAATTGGCCAGCTTGCACGCTTTTTGGTGCCTTGGCTAAAGTCAAGGTCAGGATATTTTGTGTAGTAAATCCTAGCCCTACACTTGCTATACACTTGGATGGATCTTGGCCATTGGTTGGCCATTCCTGACCTATAAATACCTAAGCTTGAAGAGTTCTTCATCCAAAAATGTGCCTAAGTCTTGAAATCTCTCCTCTCCTCAACCTTGAAATCGCCCAACACCCTCCCCTTTGTTAAGGCCTTTGCCGAGCCTCCTCCCCTTGTGGTGTTTTGCCTGGGTACCCCTAGCCTAGTTGTCTCGTATAAATACCCCTTGTTATGGTATAAAAATACTCTCCTAGTATTGTTATTATGTCCAAATACCTTGGCCCAAATACCTTGTAGTATTCCCAAGGTTACACTTATACTAGCCCAGAAAATACCGTTATACTTTCCCTCAGTCACTAAAACGAAACCCTAAGTAAATCTTCACCCGTAGTTGAAGTTATAAGTAGAAGTTGGTTAGAACTTCTAAGGGTTGGTCGAGCGGCCTGAGCACTTGAGTAGGAGCTAAACCTTGCTCAGGAGCGACATTAAACTTGGATAATTTTGGGCTTATCGAGGTAAACACTCTTGACCTTCTGTTGAAATTGGAAATTACATGTTGTTGGAATATATGGTTAAGGTATACTATATATAGAATTGAACATAATAAAGGCAATGTCTTTCGACTTAAGCCCGAATAATACTTACGGAATGTCTCGCGACTTAAGCCCTAATTTAAATAAGAGAATCGAACTGAATTACATAGGGGACATAAAGAGACTTGTGTAGTATTATCGTGAGTAGAATTGTACACGCCCGTTAGACGTGCAAACCCCCGTTGGCTTGGCAGCCACTGATAGAGAGGAGATTTACGCCATTGCGGGAGGTCGTCGAATTTTCTGTAGAACGATGAAAACTTGTGTTTAAGAGTTAATAGACGTTTGTGGCCTTTATCGGTGAAAGTACTAAGAGTAGCGGATTCTACTCGAGGAGTGGAACGGGCTAGCGTTGTAGTACTTCGAGCTTTTGCTTATCGTCGATAATCGTCGCGAGGTACGCGAACCTCTTCCTATCTCTTCTAGCATGAAATGTGTGTAACTATGTACTAAGAAAGACTTACATGTGTTAATTTATTTGATTTTTTTGAAACATAAAGTGTTATAAAGGCTTTATTGGAAGTTGGTTATAACAGCTATAAGTAGTTAATAAAATACTTTGTGGTTTTAAAAGGTAACTTATGTGACTTATAACTGACTTGTTATACTTAAGATTCTTGATGTATTTCAATAGTTTTATAAATCGTTTTGAAGTGAGAGTAACACTTGTTTTTAAAGGTCTTAAAAAGAGTTATACTAGCTTCATGGAGTTAGGTATAATGTCTTAAGGGAGGTAAAGAAAATGGTTTATCATGTTAAGTCAAGAGACTTAACTTATTTGTTTTAATGTGGATGTTTATGGAAACCTCATTCGTGAGTAATGAGTACTTGGTTTTATTTAAAGGGATAATGTTTTACCGATTTCGAAATCGTAATGTGTATCGACAAACCATCGCAGCTGCTAATAAAGGAAAATGTATTTGAATAAATGAAAGTATTATTAAAACCAAGAGAAACTCCATCCGCATGTAAACTAAGATTAGACAAATGATATTACATTCTCTAGATCATGGGTCAGAATAAGAATGTTGTAAACAAGAATAACCTACTCACGCGAGACATATATTACTCAATTGTTCTAAAAAGGAATCAAGTGATTAAGTTTATGAACTATGAAACCATTCGAAACGAGGTTTGAGTAATCAAACTAGGCAAACCGAACTTAGAAAAGAATGTTGTCATACTTGATTTTGAAAAGGAATGTGGGTTGGTCATTCTAATACTACGTATCGTGACTTTTATAAAAGTAATGGATCTCTTTAAAAGAACTTAACGTATGTAGTACTTTGGGGTTAAGAACCCTGACTTTGGCATAAAATGAAAGTACTTGAGTCAGGTGAAACTTGCCTATGCTTGTTGTTGTGAAACTTGCTTGCTTGTTGTGAAACTTGCCTATGCTTGTTGTTGGGAATCTTGCCTATGCTTGTGATGATAGCCTTTGTGCAAGTGTGGTATTTCGGTTACCGCTGCCTCGATAGGTCGCCGACTTGTCGAGAACTTACGGACGCGGCCGATGGAGAATTCCACGTATGTTTCCATTTTTGATTATCGCTTGTTGTTGATGTCACATGGACATGTCTACACCGATGCAAGATTCCGGGGTACGTGGCCACGCCTTGTTATTATTGGCAACATGGACGCGTCTACACCGACGCAAGATTCTCGGGCACGCTACGCAGCAGGTTGATTACCCGATATAGTGTTATTGTGGCTACATGGACATGTCTACACCGATGCAAGATTCCGCATGTGGCTACGCGCAGGTTGACCACCCAAAGATATCATATTGTTATACGGGCACGCCTACACCGGCGTAGTATTCTCGGTACGTGGCCACGCGGCCTGTTATTATTTGCATCATGGACATGTCTACACCGATGCAAAGATTCCGGCACGCGCCACGATGCAACATGATTGATGTTGCGGGCGTGAGACCCATAGTTATATTCGAGTGATGACTTGAGGCGAGTCCCCGATCGACATGATCGCTTTTATGTCGCGAATCAGAAGTTAGTTATCATACATGTCTCCCGCTTTATATAGACTAGTATGATTTCATTTACGTATTTTACAAGCTTCATACTTGGTACCGTTGTATCGACTCCTTCGGGGCCGCGTTCATGCCGCGCAGTAGAGGTACACGGCCGTGGATCCTCGCCATAGATCACGCCAACAGATTCAAGCCCGCTTCTCCGAGGCTTATCTTTTGGCAGTGTTCCCGAGTTGTAGGTTCTTGTACATTCGTGGTATGGCGGCCCTGTCCCGCCATAGTCATCAGATATCTTAGAGGTCCAGTAGTCCCGCTGCGCGTGGTTGTAAGCGGTTAAACTGCTCGTGCTTTATGTATATACCGGGCAACCGCTTGTCGCTGCTTATTTATTATATCTCTTGTTTAATGACTCATGTTTTATGTTCCGCTGATTTTCTCGATGATGTATCGCTAGGTGCCCGGGGCACCGCAACGCCCCGAACGTCGTTACAAAAGTGGTATCGAGCGCTTAATCTCTGAAAGTGTCTACGCACCGTGTCTAGTAGTCTTGATTATCGTGTGTCAGGCACCACATCTATAATCGTGAGGCTATAGACATTTAGGATTGGTTTCCATTCTTCTCATTCTCGAGATCGTGCCTTAGAGTCAGTTGTAAGTCGACCCTCCGACGTATCTCGTTTTACCGCTTATGCCTCCGCGCAAGGCAACCAGAGCCCAGATGGCAAGGCAGCCGAGGGTGCCGCTAGAGAGATACAGGAGTACGAGGGCGCAGCCCGCATAAGACTGGAAGGGCTCGACGGCGGGCGGACGCCGCCGCCACCAAAGAGGTTAGAGCCGCAAGAACGGGCCGAGACCGCAGCACTCGAGCCTCCCACCCCAAGCGCAGGAGATGGGACAAGGAGATGGCCCGCCTGCCGCCGTGGTCGTGGCCGACATGCAGGATAGGCCGGATGCGCAGCCTGGCCCAGCCTGAGCACCGCCGTTCACCCCGAGCGATAGCTCGAGGCTACGGACTTTCCAGTCAGAGTTCGCCGTAGTTTTACGGGTCGAGGCTCGGCGATGATCCGCAGGAGTTCATCCGGCAGCTACCGATCACGCGGTGATCAAGGCTTAAACCGAGTCTGACCTGTTCGTGACGGCCGCGCGATACCGCAATGATCGTTTGATCTACGAGCTTTCCTGGAGAGTACGCACTCGCAGAACGGGATGAAGCTTTCGGCTTTCTCACGCACTTCTTGCCTCCGCACGGCGAGGGCTCGCCGGCTGCATTTTTGATGCTGAGGCAACCGCGCATACCGGAGTACAATGTGGAGTTCACCATCGTCTTGTATGTTCCCGCATTAGTAGCTAGTATGGAGGATCGAGTGCACCGATATGTTACGTTACGGGCTCGGCCGATTACCTAGCAGAGTTGTTCGCAGTTTCTTCACCGCATTGACATTGCCCGTGATTCGTGCTCATGACTTAAAAGCGGCGAACGCAGATCGACGCAAGCGGACCGCCACAGGCGCCAAGACGCCCGATATTTTGGCGACTTTCGAGGCGGACCGCCAAGCCAGACTAGCATGTACCTCCGCCATTGCAGAGGTCCTCCGCAGCCTTCTGGACCTCGGGATATTCGGGAGCGTATCCGGGCTCCTGTGCTCGTATGTTCGCGAGTAGGCAGCCGCCTGACGCAGCCACCTACTCCCGCTGGTCGACGGTAACCGCATTTCGAGAGTGTCGTAGTACCAAGGAGCTTGTTATTCTCGCGCCACAGGCCATACGACGAGATCGTCACTGTGGTAGCACTGCGGATAGCACAGCATTACTGTAGAGCCATGTCACTGCAGAGGTCGCGGAAGTTCTCGTACGGCCTCGAACCGCCTAGTTTCGTATATCCTAACCCCGTGATACTGTATGTATTGATGTTAATGATGTGTTATGTTATGTCGGATAGCTGTGCTAAAGGTGATTTAAAAATCTGGTTAGTGAGACGGAAGTGGTAGCTATACGACGTGTTCCGTGTCGGCGAGCCGAGTCGCCACAGCGGTCGGTCGGCTATGTTGCGCCAACCCGCCCCGCTTCGGCGGCGGTCAGTCAGCGTCCCGCCAGTGGCAGGTCACGGTGTGTGCCCAAGTTTAGATGACCATCGATGAGTTCATAGATATGTTCGACTAATCAGTCGCAAGGCCGAACGGCCTTGAGGAAATCGGTGGTCAGAAGATGACCAAGCTCGAGGTAGTAACCCAAGGGTTGGAAACAGCGCTGATTTCGTGGTCCTGATATTAAAGAGCTCGAGTGTTCGGTAGCGGCACGACGAGATGCGGAGAAGTGAACGCGCGATCGCTTTTGTGAAACGAGCGCGAGTATATTTTAGACCTCGCGGGACTTTTGTGCTAACCGAGGTTCCGCCGCGTGGATTCGGGTTTTGCGCGCATGTTATTTTTTGTACAAAGCGTATGTTTGATTCTCGTAAGTATAGTAGTTAAGACTATACCGCGCATCGCCTGCTTTGGAGACTTAGAAGGAACATTCGACGAATGTTTCTACGCGAGGAGAATGTTATACCCGATTTCCAGTATGTACGCGAGGACGCACGAGAAAATTCGACTGAGGATTAGGCTTGGCCGAAATTTATTTGTTCACAACACCCTGCTAGAGTCGCCGACGCTAAACGCTTTCCGCCTTTCGTAGGGAATTTCCTATGTCTTTTTTTAATTTTTATGGATTTTTCCGAGAGACTAACATTTTGGACCAACGGAGGGTGACACGTGTCACCCTCACATCGGAAGAGGTCGACCACAATTGGCCAGCTTGCACGCTTTTGGTGCCTTGGCTAAAGTCGCGGTTGGTAGGATATTTTTGTGTAGTAAATCTCAGCCCTACACTTGCTATACACTGATGGATCTCGCCATCGTTCGCCATTCCTTGACCTATAAATACCCCTAAGCTCAAGAGTTCTTCATCCAAAAACGTGCCTAAGTCTTGAAATCTCCTCTCCTCAACCTTGAAATCGCCCAACACCCCTCCTCCCTTTGTTAAGGCCTTCGCCGAGCCCCTCCCCTCAGGTGTTTGCCATGGGTACCCCTAGCCTAGTTGTCTCGTATAAATACCCCTTGTTATGGTATAAAAATACTCCTAGTATTGTTATTATGTCCAAATACTCGCCCAAATACCTTTGTAGTATTCCAAGGTTACACTTATACTAGCCCGTAAAATACCGCTATACTTTCCTCACTACAAAACGAAACCCTAAGTAAATCTTCACCCGTAGTTGAAGTTATAAGGAAGTTGGTTGTAACTTCTATGGTCGGGTCGAGCTGGCCTGAGCACTCTGAGTAGAGCTAAACCTGCTCAGAGCCACATTAAACTTGGATAATTTTGGGCTTATCGAGGTAAACACTCTTGACCTTCATGAAATCGAAATTACATGTTGGAATATATGGTTAAGGTATACTATATAGAATTGAACATAATAAGGCAATGTCTTTTCGATTTAAGCTCGATTAATACTTACTATGAATGTCTCATGATTTAAGCCAATTTAAATAGCAGAATCGAATCAGAATTACATAGATCAGACATGCACTCTGTGTAAGACATTATCATGAGTAGAATCAGACACGCCCGTTAGACGCAAACCTCGGTCGCTGGGTAGCTACTGATAGAGGAGATTTACGCCTGTCATGTGCCGCCAATTTTCTGCAGAAAGACGAAACTTGTGTTTAAGAGTTAATAGACGCCAGGGTTTTATAGTGAAAGCACTAAGAGTAGCGTATTCTACTCGGCGAGCGGAAAGCAGCGTGTCAGTACTTCGGAGCTGGCTTATCGTCGATAATCGCCGCAGGTACGCGAACCTCTTCCTATCTCTTCTAGCATGATACGTGTGTAACTACGTAGTACTGCAGACGCATACGTGGCAACAATGTATTTGATTGGTTTGAACATAAAGTGTTATAACCGCTTTGGGAAGTCAAGTTATAATACTTTTGTGAGGTAAAGAAAATACTTTTGTGGTTTTAAAAGGTAATCGTGGAATTATAACCGACTTGTTATAATGAAGAACTTGATGATTTCAAAAGATTTATAAATCGCTTTGGAAGAGAGTAACACTTGTTTTTAAAGGTCTTAAAAGAGTTATACTAGCTTCTTTGAAAGTTAGGTATAATGTCTTAAGCGAGGTAAAGAAAATGGTTTATCAATGTTGTCAAGAGACTTAACTTATTTGTTTTAATGCGGACGTGCTGAAACTCATTCATGAGTAATGAGTACTTGGTTTTATTTAAAGTGATAATGTTTTACCGATTTGAAATCGAACGTGTATCGACAAAACCACCGCAAATACAATAAAAGGAAAATGATTTGAATAAATGAAAGTATTATTAAAACCGAGAAACCTCCATCCGCATAGAAACTAAGACGAGATTAAATGATATTACATTCTCTGGATCATGGTCAGAATAAGAATGTTGTAAACAAGAATAACCTACCTCACGTGAGACATATATTACTCAATTGTTCTAAAAAGGAATCGTGATTAAGTTTATTAACTATAAAACCATTCAAACGGTAAGCTTCGAGTAATCAAACTGTAAACCGAACTTAGGAAAAGAACGTTACATTTGATTTTGAAAATAATGCTGGTTGGTCATTCTAATACTACTGTATCGTGACTTTTATAAAGTAACGGATCTCTTTAAAAGAACTTAACGATGTAGTACTGGTTAAGAACCCGACTTGGCATAAAATGAAAGTACTTGAGTCAGGTAAACTTGCCTACGCTTGTTGTTGTGAAACTCGCTTATGCTTGTTGTGAAACTCGCTATGCTTGTTGTCGGGAATCTTGCCTACGCTTGTGATGATAGCCTTTGTCGCGTGTCGCGGGTATTTCGTGTTACCGCCTCTCGATAGAGGTGACTTGTTGAGAACTTACGCGACGTGCCGCAAATACGGAGAATTCCACGTATGTTTCCATTTTTGATTATCGCTCATTGCTGATGTCATACGGACATGTCTACACCGGCGCGATTCGGTACGTGCTACGCCTTGTTATTGCTGCAACACGGACGTGTCTACACCCCATGCAAAGATTCCGGGCACGCGGGCCGCAGCAGGTTGATTACCCGATATAGTGCTATGGCCGGCACGGACACGCCTACACCGACGCAGATTCGGGGCACGGGCTACGGCAGGTCGACTCACCCGATATTGTTATTGAGGTTATACGGGCATGCCTACACCGGCGTAGTATTCGGCACGCGCCACGCGCCTTGTTATTATTGTCGCATCATGGACACGTCACACCGATGCAGATTCCTGGCACGCGCCACTGATGCGAACACGATTGATGCTGGCGCGAGACCCATAGTTATATTTTGAGCGACTGAGGCGCGAGTCCTCGATCGACATGATCGCTTATGTTGCGAATCAGAAGTTAGTTATCATACATGCTCTCGCTTATATAGACTAAGATGATTTCATTTACGATTTGCGCTTTCACATACTTCGTACTCGTTGATCGACTCCTTCGGGCCGCGTCACGCCGCAGTGCAGGTACATCTGGCCGTGGATCCTCGCCATGATCACAAATAGCGCATTTCAAGCTCCGCTTCTCCGAGGCTTATCTTTGCGTGTTCCCGAGTTGCAGGTTCTTGTACATCTCGTATGGCGCGCCCCGTCCCCGCCATAGTCAGATATCTTGCAGGTCCTGTAGTCCCGCTGCAAAGTGTGGTTGTAAGCGGTTAAACTGCTCAGTGTTTACGATATACCAAGGCAACCGCTTTGGTCGCCTGCTTATTTATTATATCTCTTGTTTAACGACTCATGTTTTATGTTCCGCTGATTTTCTCGATGATATCGCCAGGTGCCCGGTAAGGCACTGCACGCCCCGAACGGTCGCAAATCCTCGCGCGTATGCCTCGCATCCCCGGCAATATCCATCCTCGTCAAGAGCCACCCTAAGCAAGCGCAATCACGACGGCTCAGTCCCATCACGTATCTACGAACCCCGCCCGCCATATCGCCTACAATGGTGTGCGATATCCGCCAAGCGAGTCAAACCTGTGTCAGACCCGATAGTCCTCCCGCCCCGCCTCAAGGTCAAGAACCTATTCACGCGCTCTCTCACCTCGTGAGGCAAGAAGGGTCTGTGAACGCCCCGTGAACTCCTCCCAATCACCGGAAGAGCATCATCACCCTCGACAATACCTACGACTAAAACCGCCAACGCAATATCGCTGCAGAACCTGCAGTAGTTAGTGTAATGACTCACTCCACGCCCTAAGAACTCGTGACGGTCCGGTCAGAATCGCCGACAAACTCCCCGCGGATCCTCATCAAATCTCAACCATAGAACTCGCGGTGATAACTCAGAAATCCCGAATCCAGAACCGTCGGCCGGTTGCCGCCGCTTCCTCGCGCCGCCGCCACTACGCTGTCAAGAATCGACCGTTTCTATAATTCTCTCAGACGTTCGATCGCGGAGCCGAGGCTCCGCATCATGGTTCGTGAGGCCGCCCGCCGAACTCGCTGAGGTCGCATTTACGACGGAACTCGCCGCTCTAAACATCATCTTCGTAAGGATCGCCTGGTGGCCTCGTGATTCTCCGCCCCACTAAGAAGACTTCACCGCTTCGCTCGCCGCATTGCGCGCGAGGCATAAATCATACATAAAGGAAAACATCAGGAGATTCAACCTATAACTCACTTTCTATTGCACGATCTAGAGTGAAAGAATGGAAACCAATCCTAAATATCTCGCAATCTCCCGACATAGACGTAAGCGCACACACCGATAATCAAGACTCTACTAGACCCGCCTCAGGACACTTTCCGAGGACAACCCGCTCGATACCACTTTTGTCACGACTCAACCCCGGGTCGCTGACTAGTACTTACCGGTACCCTCACGTATACGCCGAGAATAGCAAATGAACATACACAACACATACGCATAAAAGTAACATCACCGGCCACCCAAGGCCGCTTTCCATAAAACATACTTAACAAAAGTATAATAGTACAACTGGTTCTTATAGCCCAAAACACATGTGTGGGCTGCACTTTCTGTTAAAGATAATAATCGTGGACAAGTGCCCGCCATACCCCGAATATACAAAGTACCTATAGCATCGTGGAAATATCCATACCAATAAATAAGCTTCCGAGGAACGGAGCTTCGACACCTAATAATGATCCTAAGAACGCAGGATCCTCAATCGCTACTTTACCGCAGATGAACGCAGCCGGGAAAGTGGTCAAGACACAATATGTACTAAGTATGTAAAGTCGGAAAATACCGTGAATATGATATCATAAGTCTAAAAGCAAGCGAGTCATGGAAGACAATAAAATACCTTTATCAGGCCTTACCAATAACGAGTGACAAGATATATATACATATATAATAATGCATAAAACAGAGGCTACGATCAAAACAGGTACTCGCCTGTGAGTATCAAAAGAAACCATCCTACTCTGGACTATTTCACCCGCACGGTCCTGTGGACCCGAAAATTTCACGAGGTACTGTATCGGCCGCCAAGATGGGACTATTTCACCCGCATAAGCCCATAAGGACTGCACGAGGTATTCTCGATCACGGGTAGCAAACGCACTAATGTGGTATAACGATCTTGGGACTTTCCTCGATATACTTCTTACCCCGAACAGATGGTATTTGGCAACGATCTTGGGGTCAGACTGACATACTCTTACACCGAGCAGATGGTATAACGATCTGGGGCTCTCGATATACTCTTATACTCGTGCATGGTATAACGATCTCGATCTGCCCTCGTATATACTCTTGGCGATCAAGGTATGACGATCTGGGCCGCCTCGCATACTCT